>OZ018388.1:66968162-67153797 GCA_963969525.1 Ontholestes murinus
TTTCAAGCATCAATTTAGTATAAAAGGTGTTTTTACGTCAATTTCTTTGACATCTATACATCGTGCCTCTTCTTGAGATTAGCCTTTTGTTAATTATTCAAGATTGTTTTTGACTAATCTTTAGTTCCTGGCAAATAAAATATCTCGATAATTTCTATAATTTTATGCATAGTTTCTAGGATTGGCTTTACTCAGCTTCGATGTCCATATAATCAGAACGAAATCGTAGGAACCACCGGTTTGCTGTTGTAATCAAAACTAATCCGAGTTCGTAAACAGTACCATTTTCTTAAATTCGCCTTTTAACTTTGTTTGTAGTTGTACTGAAGGATGTATCATCTTTCTTTTCTTTTTCGCTTCTCTTTTGGAACGCTATTTTTTAGGCGTAAATCTACCTATGCGATGTATGCTGAGATATGCGCTCAATTAAGAACTTTTTATTGCACCTAATATATCACTTTGGAATAAATAGAAACAACCAATATTTATATAGCTATAAACTTATTATATGAAATTTTGTTTGATGGTTTTAATCAATATGTACCTTCAAAAGTTGGTTAAGTTTAGAACGTCGAAATATTGTTCGCAAAAAACGTGAGTCCCATAGGAGATATAAATTATTAAATACAAATTAAACACAATAATTACTTTGTTTTGTATAACAGTTATTTATTTAAACGGTGACCAATGGTTTCAATACATTCACGTATCATTTTCAAACCGAAAGTAACCTAAACTACATAACGTGCGGTATTTATATACAAATAGATTATGGATTTACAATGGCATTAAAAATAGGAGTGTATACTAGGTCAACCTGGTCGTTAATTACTGGAGTTTCCGGATTAGCGCGGGCTTTATGGATTTCTAATGATTCCAGGAGGTCCATTTTACGACCCTTTTCGGCAAAATGAATAACCGACAGTACATCCTCGCCAAAAGAATGATTATTTTCAATTATGTGTTTAGCGAATGACGACTTGTCGATTAAATTATGCCGAAAAGAGTGCAAATGTTCTCCCAGACGAGTCTTAAAATTACGACCAGTTTGACCTACATACACACCTTTACAAGATTCACATGTCAACTTGTATATCCCTGATCTGTGAGCAGTTGGTATTTTAGTTTTGGGGTTAAATAAACTATTCTTAATTTTGGAAAATGGTTTAAATGCAACATTTATGTTGTGTTTTTGTAAATTATATTTAATTTTAAATGAAACATTGCCAAAATACGTTAGGGGGATGTATGTTTTTGTATTAAAGGTTTCTGAACCTGCGTATATGTATTTTTTGACTTTTTTATATTTTTGTTGGTTAACCAATTTGTCGATAAGAGAGTGTGTGTATCCATTTGAACTAGCAATTCTTTTAATCGTGTCTATTTCTTTTTTAAATGAGGCATCTGAGAGGGGAATGTTAAAAGCGCGATATATCATTGAATTAAAGGCCGCTAGTTTGTGTTTATAGGGGTGGTTAGAACAATTAGGGATTACTCGGTCTGTGAATGTAGGTTTTCTATATATGTCAAATGTTAGTGTTTCGTTAGTTTTAGTTATTGAGAGGTCCAAAAATTTTATGTTGTTATTAGTTTCAGTTTCTACTGTAAAAATGATGTTAGGATGTAGGGAATTAATATAGTTTAAAAATTGAGTTAGTTGTCTGTTAGTACCTGCAAAGGAAGCTATAATATCATCTACGTATCTAAACCACATTTTTATATGTTTTTTGCCTAATTGAGAATTTAAAATTAAATTTGTTATGTTACACATAAATATTTCAGCTAACAATGGACTCAAAGGTGAGCCCATTGCTAGTCCTTCTGTTTGTCTGTAGTATTTGTTTTCAAAAGTGAAATAATTATTGTCTAAAATAATTTCAAGGATATTAATAAATTCTGTTTGAACTGTTATGTTTACGTTGCAATTTTCAAATGATTTCTTGATTAATTCTATGCAGTCTCTAGGTGGGATTTTTGCAAACATGTTAGATACGTCGAATGATACAAGCTTATGGTTAGATGGGATTTGGAAGTTAGTCAGTTTATCGGTCAGTTCCTTTGAGTTTTTTATCGATCTTGGGTCTCTAAAATCTGTTAATTGTTTATATAAGGAATTAAGGTGGCATGCTATTTTATGAGCGGGAGAATTAATGGAGGATACTACGGGACGAATCGGGGAATTATCTTTGTGAATTTTTATGAGGCCGTATAATCTGGGAGAATTAGGATTCATAGGGAATAAACGGTTTTTTGTAAATTGGTCGAAAATTGAATTACATGCATCTGTGGTGATTTTTAGTTGTTTTAGATATATCGCGCTTTTAACATTCCCCTCTCAGATGCCTCAATTAAAAAAGAAATAGACACGATTAAAAGAATTGCTAGTTCAAATGGATACACACACTCTCTTATCGACAAATTGGTTAACCAACAAAAATATAAAAAAGTCAAAAAATACATATACGCAGGTTCAGAAACCTTTAATACAAAAACATACATCCCCCTAACGTATTTTGGCAATGTTTCATTTAAAATTAAATATAATTTACAAAAACACAACATAAATGTTGCATTTAAACCATTTTCCAAAATTAAGAATAGTTTATTTAACCCCAAAACTAAAATACCAACTGCTCACAGATCAGGGATATACAAGTTGACATGTGAATCTTGTAAAGGTGTGTATGTAGGTCAAACTGGTCGTAATTTTAAGACTCGTCTGGGAGAACATTTGCACTCTTTTCGGCATAATTTAATCGACAAGTCGTCATTCGCTAAACACATAATTGAAAATAATCATTCTTTTGGCGAGGATGTACTGTCGGTTATTCATTTTGCCGAAAAGGGTCGTAAAATGGACCTCCTGGAATCATTAGAAATCCATAAAGCCCGCGCTAATCCGGAAACTCCAGTAATTAACGACCAGGTTGACCTAGTATACACTCCTATTTTTAATGCCATTGTAAATCCATAATCTATTTGTATATAAATACCGCACGTCATGTAGTTTAGGTTACTTTCGGTTTGAAAATGATACGTGAATGTATTGAAACCATTGGTCACCGTTTAAATAAATAACTGTTATACAAAACAAAGTAATTATTGTGTTTAATTTGTGATTAAAATGTATAACGAAGTAGAAGCCTCCATAGTCAATGAATATCTATTCTAACATTTGTCTAAACTCAACTATTTTGTAACATATTTTTTAACATCCCGCTTGTGATATTCTATAGCTTGGCAGTTTTTGTCATCTCTTAAAGTGTATTTCATGTTCTATTTAAAATTATCAAAGTGCAAACATTGTTTTCTGTGAAGATTGGTTATAAGTATGCTGATTTTAAATAAATTTTGTTTATAACTGACCATATAAAAAGTACTCCATAGTTCTAAAGAAGAAAATCTTGGTCGCCAATTGATACTGCCAAAGCGAACATTTCTGAAGAAGCAAAACTATAGTTAAAATATCTCTTTAGACTTAAAACTATACGGGTTTCGATAACCATCATGAGTTATGATTTTATCTCATTATTTTTACGTGTAACTACTTCTGACCCAGGGCCAGATTGGTTATAATTTTTAAATTCTATTTCTCTAACGAATATTGGATGATTGTAATTTTAAGCACATTTTCACTTAAATTTATCAGTAAAGCCAACTTCAAATATTTAGGCTTATATTTTATCAAAACCTGATTTTTTTGAAAAATATACATTTTCTTTCTCCATATACCAAGGATTTTAAGTATTTTTTTCAGTATATAAATAATTGCACTCATGAAAGCCATTATATAAACCAATAATTCTTTCTTCTAACTCATCATTATATTATTGTTGTCTGCTACTACAGTTAGAGAAAAAATAATTCTTCTGTTTCAAAATGTTTTGTGAGGACTAATAATTACCTACAGGTTAATCTTCTGGAAAGACTTTTTTCTAATTGATTACTGCTGTTAAACTTTGTAGTTAAAACTTAAAGCCATTTTTTAGAAAATTTAAGAGAAATTTCAAATATAAAATACGAAGATTATAATAAGAATGGTGGCGACCGTTACTACGTAGTAATTCATGATAAACACTAAACTAACGCACTTACTATGTTTTAACCACTAAACATTATGTATATTACATATTACAAAAACACACGACTTAAGTTTCGACGTTTTAATATCATTATCAATGAAAATTAAGTTTAATATTTACTCTAACCAGCATCCTCTCGTTATTTTAACGTAATTTTTTCGTTTTCTCGTATTAGATATTGACCGCCAAGCCACGAATTGACATTATAATCTAGAACCTCTATATTGAGTGTATGGGAATCTCTACCTCAACATACAAACTACAGAAGAGCTAAGAACAGCAGAGGCTTTGATCAAAAATAGTATCCTAAAGGCGTATTAATCCAGTTGTCTTCTAAAGAGATCTCCTTCCAGAGACGGCGCCTGGCCGGACATGGATTTAGGTCGCCTCAAAACTTTTAACAGTACAAAGAAAATAGGCAACTGGGAAGCCTATAGACAGGCACTATCGAAATTTAACAAGGAATTGAGGAAATCGAAAAGGAAAACATGGAGAACGTTCTGTGAGGGAGTTACTGATACGAAACCTGATGGAAGTTATACAGAGGGGCTTAAGGAAAGTTTTAGGGTTCTGCTAAAAACGCACTTCCCAGGCAAGAAAACACTGATCAATCTACCGAAGGAATCAATTCTTACCTACCAGAGAAAGCAAAAGCTAAGTTGGTAAACTTATTACCAAAGAAACAATAGGCAGTTTGTTGCTTTGAACCCTTCAAAGCACATGGCATTTTCCCTACCTGCAGGCAGTTTACAAAGCTAGCTTTACGCTAGGCTATATTCCAATGGAATGTAATGAGGCTAGGGTGATATTTATCACCAAAGCGGGCCGAAGGCCACCCGATGAGGCTAAATCTTACCGCCCAATTAGCCTTGCCTCGTTCCTCCTACAAATTTCTAAGTTTTGTAAAGAGATAATAATCGAAAGATGCGGAGGGCGATGGAAACCTCCATATTTAAACATCTCTAATAACACTTGCGTCTAATAACCAGTATGTGTGCGAGCATTATGGTAGAGTAAATAAATATGTTCACAATATCAATTAACATCTACTATTTCTGCTCGAGGTATAAACTCTACATGTAATATTCCATTCCTCATACCGATGATTGTTGCCATCACCAAACTGAAAACTGCTTGATTTTATTATTTTTGCTTCGGACTTTGAACTTTAAGCATACAATCGTCGCTTACTATCTGCTCTATAATGCAAGACTCATCTCTTATCGTCATAACCCTGTCCAAAAATACTTCTAGAAGAAGGAAGCTTCTTCTAACATTCCAAAAAGGCTAGAGAGGAAGCCACGAGTTTCTTTTTGTAATCGTGTCTATTTCATTGTTTATTAGTAAATTCTAAACATTTTAATCATTCAAAATCAAATGATATTAAATCATATTTATTTGTATTAGATTATATCAGTAGTATTCTGTATAAATTTTGTTCGACATATTTTAATTTTTAGAGACTAACAAATTAAACTTAGCCTAGCACATCTACATGTACATACTAATAATACTAATTTATAGATTCCGTGTATGTTTGCACCTAAATGAACACATGTGTGTTATGTAGAAATTTGCAACGATAAAAGTAACAAATTTGACCTTGAAGAATTTTAAATAAGAAATTTACATTTTTTAATACGTTGATGAGATCTAAAACTAATAGAAACTATTCTGTGGCTGTTGTTGGCTGGAAACAATAATTTATAATTTTTTTACTGAAAAACCTCATTAATGATTTATTTTACATAAGAAGTGCATTAAATTGTATAAGTTGAACATGTTAAAGCCAAAGATGTGAAGAAATACAAAAAATGATACTGGTTTCTATATAAAATTTCAAAAATAGCAATTTAATAAAGTATATTCAAATATTTGATTTTTTTTATATTAGTTAATTATGAAAGAAGTCCTAAAATATTTATTAACTTATGAGCAAATTTCTACCAAAATAAATCAAAACATTATTATAATTTTTACGTAACAATTACTTCAACACTACAAATATATCGAATAGATTGTATCTCAAAAGTATATCCACTCTCGTGATAAAATTAATTTAGCAACAGACTTGTCTGGCTCAAAATATAAGCTGGGTTCAATTGATGCTTGAAAGGTACATTCCCTTGTGTTAGATAAAAAATGTTATCAAATACACTAATCAAGTAATTCAGTATAAATACAGCGAAAATCGAAGAGTCGTTACATTTCGAACAAGACGAGTAGACATGGCAGCTTTTAAAGTTTATTTCTTGGCTCTCCTAGCTTGTTCTGCTTTGGTAAGTCTAATTTTAAAAATTCTTTTCTGATATAAATTTTAATATCAATTTTACTCTAAAATTCAATTAATATTTAATTTTCCCGATTATGGCATTTTTTCAATTAAGTACTTAATTGATAATCTACTGTACTAATAATATTATCAAAAATACATTATATACATTATGCAAAATCGGCTATTCTCTTCATATCTGCTGCCGTTCTACGACTTAAGACCATGACTAACATTATTTCTTACATATAATTTTAAATATTTTAGATGGAGACTGAATCAGCCTCTATTGAAAGAAATGTATTCGATGATCTGGAAAAACTCATTGAATTTGAAAAAATCGTACATGACACCATCGAAAAATACGTACATGCCTTGCAAGAAGTGGTCGAAACCATCACCCAAACCATTAACAACGATCTGAACGAGGCTTTTAATGAAGTTCAAAAGGTGGTACAGGAGGTAACCAAAACTATCGAAGCACTCTACCAAGAAGCCAAGCAACATGGCAAAGATCTCAAAAACTGCGCCAGCGTACAAGTACCGAAAATTCAACAGTTGGTGCAAGAAACCGAGGTGACCCAGACAGCATGTGTTGAAGAAAGTGCCAAGGAGATTGCAATCATTAATGAGCGTTTGAATGTTAAGCTCGAGGGTTTACGCGAGAAAGTTGCTTTAATCATTGCTAACATTCAAGCCTGCAAAAACGTTGATTGTATGCGTGAGTTTGGAAAGAAGTTGACTGAAACGGTCTCTGCGGTTAAGGAAAACGTTCAACTTGCCATTCATGAAGCCGTTAAAATTGTAAAGGATAAATCTCCTGAAGCTGTTAGTTGCATTGTGGATGCTAGTGATAATTTCAAGTCTGAAATGAAAAAGGTTCTGCTTGAAGTTAAGGAATGTATTTCAAAAGCCTAATTTTATTTAACATATAAATAAATTTAAATAAAGACTCAAATGAAAAATTGTTTCTATTAATCACGCAAACTATTAACAAAAATACTACATTTTTAATTATCATATGATAACTTGCTAATATTTGTAGAGTGCATATCATATTGATTACACAATATATACGATTTATTTTACTTATTTATTTATTAGTCAGTATAAGAGATATTTCTTAGAAAATCTTCCAAAGAGATAATTGCCAGAAAAAATACGTTTCAGCTTTTAACAAACATCACTTTGTAAGTAAGTAATTTCTCTTTAAACACCTTTCTGAATGTAATGTTATGAAGATTGGTGTCGTATGACATGAAAGATATGAAAATACCAATTTAAAATATTTAGTAGAAAGCAATATTTAAGTATTATTATTGATTTTGATGTTAAGAACCAACACAAGCGGGAGTAAACAATTGATTACTAGACATATTTAATAACGATAACAAAACCACCTGACTGAAAGTGTGTTAAGTATATTTTTATAAGTTCTAATTTTAAGTTATTATTATAGTTTCCGTTTATTTTAAAATTTATACATTAACTAACAACAATATTATTGCATATCAGTATTACCAAAATCATCTCAATTGCAAACTATTGTATCGAGCTTTGATGCACTATAGCATATTTTTTTAATTAATTTAAAAAAATCGATATTAAATATTGTACATTATAGGCAGAATACTCATATTATAAGAGTTAATTGATTAATTAATAATCTTACGTTCTGTCGTAATCAGACTATTTTGTGATTCTTTGGTCTTTGGCATTCCTTGGTTACTTGCGTTGATGAGATGAAATATTACCTATGAAGTTCTCGCATTTCTGTTCTGCAAGTTTTACCGATGTGAAGAGGTTTTCTTCTAATATCTTGTTAATAAGATTATAGGTAGCTTACTTTTTGATAGTGTGTTTATTGTTAACGAAATCAATAACTTATGTCGTAATGTTGCGTTTCCGGGTTTAGTAAGGAATGTAATTTAAATTTAGTTGGGTTTTTGTGTACTGTTGAAGTATTTATATTAAAAGAAATAGTCGTAGCCATACATCCTTCCAGAAAATTAGGGTGATCGTTACATCATCTTCCATAACTCAAATTAATTTCTTTGAATCCAAATTATCACTTAAATTATTTATCTTCGTGCACATGCTCGTTGTCTGGATGTTCTAAAATGATGATTTAATTGAACTTGACGAAATGATACTGCCTGGCCAATTTGTGCTTGTGTTCTCTTTACGTTCTACCATCTACTATTTGTTACCATTTGAGGCCTTACCGCTTACAAAGTTCCTGATGACTTTCTCTTCAAAATACCGATTGGTCTAGCTCGGGTGTTAAGGTAGATTTGTTTTCATGCCACCCAAGTTCATTTTGGTGAGGTACACGCCGCTAAGTTCAAACTGCTGCTGTTTTCTATTAGTGTTAAATATTAATTATATCTGTCGTTCTGTCAGTTCTTTTCTAAAAAGGGAATACAAGGATAGAGTAAATATAAATATAAAAGATTCGGTATGTCGAAGAGGATGCTTTCTCCCTCAACATTGTGTTAAATAGAGGATTTGAGTGGAAGAAGCGGGAGTAACTATCACTCTTGTAAGTACGCATGGGAGCTAGTGTTCGCAAGACTTAGCTGCTACTAACCGTCTTATGCAACGGCTGGTTGTCATGCTGCAGAGATGTTCAACTAGTCCAGCAGTATGTCTCTATCTGCCAAGCCATAAAGGAGAGGTTCAATTACTATCTTACGAGCTCAGAGGGCTGTGAGGCATTAACCGACCAGTCAAGTGCGCCACGTGTTGTCTGTGCGGATCTACCAGACTCATAATGGTACTCAGGGATGGGCGAATTTCAAGTCCGAGCAGTAATTTGGTTCTGCTTCTTTCGGCCACGTTAGGTGTTGGACTCTCACTGCAATGCTAGAATTCAAGGATTGCTCCTGGATGAGGGTGGGTTCCGTCCAAATTCTCAAGAGCGTCGCCAGAGTTGTCGCAGTCTGATGACGCGACTTTCTTGACCAGATGCCCTGGTATATTAAATCTTAAATCGTGACAGTTGATTTAGCCATCTTTAGCTGTCCTACTGCCCGCTTCTGCACACCGTCTGCATGGGCTTTACGACAATCCTACTGCCTTGCCCACCTCGTGCAACAAAAGTAACTCTGTGGTTTTCTCAAACGGAAAGTTTGTTGGCAGGATTTGATTCCTCAGAATAGAGGTGAACCATGCCACCCGCATTATGTTCCAGCTCAGCTGTGATTGTAAACTCCTTCCTTCTCTCAAAATTTTATGTATGTATTTTTTAGTTAATTTCTTCTAATATGTATTTTCAAGAAAAGAGACAAAAGATAAAAAAGTACATTCTTCAATCTTCTCGGGGTTCACTTCGTGGTACATTTTAAATTTTGTTTAAATAAACAAAACATAACTTTTTTATACCACTTTTTGTGATTATGTACTCGTTTGATAATGATTACCGTGTAATCGAAACTAGTCACAAAAAGTGTAGTAAAAGTAATATTAAAAAGTTATAAGTTTTCTTTATTTCTAAAAAAAATACAATTTTTAGACCTATAATCATCATCGTTTGATTGGTTTTAATAAGTATAGTTTTTATCTCTTCCTCTTCATATGCCATCATCTAATTCTTACTGCAACACTGTCATAAAATAATGAACAACAGTTTTTATTTGTCATATTTTTCAATTACGATACCATCGAAGAAGATGGAATATGAATATAGATGGGCACCTTATGGAAAAACATATATTTAATATATTTTACGGTTAATTTTTTTTTTCAAAATTTGCATATATTTTATATTGTAGTTTAATAATATCTATTCTAACATTTGTCTAAACTCAACTATTTTGTAACATATTTTTTAACATCCCGCTTGTGATATTCTATAGATTGGCAGTTTTTGTCATCTCTTAAAGTGTATTTCATGTTCTATTTAAAATTATCAAAGTGCAAACATTGTTTTCTGTGAAGATTGGTTATAAGTATGCTGATTTTAAATAAATTTTGTTTATAACTGACCATATAAAAAGTACTCCATAGTTCTAAAGAAGAAAATCTTGGTCGCCAATTGATACTGCCAAAGCGAACATTTCTGAAGAAGCAAAACTATAGTTAAAATATCTCTTTAGACTTAAAACTATACGGGTTTCGATAACCATCATGAGTTATGATTTTATCTCATTATTTTTACGTGTAACTACTTCTGACCCAGGGCCAGATTGGTTATAATTTTAAAATTCTATTTCTCTAACGAATATTGGATGTTTGTAATTTTAAGCACATTTTCACTTAAATTTATCAGTAAAGCCAACTTCAAATATTTAGGCTTATATTTTATCAAAACCTGATTTTTTTGAAAAATATACATTTTCTTTCTCCATATACCAAGGATTTTAAGTATTTTTTCAGTATATAAATAATTGCACTCATGAAAGCCATTATATAAACCAATAATTCTTTCTTCTAACTCATCATTATGTTATTGTTGTCTGCTACTACAGTTAGAGAAAAAATAATTCTTCTGTTTCAAAATGTTTTGTGAGGACTGATAATTACCTACAGGTTAATCTTCTGGAAAGACTTTTTTCTAATTGATTACTGCTGTTAAACTTTGTAGTTAAAACTTAAAGCCATTTTTTAGAAAATTTAAGAGAAATTTCAAATATAAAATACGAAGATTATAATAAGAATGGTGGCGACCGTTACTACGTAGTAATTCATAATAAACACTAAACTAACGCACTTACTATGTTACAAAAACACACGACTTAAGTTTCGACGTTTTAATATCATTATCAATGAAAATTAAGTTTAAAAATAATGTTTTTAATATTTACACTAACCAGCATCCTTTCGTTATTTTAACGTAATTTTTTCGTTTTCTCGTATTAGATATTGACCGCCAAGCCAAGAATTGACATTATAATCTAGAAACTCTATATAGAGTGCTTAAGTATAATAATCTCTATCTCAACATACAATCTACAGAAGAGCTAAGAACAGCAGAGGCTTTGATCAAAAATAGTATCCTAAAGGCGTATTAATCCAGTTGTCCACTAAAGAGATCTTCTTCCAGAGACGGCCCCTAGTCGGACAAAGATTTAGGTCGCCTCAAACTTTTAACAGTACAAAGAAAACAGGCAACTGGGAAGCCTATAGACAGGCACTGTAAGAATTTAACAAGGAATTGAGGAAATCGAAAAGAAAAACATGGAGAACGTTCTGTGAGGGAGTTACTGATACGAAGCCTGATGGGAGTTAAGCAGAGGAAAGGAAAGTTTTAGGGTACTCTAAAAACACACTTCCCAGGCAAGAAAACACTGATCAATCTACCAAAGGAATCATATTCTTACCTACCAGAGAAAGCAAAAGCAAAGCTGGTAAACTTAACACCAAAGAAAACCTAGAGGCTGGGGTGATATTTATCACCAATACGAGCCGAAGGCCACCCGTTGAGGCTAAATCCTACCGCCCAATTGCCTCGTTTCTCCGAAAAATTTCTAAGTCATGAAAGAAGTCCGAAGTCCTAAAAGATTTATTATTCAAAAAGTTTCTACCAAAATAAATCTAAATATTATTATCATTTTTACATAACAATTACTTCAACACTAATAATATATCGAATAGATTGTATCTCAAAAGTATATCCACTCTCGTGTAATTATGATAAAATTAATTTAGCAACAGACTTGTCTGGCTCGAAATATAATAAGCTGGGGTCAATTGATGCTTGAAAGGTACTTCCCTTTGAATAGATAAAAATGTTATCAAATCAACTCATCAAGTAATTCAGTATAAATACAGTGAAAGTAGGAAGAGTCGTTACATTTCGAACAAGACTAGTAGACATGGCATCTTTTAAAGTTTATTTCTTGGCTCTCCTAGCTTGTTCTGCTTTGGTAAGTCTAATTTTGAAAATTACTTTCTTTAATAAATTTTAATATAACTTTTACCCTAAAATTCAAATAATATTTCTTTTTGCGGTTTATGGCATGTATTTCAATTAAGTACTTAATTGACTTGTGTGCTAATAAATACATTATATACATTATGAAAAATCAGTTATTTTCTTCATATCTGCTGCCGTTCTACGTCTTAAGACCATGACTAACATTATTTCTTACATAATTTTAAATATTTTAGATGGAGACTGAATCAGCCTCTATTGAAAGAAATGTAATCGATGATCTGGAAAAACTCATTGAATTTGAAAAAATCGTACATGACACCATCGAAAAATACGTACATGTCTTGCAAGAAGTGGTCGAAACTATCACCGAAACCATTAACAACGATCTGAACGAGGCTTTTAATGAAGTTCAAAAGGTGGTGCAGGAGGTAACCAAAACTATTGAAGCACTCTATCAAGAAGCCAAGCAACATGGCAAAGATCTCAAAAACTGCGCCAGCGTACAAGTACCAAAAATTCAACAGTTGGTGCAAGAAACCGAGGTTGCCCAGACAGCCTGTGTTGAAGAAAGTGCCAAGGAGATTGCAATCATTAATGAGCGTTTGAATGTTAAGCTCGAGAGTTTACGCGAGGAAGTTGCTTTAATCATTGCTAACATTCAAGCCTGCAAAAACGTTGATTGTATGCGTGAGTTTGGAAAGAAGTTGTCTGAAACGGTCGCAGCGGTTAAGGAAAACGTTCAACTTGCCATTCAAGAAGCTGTTAAAGTTGTGAAGGATAAATCTCCTGAAGCTGTTAGTTGCATTGTGGATGCTAGTGATAATTTCAAGTCTGAGATGAAAAAGGTTCTGGTTGATGTTAAGGAATGTATTACCAAGGCCTAATTATGTTACATATAAATAAATACAAGATGTAAATTTTAAAAAAAGTTTATATTAACTACATATTAAAAATTTTAATTTTTTATTGCTCTAAAATTGATTTAATTCCATTATTGTTTATTTCAGTTTAATCAATATATTTTAATTTAATTGAAAAAAAATAAATACTTTTAGAAATGTACATCATCTTAAAACTGACAATTTATTTACAACATTAGCGAGTCTGCAGCAATGTTAGTTTGAATAAGCAGTTGGATGACTAACCACCATTGGGATACAATTAATGGTGCTTTAGAGTGATCCTTTAAAGTAACAAGTTCATTTACACACACACAAATAACACGGCGCACAGTGGTTCAGAACGCGAAAAACGTGATCGAAAATCAAATTTTCAACTTCTTTGTACAAAGTTAAAATTGCACTTATTTAATCTTGAATAGTTGTTCTATTTGATAATATTAATAATATGGATCTTACTTACATAAGTTTTCCTATATTTGCTTTCAAAGTTCAGTAAAATTGAGACGTCGCAGCGTATAGAAATTAGGGTGTAATTAAAAAGACTGTACCACAACCAAATGCGGTTATTTATTAATGTCATTATAATATTGTTATAGATTGCTAAGTGTATTATTAAGTAACATTACTTATTATTGGATAAAGTTTACCTAGTAAAAGAAAGTTTATTGCTTGTAACCGGTAACCGGATTATAAAAATTTGCCTTAAGTGAAGGATTACGTTTAGTTCTACACAACCCTACACGGAAATTACTTCATTTATGCTTAAATTAGCTATTTGGCTTTGTAAATTCAAAAAAATTAGTTGCCAATATTTGCCTATTCAAAACATATAAAAGAAATTCCCGCACGGTACCCGATCAGTTGAAACGCAACTTTGAGTCGAACCTGTATGCAGATTATTCTGGGCGCATTTTCGAAATTTGTGACGTTTTAAGAGGTTGTGTTTTTGTTGCAGTGGTTCTTTTGAAAATTTGTAACATAATGGCCGCGAAGAAAATATGTCTATTGGTATTAGACAAAATCTCTATGATAAATGATGATAAATCGACCGAAAGTAAGAAACGAGCAATTTATCTGTTTATACTTGACACATACGGACTTGCCGAAGATGATAAATCAACTAAAAATATTTTGTATTGGCTTGAACAAATGTTTTTTTCAAGATATTTTAAATATTGGAAATCGTCCAATAAAATATCTAGTGTTTTTATAAAAAAGCAAAATGTTTGGCGAGAAGAAGAAATTATTTTTCCTTAATCCGTTTACTGCGATCGACCATCAATTTCGGGTATTCGAGGTCGTCCTCAAAAGAAACTCTTTTAAGCTCAAAGTTCTGCTGTTATAAATAGGCGTAAAACCCAGAAGCTCAGAAAAAGTACTTCCGTGGAAAAGCTTGAGCAATCAAAGTACGAGAAAGTGGAGATATTAGTACTGCCGATTCGATAATTGAAAGTACTTCAACTACACCAAGTAGAGGCAAACGAATAATGAAAAAATGGAGGAGTCCCGAACAAGAACAAAATGCCATGACACCTGAAGAGGCTCTGTCATTTATTATCTCGGGTGGTTTTACGAAGCAGCAATATATGCTTATTGGAGCAACAGCTTTAAAACATGGTTGCAAATTTTATCCAAGTTAACACGCTATTCTACAAGCAAAAAGACATAATATTGTATTTTAGACAAAAATTTCTCCAATATAATTTGAGGATGTTTTGAAGGTTGTTTTTTTTTTCTTAACCCAGTACATACTACTAAACATGTAAAAGTCAATGCATTAAGGGGTGCTTTTGACAAACAAATACTTCGAATTTGCAAACTAAACTTTATAATTTGTATAAAAAATATTCTTCGTACTTGTATTAAGTGATATCAATTTTTCGCATTTAAGGGTTGTATTTTTAGATAGGTTTGACAAATACGGGTTTTTAATGCATAATTTCAGATTCAGCATACCCAAAAACATAAACTTACTCAACTTTTAATGCAAAATCTGTTAATAATAAAGAGAAAACAATTTCGATCGCGTTTTTCGCGTTCTGAACCACTGTGCGGCGGAAGGACCACGTGGTCGATAGCCAAACACTACTTCAACTATTACTCATATTTGTATTATATTTTACAAAAACTCGTTGTAAAACATTGTTGAAAAACAACACATTTAAAAAATATCTTATATGGGATCTGAATTAACCTGACAAAAGCTTTGGCAACAATAATAATTGACCAGTTTTTAATTTATTTTAAATATTAGCTGCGTAGCTCATTTGAAAAAAGAGAGCTGTTGTTATAAGAGTAGATGTACCATCGTAGCATGGAAGTGTCGGATTTCTACCAACAAAAATCATATTTTTAGGACGAGAGTGAGAATTGGTGTCTGTTTTAGTCTTAACATTATGAGGTCTGCAGTGTTTGCTATTGGCAATGACATATTATTTTATTGAAACAAAACAGCACAGTTAAGAGTTTCACATTTATTTGTTGAACACTGCAACATGGGTGACAACACAGTGGCTTTATCAGGCAGATGAATACTTTATCTGCTACAGTGTAGTGAAACGGGTTGCAGTGTTCAACAATAAATGTGAAACCCTCTCAACTGTGTTGTTTTATTTCAATGTGTTATGGAGTTTCACCACGTATCCTCCTCATCAATTCAACATATTATTTCAGAAATGTTATTCCGTAAAGAAGATTGTTATTAACTATGCTATAAAAGTTTGCAGGAAGCTCTTTGATAGCTTTACAGGGAACTTTTTTTACGCATTCTGACAATCTATTTCATACGCTGGAGTTTAGAATAATTTAAATTTATTGTCAATTAATAAATTGTATCTTATATTGATCATTCGCTACTGCAGAAATGTATGACACTGATCAGCATTAATTTTAAATGTCAGTTATTTCAGTTCTTTAGATGAACCGTAGAAGAAGAGAAGTATTTAAAGCAGCTGAATAAATTTGCTTAAATTGTTGAGCAAGTTAATAATTATATAATTCGATAGAAGAGCGGGAGATTTTCGTACCCTAGGATAATAACAATAATAATATCTTTATTATCCAACATAGGTACCAAATTTTCGAAAATATAAAAAAAATTGCACCTTTTCGAGCAAATAAATGCAGTTTTTTTATCGTGGGATCCAAATTATAGAACCGTATTCAAGTTTGCTTCTAATAAAAGCCCCGTAGAATTTAATAAGAGCGGCCTGCTGCTGGAAAGACTTTGATTTGCGAAGAAGATAGCCAAGAGTTTTATAGCTGCCGTTGCAAACTTTTCTTATGTGATTACTAAAGTCAAACTTAGAATTCGTTAGTATACCTAAGTCACAAAATTCGAAAACACGTGACAGAACCTCTCCGTTCAGCATATAGTCCACTCTAATAGCGGTTAAACTTCTTCAGAACGACAAAACTTTGCATTTATTAGTATTTAGCTTTAAATCGTTTGCTCTACTTCATTTACACAACATATCTAGATCATTTTTTAGATTGGTGCTGCCACGACTTTCATTTACCTTAGATTTTCAGGTCGTCAGCATACAATTTATATTCGCATTTAAGATGTTTTCTCATATCGTTTATGAACATATTAAAAATCCTTGGTCCTGGAATTGATCCTTGAGGAACCCCACTGGTAGAAAAATAGTCCCTAAATGTATAGCCACGTAGTTCAACATAGAGCTTGAGGTTAAATAGAACTTAAATAATTCTATTAGATCTTAACTTAGAACTTAGGCTAAAACTGTGCATTTCCGCAATAGAATATCATGGGGAACCTGATCGAACGCCTTGACGAAATCTGTATATATAACATGAGTTTAAATTCTGTGATCCAATACGTTGGAAACTGTAACTACGAAACCAAGCGGATAAGTAATTCTGGATCTATCAGAAACAAAGCCATTTTGATTGGATAGGAGTTGATTAGTAAAATGTAAAGCTAAAACCTAAAATAACAGTAATCAAAAAGTTAAAAAAGTTAAAATTGAAAAATGGGCCTACATTTCCGGATTTGTTTACGATCACCATTTTTAAAAACTGGAACAATTTTGGAACATTTCCAACATGCTGGAAAAGTCTTTACAGAAATAATTAGATTGAAAATATGTAGTAAAGGCGTCATAAGCGCTGCATAGCAATCTTTCTAAAAATATAGCGGGAACGTTATCCAGATGTAAGACCAGGTTTAATACCCTTTACAGAAATGGGTTAACGAGTGTAGGTGCTTCCAGAGACATTGCATTAACGGTAGGCGAAATGTTATGTGATTTATTAGAGAAGGTAGATGAGAAGTATGAGACAAATGTGCTGGTAATTCTATCAGGAGAGTCACAAGTTGTATCCTCAAAGACCACTGAACTTGGAATAGTGTGCCACTGTTTATTGTTAATAAATGACGATAACAATTTGAGATTTCTTGCCACGTTATTTTCAACTCTAGATATATCTAATTTGTGGTCATCGTCGATATTTTGTTTCACTAACAATCTAAATCTCTTAAAGCGTTCTTTGTTATAGTTATTATTTTTGTTACGGTAGTGGATTTTACGGCGATTGTCGATAGTTCGTTTTGTAAACCATGAATTGTATCGAGAGATTATTTGCGCAGATTTTTAGAAACAGTTTCGGCAATATGTTCATACAAGATGGAATAAAATGAACAAGACAAAACCGAGTCCCAGTTGGTGCTATTAACAAGATAGACCGTATAGTGTAGGATGCTGCGAACTGCGAATAGTTTTCAAGTTGATGTTAAAGATCCAAAAGGCATTTGAGGATTTGCAATAAATTACCCTTACGAGCATTTCTTTTACCATTCATGCGTAGAACTTAGCTCATATCAGGACCACCTAGTAGGTTAGTAGGTTATAAAGGTATAAGTCTGCGGAAGCAATGACTTGATATTATTATAGGCTCCCTATAAAATTAGCAAACTCCATTTCATTCATTCATTCTAAACGGCATTGCCAGCAATTTCAGATTATTTAACACATGCCTTTAACATTAAGAGAGAGGTAAATTCCCTAATGACGGAACAGATTTTGACCACTTTTCCATCTACCGTGCGCGATGTTATAGTCTTTTATCAGATATGAATTTCCCAAAATCCAAAATCTAAAAATTTTACATCACTGTACCAAAGGTACAAAGATTAATCTCCTCGAATCTGCCGAAATTTTCAAAGAAAGTAATAATCCTCACGTTAATCTGCTTAACGAGCAAACAGATTTAATGTACATGCCACTTTTCAAAAATCTATAATACGTTAACGATGCGTAATCCCCTTCCTTTTACCTACCCGACAATAATTACCGCCCCAACCACTACACATTAGTATAAATAGAACTCCTTCATTAATTTGCTTCACTTGATAATGACATTAAACCGTCGAAACTTAAGTCGTGTGTTTTTGTAATATATGTATATATATATTACATAATTTTTTAGTGGTTAAAACATAGTAAGTACGTTAGTTAAGTGTTTATCATGAATTACCACGTAGTAACGGTCGCCACAATCCTTAAGATATGAATTGTGTAAATGCTATCTAAATCTTCTGCATTGCGTGTTTTCAGCTGCTTAATAATCTCATTTAGATCTTTAAAAATAACAGATTAACCTTGAATTGTTTCTTGATGAAAGGACAAAAAACCAGACCTGGAGTAAAAATTATCACTCGTTTTACGGCAAAGTTAACACACTAAAGAATTAACAAACGCCTCAACCTTATCAATTCGAAAGAAATGCTTAATTGTCATGCTACTATTGTTTAAGTATGAGTATGAGTCTGAACGAATTTCTAGCCAATATTGCCTATTGCATCTCCGATGCTTGGAGCTATGTTATTAAATTTCGCATAGTCCAATGTTCTGCGTGCAATATTTTTATTTTTATATTCAGAGACTAACATTTGGAAGGAATGATTAGAGGATGTCTAGGTTATGAACTCGTTAAGAAGCATGGCTTCAACAACTGCTTCAAAGTATGCTTTCGAAAGCCAAACACTTTGAAGTTTAAATACTCTAATATATTATATTGTATCATTTAAGGTTGCCTGAGCATTTCACTCAATTAAAGTGCAACGTTCAGACGAAAGGTATTACATTTTTTCAAATATTGTTGAAATATAAAAAAAGCGCAATCGTAAGAGTACAATAAACTGAGTAACCATCAAATTTACAGTACAAAATAGATCATATTCTATTTAGAAAACAACTAGGGAGGGTCAGGAACGACAAACACAAGAGGAACGTGGGACAAAGAAGATCAAGGGTTGACTTACGGCAAAAATACTGATTCTTCAGTATAAGATTAAATGCCGATCAATGATTAGCTAACAAATCCTGTAACCCTTAGAACGGTCTACCGCAGGATCAGAACTTTCGGCTTGCAATCTTATTGGCCACATCGACAGCAACGTTTGGAGTGATGAATCCCAATTCTGTTTGGCAATGCATAATCGCCATATGAGGATCAGACGAAGACGCGGAAAACATTGCGGTATGAAATTTTCTATTGACAATCTATAACTAATTGAAAGTCTTAATAGGAATTCATTAAAATCTTCTAATCTTTTGTTTTTGGAGTATGTATGAGACATTATGGATAGACTACTAAACTTACAGCAGATATAATACTACAAAGCATTATCGACATTCTAAAATGGAAATAAATGCCAAAACTTAACAAATGCACCTAAAATATATCGAGTTACTACTAGTAAATAATAATCAGTACTTAATAATAATATGTCATTAATCAAAACAGCACTCAAGGATTTTTTGCCCTGAAGTGTAGGAAATTTCCCATAGTACTTATAAATTAATCCAAAAGTTTACTAGTAAAGTAATTTTTATCAAAGTCCATACTAGTAAGTACCATTTAGATTATATCATTCAAGTACACCTACGAATTAAAATCAATTTAGCAACAGACTCGTCTATCAGTGACTCAAATGATGTGGGGTTAATAAATTCTTGAAAGGTACTTGAGCGATAAAATAATTAATTCGTTAAGTCGGTATAAATACAGCTAGATTCTAAAAGTGGTTACATTTCCAACAAGACGTTAGAGATGGCTGCTTTCAGAGTCTTTTTCTTGGTTTCACTTGCTTGCTCTGCTTTGGTAAGTCTAGCTTCAATAAATATTTTAAAATTAATTTTAAATAATTATATTCAAAAATGATTGATGAAAATGCATAGGTAATTTATAAAATGATTATATATTATTAAAACTGTATTTAAAAATTTTAGGACGTTATATTATTAAAATTTAATTTTATATATAATTAAGAAAAATATTGTAAATTATACAAAATTTAGTATTCAAAAAATTTCTTTCTACGCTAAATATCAAATGTGACTTTATCAAAATTTAATTTAATTTAGGTAAAGACCGAAGCAGCTGCCATCGATAGAAACATAATCGATGCCTTGGAAAAATTAATCGAATTTCAAAAAAATGTACAAGATACTATCGAAAAATACCAACAAATCTTGCAAGAAATTGTCGAAACTATTAACGAAACAATCAATAACGATCTGAATGAGGCCCTCCTGGAAATACAAAAGGTGGTGCGTGAAGTAACAAGAACGATTGAAGAACTCTATCAAGAAGCCAAGAAGAACGGAAAGGATGTTAAAAACTGCGCCAGCGTACAAGTACCAAAAATCCAACAGTTAGTACAAGAAACTGAAACAACCCAAACAGCCTGTGTTGAAGAGAGTGCTGCAGAAATTAAAACTATTACTGAGCGTTTGAATGTTGAACTCGAAAGTATTCGCGAGGAAGTTGCTTTAATTATTGCTGACATCGAAGCTTGCAAAAGCGTTGAATGTGTGCGCGAATCTGAAAAGCAGTTGGAGGAAGAAGTTACAGCTATTAAAGTAAATGTTAATCTTGCTATACAAGAAGTTATTAAAGTCATCAAGGATAAATCCCCTGGTGCTGTTAGCTGCGTTGTAGATGCTAGTGACAATTTCAAGTCTGAAATGAAGAAGGTTCTGAATGAATTTAGGGAATGTGTTACTAAAGCTTAATTTTTTATGAATAATTATCTAAATAAATGTATAATTCTTTATAAAGTAAAAATTTATATATAACCAACAACGTGAATAAAATTTACTTACAAATTATAAACTTCTTCTTATTTTTTTAAATCAGGAGCAACAAATATTGAACAATTATTATTACATTTATTCTGGGTATGGGCTCCGAATAATTAAAGTATATGTGTTCCGGTTTCTTGTCACTCAGGATTCCTAAATATCAGGAGCCACTTATCACGTATGGCTGTCAGTTCTTAATAAGAATAATTATTCTTTACTACAAGTAACTCTTCCTTTGTCAGAGTAATTCTACTCTGGTTTTGTCAAAGTCTTACAAAAATAGCTGATTACCTTCTCCAGAATTTCAATTCCCACATTACTTTCATCGATATTAAGTTTTAGTTGGCAAAATAAGTTAATGGTGATGTGGCTAGTATGCAATTTTCGTACTTCTATTTTGGCTAAATTCAATTGACTTCTTCTTGCAACTATGTTACTATAGACGAACTTTCTATATATCAAACACTATCTTTTTATGGTTTATGTCCCTCTTATATCTTCAACCCATATAAAAATGTCCGCACAAGGGACTAATAAAATGTATATTATAAAAAACAAAATAGACGGGATGAGAATAAGCACTATTGACATAATAAAATCACAACAGGAGAAAGCGTTTTATTATGCACATTAAAACGATTCTTAAGCTGTTTACCTCATTTATAAATTTTGACTTGATTATCTTAATCCTCTTAAAGAAGATTTTCAAATTTGATTTATTTTTCCCAGAGTTGTAGAATGGTTATAATCCATTTCGCCTTGGGATCTTTCTACAAACGTTTATTACACTTCCACGCAATGAGAGAATCAATACTCTATCTTTCTTCTATATCGCAGCCATTTGCTGGTTCGGCAGCCCCAAAGTGGCTAAAAAATGGGTCCAGGAATTTTGGCCATCAACATTTCATTCCATAAGCAGGATTTAACTCAATTCTTCCACCGAAATTTTCGATTAAGTTTTATTGCTTTATTTTTGTTTAATTTTCTTTCCATTTTTCTTGAATTCTTTATGAATTTCTCTGTCCAAATTACATAAATTTTCTTCGAGGGTTTCGGAATTCTCTAGCAATTTAAAAATGAAAATTTCTGAATTTTAAAGCATCTTTTTCCTCATTTTGTCACATTCTTTTCAGCAATTGCTCTTTCAAATCCAAATCTTCCATTAATTTTCTATAGTTTTGTCAGAATCTTGCCGAAATTTCACTTCAAAACTGCAAAAAAATTTCTTCTAGCGTTTTAGAATCTTCCAGCAAATTCTTCTTCCACATTGCAACAATGTTTTTCAAGCTTTCTAGCATTTTCTTTCATTTTTTGAGAATTTTTCACCATATCCAGCACTTTACCTTCCATCTTCGAGTGTTCTAGAATTTTTTAGCAATTGCTCTTTCAAATTTAAATTTTCCACAAAATCTTCATTCATTTTGTGCAAAAATTTTCTTCTAGCGTTTTAAATTCTTCCAGCAAATTTTCTTCCACACTGCAAGAATGTTTTTCAAGCTTTCTAGAATTTTCCAGCAATTTTCTCTTCTAAACTATGAAAATTTTCTTCGTGGTTTCTAAGATTTTCCAGCAGTTTTTCTTCCAATTTTCAGGTATTTTCTACCATTTTCAAGATTATTATTATTAACTAAAAAGATTAATAATAAAAACGTATTTACATAGTGCTTTTCCTCTTGCTTCCTACATTTGTATCCAAATCTGGTTAACCTTGAACTTACAATTTGGCATTTGATTAACTTGATGTAAAACGTAAGACACACCCGCGGGATAACTATGAATCTTGGAATTGACACTTGTTGACTTTCTTTTACCACTGTATATAGTGGTAAAACAAGTCACCGTGTTTCAATTCCAAGTTAATTACTATGTACCACGAAGAAAACGCCTCTGTGGTCATTTCATTCTGTCCCGGTCATCCTAGTATGATGATAGAACGAGATAGATATTAATTGCTATTCGGTTCTTAGTACGAATCTACATGAATCACAGTCAGCTCTCGACTGCTCGACTATACCATCAAGAAATTAACAGTCAATCTCTGCACTTAATATCCCAGAACCCGCAAAATCCCAAGCAGCGTTTGGTAGGTTATAACCACCACACAAAATAAGCGTGAGAAAAATAGTTAAACAAAACCAAGTATTTTAATTAATCTTCTAATTAAGTGCGTGAACTTATTTTTGTATTACTACTGGCCACGGCTTCAATTTCTTTAGCATGAGAATTATTTGATGCAAGGGGGATCTATATAACCTATTATCATCATTTATTCTGGTAAATAATTGTTAACGGCAATGAAGGCTCCACCACCTTTTGTTTCCTCATTACCTTTAAGTGACATATCTACACTACTATATACTATATGTTAAACGTACGAGAGGATACGCTGCGCGTCGTGCAATTGTCGTTTCAGGTTTCGCCACCAGAGAGTGCTCTATTGAGTCACCCTATTAGACGCCGTCACTTCTCAGCGACTAATGTGGTTTCTGTGCCAAGTTCTGTCAGTGTTGGTTTTTCACTTGGAAAGATCGCAGCGGAAACTGTTGTGATTATGCAAAGAGCTTATGAAGGACATGCTCTTAGTCAAACTTAAGTGTACGAATGGTTTTCTTAGTTTGAAACGAATGGAATGGTCATTGAAGATCAGCTCTGTTGTGGTCGCCCTTCCACTGCTCAAAGATATTATCTTTGGAACATCAGAAACCTACAGTATATATAATTGATAAACGTAAAATAATTAAGGTCCGCGGCGCGACCCTTGCGGAACACCAGATGTGACATTTATTGGTTTTGACTTAAAATGATTTATTTTTACATGTTTCAATCAGTCAGAAACGACTACAGCCATTTAACATGCTACGATTAGAACCAGTACCCTTCAATTTATGCACTAGAAGATTATTGTCAACTCGATCGAAGGCCTTAGAGTTATCTGTGTATATTGTATCCACTTGGGAATGAGACTGCAAGGCATTCGATAGAAACTGTTTATATTGAAATAATAGACCGTTTAGCCATTGTTACCGGCGCGAGGCACCGTCAACTATCAGCAACTTGTGTTGCTTCATTTTCCAAATGAGTAAAGTTCGCGCCACACCGTAATCTGTTATTCTTTTGTAGAGAACAGCGCCCCTATATCATGATAGCTCAACTTCGTGTCGAAAAGCCCCTCTCAGCCGGTGCAGGTAAAACTGAGTTCTGCCGCCATCCCAGCCGTCCCGCCAAGGGTGTCCAAAATTCTCGGAATCCTGTGTTCGCCACATCTGCGAAGGGTCGCAACTACCTGCGACCGAACGGACCGAGCGGGCGAAGCGCACGTGTGAAGAACAAAAGGACGGGAAGTGACGTCACGGCGAAAGTTACTTGCATCATCTTCACCGTTCGCGAATATTCGCGTATGGAGTCCACACACGCGAAATCCACATGGGACATCGGATGGCTGAGAGGAAGGCGATTCGAACGACACCAAACACGAAGTGGTTAACCCTACATCGAACGATGTTAACCACGAGCTGTCATGATATCTAATTATTAATAATTAGTAATTGTAAATATGCAAATTGGGTTAATTAAGCCAAAACGGGCGCTGTATCTACCACATTTCTGTAATTCCATTAGGCCTACCTTTTCGGTACGTCGAAAAGGTAAAACGTACCTGTAGCTACCTGTAACCTACAGGTAGCGCGATAATTCGGGGATGCCCAGGTGTGGTATCTTCGCGCACACCTATAGGATATCAGTAATATCAAATTAGTTAAAAATAAATAACGTAATAATTAATTTGGTGGATCGGCGATAGTTCGGTGGTCGCTAGAGGGGTGTGAAAGGAAGAGGGATGACCACCGACCAAATAAATACCGCCTGCTTCCTACAATAAGGCCTCTTTTAAAAACAGTCTTTCTTCAGAAATAGTCTTGTCTTTCTGTTGAAATCGTCGATCCATTTAAGTATCACGTAAGTGTCTGTGTGTATCTCACTTGTTGTTATTATCGTCGAGACCCAGGTCATTTTTTTGTAAATTAACGTTCAATTTTTCCTTTTGTGTAAGTGTTAGTTTAATCTTGTTTTGTTTCTTTTTTGTGTTGTGTTCGTGTGTAAATATTCTATCATTGTTTTCAATTTAATATACAGAGTCATTCATGTTCAAACGAATATTATTTCAAAATTTACCTCTCTTTGATATCTTTAGTGCTCTACCCTGAACTATCGGTGCAGTTGTCAGGGCAGGAACGTAATCAAGCCGAGTTACTTGTTTTTTTTTGTAAATTATTACCGTTCCCAGAGGTTCTCCTCACCTTCGGCCGAAGCCCGAAGGAGCCTCTTGATAACACCATGAATCCATGTTGGTTATAAATCAAAATTTGTCGAGAATGTCATTGCAATTAACACGCCACCAATTCATCAAGAAGATTAAATATTGCGGACTGGATGGCCACTCATTTATAACTATTAATGATATTCTTTGAACCTTCTTTGTGGTTCGGTATAACCTAGCTAGATTTCCAGTTAAGTGGTAAAATTCCAGATATTCGTGATTTAAAGAATAATGAATTAATAGGGCGACATAATGGATATATGTAATTCTGAAGGAATTCAGGCCCATGGGTATGTGATGGTTTAAGTTTCAATATAGCGTTGAAAACTTCTTCATTGCTGTTAACCTATTGCTGGATGGTGAGATAGTTTGGTGACCACCCACCCTACATATACATTTAAATTTAAACTACAACCCTTGGTTATTATTATGTAAGAATAAACAATAAATTCTGTTGCGGTTTTTAGGAAAACAATCAAGTAAATGTAGTGTATGTAAAATATGTATATGTAGGGTGGATGGGCGGCCACTAACCCACCATCCAACCAGTAAAACATACGACTGTGATTCACTGTATAAATACTTCATCACGAGAAACACGCCAGTTTGTTACTTTAAATAAATACGATCCTTTATTGAATTTATTCGCAAGGGATCGGCGTCAATGTCATTGTAATTGGAGGATGGGATAGTGGCCACCCACCCACCCTACATATTCATTTAAATTTAACCTACAACCCTTGGTTATTATTATGTAAGAATAACGACAAAAATTCTGTTAAAATTTTTAGGAAAACAATCCAGTAAATGTAGTGTATGTAAAAAAAATAGGTAAGTAGGGTGGGCGGGTGTCTACTAACCCACCCTTCAGCTAGTGAAACATGTCTGAAATCTACTGAATAAATACTTCATCACGAGAAATACGCCAGTTTATAATATTACCAAAATACGATCTTTTATTAAATTTATTGTTAAGAAATCGACGTTAATGGCATAGTAGTTGTAGGGTGAAATAGTGAACACCCACCCACCCTACATTTACATTTAAATTTAACCTACAAACCTTGTTGATTGTTATGTAATAACATCGACAAAAATCCTGTTAAAGTTTTTAAAAAAGTAATCAAAAAGTAAATGTAGTGTTATATGTAGGGTGGTTGGGGGTTCACTAACCTACCCTTCAACCAGTAAAACATATTTCTCGGATTTATTGAATAAATTCTTCATCAGGAGAAATACGCCAGTTTGTTACTTTGCATAAATACGATCATTTATTGAATTTATTCTTAAGAGATCGACGTTAATGATATTTTAATTGAAGGGTGGGGTAGTTTAGAGAATTAGAAATAACATTAAACACTCAAGCAGCGAACATTATTAAAAACATATCGTTGACCTATTGTTATATAATAACATCGACAAAAATTTTTTTGAAGTTTTTAGGAAAACAAACCAATAATTGTGTATGTAAATAATGTACATGTAGGGTGGGTGGGTGTCCACTATCCCACTCTTCGACCAGTAAAACATTCGTCTGTGATTTACTGAATAGATATTTTATCACGAGAAATACGCCAATTTGTTACATTACATAAATACGATCATTTATTGAATTTATTCTTAAGAGATCGACGTTAATGATATTTTAATTGAAGGGTGGGGTAGTTTAGAGAATTAGAAATAACATTAAACACTCAAGCAGTGAACATTATTAAAAACATATCGTTGACCTATTCTTATACATAATACAATTGTAGGTTGTTGAAAAAAAATAAACGTGCCATCTATTGTTTGAGCGTTGTACTAGTTCTCTCTTTGGATAGATAACCACCGACAAATCATATAGAACTGTCAATAGCGACAATTATAACAATAATAATGTATACATTAAATTATTGTTTCCCGATAACAACATCCATTTGTTTTTTTTTTATTTCGATCTATTTTGAATGTAGTGCAGTATATTACAAACAATAATTACACGACTATAGCTTAGGCCATTGTAGATCATTATCAAATGTTGCCTAAAAATGTAAATATGTTTATTATGAACCTTAATATGTTTATGTGATTTTAATTGGCTGACCTGCTAAAAATAGTTCTTGAAACCTAATTATCTGCGGCGTTAAGGCACTAAGGGTATTATGATGCGGTGTTTTCAGAAGAGATTAATGTAATTGTAAGAGCTTGATTTAATGATTTTAAAAAAAGTTTACAAAAAACAGTTGTATGTATATTAAAAAAACAATTAAAATCGTGGTAATAGCTATATAGAATTAATAAAAAAACATTTAAAAATTAGCAAATAGTTAAATTTCAAAATATGCCCAAATAGGTTTCTGGCTTTTAGTGAACAATGGCAATAATTGAAATTAATTGATAAAAAAAATATTTTTATGTTCTGAGAAAACAGTGGGGTATTCATAGAATAAAAATTCAATATTTCCTTAAACAGTTTTTTCTTTCCGTACAAAAAAGAATTGAAACTTAAATAAAAACTGTGGAAATTTAGAAATAAATGATAATGCTAAATAATAAAAAATAATTTATTAAAACACTCTAACATTAAAAAAATGTCTTAAAAAGTTCTATATCAAAAAATTGATTGAATATTCTCCAAAAATATCACCCATACTTTTCAAAAAGTTAAAAAAAATGCTTTAATAAAACAACATGTTTTATGTTATTTTAAATTATAAATTAGCCATCTGTCAACATTGACAATTAACAATAACAATGGTAAATATTAAATTAAATTTCATTAAGAAAACTAAAAATTGATTTAACCAGTTTAAAGCAAGTTTCTAGAAATAGGTTAATATTTCCTTAACAAAGATAATTTATTGCAATTAAAAACGATTGAAAGTTTGACAGTTAACAACTTAAAATGAAATAAAAGTAATAATTAATTCATTAGAAAAATATAATAACATACAAAATAATAATAATGAAAAAAGAAACAATCAAATTTTTAACATCCAAGTTTAAAACATCTGGAGACACGTGTTTCGATCTCACCAGTACAGCTTAAGTTATATATAAATTGATTTTAAAAATGAATAACAACATTTATAAAAATAAATACAATGAACATTAAAAACTTACCCTGGCGCAATGATAAAATATCATGTTATATTATTTTAGCAAAACAATTGAAATTTTGGCCAAAAACAGTTGATAACGTTGAAAATAAAATAAAAACAATAGAAAATGTAATATCAGAGTTGAAGACGTTTTAAAACAGTTTAAAATTTGTTTTTTTAATTTGTTAGAAAAAATAGTTGAATACTTTGCAATTTATTTAAAACCAATTTAAAACTGTTACTTTATTTTACGAAAACAATTGAATATTTTTGTCAAAACATAAAAAATATTACAAAAATAAAAATTATGAAACATTTGAAAATTTATTTTAAAAAGATTTGATGAAACGACTTAAAAAACTGTTTCAAGATAATTAATTACTACGTGGTAATCCCTAATATAATCACTGAATAAACAGTTATTCAGTGATTATATTTCTAGGTTGTTAGAAATTAGCAATGTTTTTTTTAATTGTTGACAAATTATTTGAAAAAGTAATTAAAAGCAATAAAAAATTTACAAAGAAAAGAGATTTTGTATCTTCAATGGCAAATGTTTTTAGTAAGCTGCATTTATATGTGTTTTGTTATTGTGACTTCCAATCAACATGAGTGTTAATTGATTTAAAACAGTTGAAATGTAACATGCTAGAAGATCTCACATAACTCAACAAAATTAACTTTCTTTATAAAAAAACAATACTTTCCCCCCAAGGCTCTCCCCTTTCGCCTCTATTGTATAACATTGTTAGCGTTGATCCTTCCAAATACCTCCTGCAATTTGCAGATGATACTACCCTAATTACAAATACTCCCACATTACCAAAAGCACTTCAATTCCTTCAAGAGCTTATTGACTCCCTTCGACGTTAGATTGCAAAATGGCGAGTTAAAATTAATCCCCACAAATTACAGCTCATAATTCCATATCATCACAATAATAATTGACCGCACAATTTCCTTATTTCTCAAACTATTATACCTCCCTCAGTTTCCCTTAAGTACTTGGGCATATATTGTTTTAAACATGGCCGACATGCCAGATTATCGAGCTAGTGATTTAATAACAAATAACGTAATTAAAATGTGTAAAGGTGGTGGCATTGCCAGGTCAGGCTTAATATGCTTAAAGTGCGGTGTAACCTATCATAAAAGTTGCTCTGGAAGATTAAAGAAGTGCTGCAATCAAGTCCTCCCTTACAAGTAGAGTCTATTTTAAAACGAGATACGAAAATACACTAGACAATATATTTTCTAATTTAAATGTAACTGATCTAGTAGTACAACCCATTGATGCAGGAATCTCTGATCACATTGGTGTACAAGTTAAGGTGAAGTTAAGTGTAGTTGAAAATAAGCCCAGTAAACGCACAGTAAGGACAATAACCCAGCATGGTCTATATAATTTTTATACTTTTTAAAGTACTGTAAATTGGAAATTTATAGATGAAACCAACAGCCATGTTGAAAATATATTTAAAACTGTAGAATATGTGGAGCATCAATGTGACCATTAACTATCCGGTGATGTAGACATAGGTCAGCAACAGTTCTTCGTTCAGCAAGTGACTTCATGTTAAAGTCATGTAGTATCGACGAGTAATCTCCTTGGGTATGTTGACGTCCAGATTTATACTCAATGCACCTTAGGAATTTCTTTTGAGTTTGAACAATATAAGGTTTTTAAGCAGGAAATATCCATGTCCCTACCAATTAACCATACATACCCCCACATGTGTAAGGCTTTTTTGGATATATTAGTGATATGACTATTAAAATTTAGCTTCGACACAAAAGTAATGCCCAGATCTTTAAATGTGCTAAGCTGTTCCAAGTTTATTGAATTAATTGAGTAGGTATATGTAATTGAATTACAGCACCTAAACGTTGACATCGAGTAATACTTACTAACATTCAACAGTAGCCGATTAGTGGTGCACCAATAGACTTATTATTCAGATCGGCTTGAATATCATTGCAATCATCACAGGTATTGATAATTTTAAAAAGTTTTAAATCATCTGCATATAAGGCAAAGATGCAATTTTCTAAAATATCAGCCAGGTCATTTACAAATAGAATAAAGAGTACTGGGCCACAATGTGACCCTTGTGGCACTACAGAGGTAACATGAGTTGGTTGTCTTCTAATTCAGCGATAGTATTTTCATAATTTTCACAGGTTGAAGAGTGTAATTGACTCAAAGCAGATTCATAATTCGATTGTTTATTTTCGAGTTGTAAAATTCGCGATTCAATTATATCGAAACAACTCGAGATAAAAGCAATAATTTCTTCTTTGAATAACTCAAATTGACTGAGGTCCAAAAAGGTTGCCATTGAGCATGATGGCAACCTTTTCGGACCTCAGTAAAGCCTTTGACTGTGTCTCCCATGAGGTGCTCTTGCGGAAGCTGTACTATTAAATCTTTCAGCCGGAAAGCTGCCGGATAATAAACTCATACCTTAGCTCTAGATTTCAACAAGTCTGTGTTAACAATACTAGATCAAGTGAATTATAGTAACACGTGGTGTACCACAGGAGTCAATCCTGGGCCCACTCCTATTTTTAATTTACATAAATGATTTACCGTGTCAGTTAAGTCAGTCATCTATCATATTATTCGCAGATGATACCAAAATTAAATCTTGTACACAGACTAAAAATTATGGTAATGACATCAATAAAATGTCAGTGGATCGGGCTTCCAAATGGTTTGCTTCCAATAAGCCCTGTGTAAATCCCGAGAAATTGACACATGTTGAATTTTCTCTAAAACCAAATTCTGTAGAAAATAGTGATACATTTATCGGTATCCACATCGACAGCAAATTAAGTTGGCAAAAACAAGAGCATGAAACGGCAAATAAGGTGTGTAAATCTATATATACCTTTCGACAATTAAAAAACTGGCTTCCCAAAAAAGTAATACTACAAGTATATTATTCGCAATGTCAGAGCTATCTCTCCTATGGTATATTGGTCTGGGGCCACTCTAGCATTACAACACGAATATTTAAACTACATTGTCGTGCAATAAGGGTTATTGCCGACTTAGGTTATCGTCAGGATTGTAAATGTGCGTTCACTGAATTTAAGATATTAACCTTACCCTGTCTATTTATATTGGAATACCTACTGTATATACATTCACATTTGAATTTATACCAGAAACATAATCAAAAACATGAATACTAGGTGTTGAACCTTATAGTGATTCCAAATTTGCGACTGAGTAAGCCCACGAAACGGCATAAATTACTACGGGCCGAAATTATATAACCACTTACTGAAAAATTATAATCTTTTCAGGTCCTTCTTTTAGGAAGACTATACAAAAACTTTTTACTACTTAAAAGATTTTATAGCGTAGAAGAGTATCTAATAAGCAACTTTTCTGAATTGGCAAAAGAGTATGTTTTAACATATTTTTTTTAGTTACTTTAAATGTATATTGTAATTTTATTTGTATTTACTTATATTTTAATAGTTTTCTATAAGCAGTTTTTAAATATATGTTTTTGTGCAGTCATTTTAATTATATAACCAACTTTAGCATATCTATAGATAGATTAATTAACCTTAAATAAGATGCAATGCCGTGTAAGTTATGTATATGTATATGACTCGTGTAAAACCACCATGTTATTAGCACCAATAAAACATATTATTATTAACCATAGATCCGAAAATCAATTTAAAAAAACAGACTGCCCTAATCAAAAGCTAAATAACTTCTAGGGCAAAATACTTTAGAAGTCTAACTTATAAACATAATGGTATTACTAACAAAACCCTAGTAAAATAATACAAAATCATTTGTCGCCCATTGCATTACTATGGTTGTTCCCTCCTTCCCAATCCCAGTAATCCAACCTCCCGCAATATTGAAGTTAGCGAGCGAGCATCCCTTCATACTCTAACAAAACTCCGCCATCCCCTTAATCCTGTACACAATTCTTCTAACCAACTCATCTATGATACTAGATCCAAGAACACCTTCGAATACAATACATATAAAATACGTACAAAAAATCCTTTCAATTTCCATATATTATAAGTGTAGCTTGAACTGATCACTAATTTAGAAGATTATGTCGATTTTATAAATTAACCTCATACAATTTTAAAGAACAGGCATTGTTTTTGGTATCACCAACAGTCGAGGTTGTTCACCTACGACCGTGAAATGTTTCTTGCGCCGCAGTTATCGTTCGATAAATTCAGCTACTAATTGATCTACTTTCCTATTATTTCTATTAATTATCTGCTCACTTTTAACGATCACCCCTTTCCATGGTCTTCCCTGTTTTGTTTTTGTCACCGTAAGTCCTCACAAATGACCGTGTGAGGTGAAGCGTGTGCCCCCGTTATTTTTGTAACCTTTGTTTCTTGTTACACTGTCACTCTCGAACTCAATTGTTTAAAGTATTAAATTTGTAAGCAATGTCTTGCATAAGATGTACAAACAACATTATACCATCCAATGATGAGTCTTACATTAAGTGTGATGGCTGTAATAGGACGATTCATGTGACCTGCTCAGAACTTTCTCAAGCCGAATTAAAGTGTTTAGAACTTCGTCCTAGCACTAAACGCCGCATTAAGTATATATGCATTCAATGTGAACATGGCGTACACAAAATTCCCAAATTACTCTCAATGATTAATGAACTAAAGGATGAAGTATTAAAATTAAAGTCTACCACTATTTCGCCAACATAATCTACCGCCGCCAATCTTGCGTCATATCAAGAGACCAACAAGATAATAGAAGAAGTTGCTGCCCGGGATAGGCGTAAGCTTAACCTAATTCTGTATGGTTTGCCTGAGACTATGTCATGTAAAACTAAAATGGAACGAAGTGAAAAAGATGTTGGAACTTTACTGGAAATTCTCCCAGCACTAGGCATTAATCAGACAGACTTTAAACCTTTTAGGTTAGGCAAATTTGATCCGACGCGCGTTAGCAGTGCCCGCCCTGTGAAATTAGGCTTGCAATGGAGTCTGATATCAATAAAGCTTTTAAAAATATAACAAACCTGAAACAAATTGATAAATTTCAACAAGTAAATGTGTCGCGGCATCATACAAAAATGCAAACACAATTTTATCAGGCAGTTAAAAGCGAGTTACTGCGTAGAATATCTAATGGAGAATCCGATATTAAACTCAAACATGTCCATGGGGTACCAACTATTGTGAAAACCAATATTTCGGAAAACTAACTTGCAACGGAAAAACCAGTCTGACATTTTATTATCAAAATACTAGAGGTCTTCGATCAAAATCTCACTTATTTTATATTAACTGCTTGCATTCTACGTTTGATATTATGTGTTTAACTGAGACTTGCTTAAATGGCTCGTTTAAGAGCTTCGAATATTTTGATAGCGCATATACTATTGTTCGTCAAGACAGAGATCACGAATCAGTAAACCGTGCAACTGGAGGTGGAGTACTACTGGCGTTTTCTGAGGATATTTCACTTCATCATATCGACACCACTAATATTAAAAATTTAATACCCCTAATTGATCTTGCTGTTTATGAATGTAACTTTAGAAAAGTATTTGTATTCTATTGTGTAGTATTATATATACCCCCTGGTGTACCGTATAACCTTTTTGAATTGTTTCTGAAAGCCTTGGAAGTCACTTTATTAGATAAGCCAGTTTTATTACTGGGTGACTTTAATGTAACTAATTTCGTTAGTGGGTCCACTGCTTCTACGTGCTCTAAAAATAGTTCAATAAGTATTAAGAATAAAGAAAACACTTTTACTTTTTTATACCACTTTAAGTTTTATTTTCAGTGACTAGTTTCGACTACACGGTAATCATTATCAAACTAAGTACTTAAATTACGAATAACAACTGTTTATATACCTATTACAATGCTTCGAACAGTGGGGTGTACATTAGGTCAACCTGGTCGTTAATGAGGGAAATTCCGGGATTAATTTTCGCTTTGTAGATTTCAAGGGCTTCCAGTAAATCCATCTTACCTCCTTTTTCGGCGAGATGGATTACCGAAAGTACATCCTTGCCGAAAGTATGGTTTGATTCCAATAAGTGGTTTGAAAATGTTGAATTATTTTTCTTTAAATTGAATGACCTCTGATGTTCATTTAATCTTGTTTTAAAATTACGACCTGATTGCCCAATGTACACACTTTTACATTCTGGACAGGTTAAACTATAAATACCTGATTTACACATTTTGTTGATGGGGGTTTTGGCATTAAATATTAAATTACAGGTTTTGGTACTTGACTTAAAAACTATATTGACGTCTCGTTTTTTAAAAATATTTTTAATTTTATTGCTAATGGTTCCAAAGTATGTAATTGTTTTGTAAGATTTATTTTCTCTAGTTGGGGGGCTTGCAAAAATATATTTACGGATTTGTGACATTTTAAACTTGTTAATTAATTTTGTTACTATTGAGACCGAATAACCATTGTTAATTGCCATTTGTTTTATGGTGTTAATTTCTTTTTCAAGGGATGTGGGACTAAGAGGGATTTTGAATGCACGGGATATCATTGAATAGAAGCTGGCTATTTTATGTTTGTATGGATGGCGCGAGGAATTCGGGATGATTGCATCTGTGAAAGTAGGTTTCCTATATATGTCAAATGTTAATTTATTGTTAGTTCTGGTTATAGTTAAATCTAAGAAGTCGATTTTATTGTCAGATTCTAATTCTACTGTGAATTTAATTGAAGGGTGTAGGGAGTTAAGGAAGGTTAGAAATTTGTTAATTTGTCTATCTGTACCTTCAAAGCATGCAAGTATGTCATCTACGTATCTATGTGTAAATCAGGTATTTATAGTTTAACCTGTCCAGAATGTAAAAGTGTGTACATTGGGCAATCAGGTCGTAATTTTAAAACAAGATTAAATGAACATCAGAGGTCATTCAATTTAAAGAAAAATAATTCAACATTTTCAAACCACTTATTGGAATCAAACCATACTTTCGGCAAGGATGTACTTTCGGTAATCCATCTCGCCGAAAAAAGGAGGTAAGATGGATTTACTGGAAGCCCTTGAAATCTACAAAGCGAAAATTAATCCCGGAATTTCCCTCATTAACGACCAGGTTGACCTAATGTACACCCCACTGTTCGAAGCATTGTAATAGGTATATAAACAGTTGTTATTCGTAATTTAAGTACTTAGTTTGATAATGATTACCGTGTAGTCGAAACTAGTCACTGAAAATAAAACTTAAAGTGGTATAAAAAAGTAAAAGTGTTTTCTTTATTCTTAATATTGAAATGTACCACCAAGTGAACGCCGTTAAGATCCAAGTTCAATAAGTAATTTTATTAATATTTTGAAGCTAACACAATTGAACAATGTTCTGAACACAAATGGCAGATTGCTTGATTTGATTTTTTGTAATTTTGATTTATCCCACTATGATGTGTGTCGTGATATTAATCCCCTAGTTCCTGAAGACGCTCACAACAAAAACCCTCCACTTTTTCCTACTAACATTAACAAACGTTATAACTTTCGTAAAGCTAACTACCCCAACTTATACAATGACTTATTTAACACAGACTGGTCATTTTTGAAAGTTTATACATATCTTAATGTTCCATTAGTTTTATAAAACTGTGTTTAGCCTATTTGATAAGTATGTTCCTCTTTATACGCATCACCAAACGAGTCAATTTCCACCATGGTCTTCAAACGAGCTTAGGCGAATTAAAATTATTGTACCATCGTAAGTGAAAATTGACCAAATCAACTTTCTACCGTTCCGGATTTGAAAGATTGCGCTCCTTATTAAAAACTCAAACAAGGGAGGCGTACAACTTGTATATCTCAAATATCGAAGATAACCTTAAAAACAATCCAAGCGAACTGTGGAAATTTATTCACCAAAAAAATGACACAACTAGAGTCCCGGGTGTATTAAATAGTACTGACGGTAAATTTGATACTCCTCAAGATATTGTTGATCCGTTTTCACGATGTTTCTCAAGTACATACCTTCCTAACAGTAAACTCGATTATACGGAACAAATTACTCAACGTGAGAACTTATAAATCTTTAACATTACTGAATCCCAGACACTAGCCAGTATCTCCAAAATCAAGTCTTCATTTGCATGAGGTGTTGATGGTATTCCTGGCTTTTTAATTAAAGATTGTAAGTATGTATTTGCGAAGCCATTGACTACTATTTTCAATTTGGTACTTTCTATAAGTACATTTCCATATAAATGGAAACAAGCTATTATTTGTCCCATATTCAAAAAAAGGTGATCCAGGATGTTTAGATAATTATAGACAATCGCTCTTTTATCAATTTTTTTTTTAAATCCTGGAGCAAATACTCTTCACCTGCATCTATAATCACGTCATAAACTACTTATCACCTTGCCAACATGGTTTTTTGTCCGGTCGCTCTACGGTTACGAACTTAGCTACTATCACAAAATATTTATCTGAGTGTGTTGACAGTCGTGGCCAAGTCGATGTTATATGCACTGATTTCTCTCGTGCTTTTGACACATTAGATCATAACATATTAATTGAGAAATTAAGTACATTCGGTTTCTCAAGTAACTTACTAAAATTCCGTGCATCATATTTGAGTCGTAGACCGAACTATCAATGCTATAATGGATTCAAATCTGTGCAATTTATTTCAAGTTCTGGTGGCCCATAAGGTTCTAACTTAGGGTCTCTGTTGTTTGTCCTCTATATAGATGACCTACGCACGTCTCTGTCCTGTCCTTTATTGGCGTATGCGGACGATCTTAAAATCTATGCTAAAATTAATGACTTAAATGACACAGAAGTTCTTCAACGCAATATTAATGCAATTGTTACCTGGTGTAATTTAAACAAGCTTAAACTAAATGCTTCTAAATGTTGTGTTATTTCCTATACTCGCACAAAAAAAAAACAATTATCCACAACTATTACGTACAAGGATCAATACTTGAAAGAAAAAGTGAGATTTCGGATCTGGAAGTACTGTTCGATGACCATTTCAGCTTCACGAACCATATAATCAACATAACTTCTTCTGCCATGAGGATGCTGTAATTTATAATGCGTATCTCTAAATATTTCACTAATCAGATCGTTTTTATCTCACTTTATTTTGCATTTATCCTTTCGAAACTTGAATACGCCTCAGTCATTTGGTACTCACACTACATGAACCAATCACTGGCAGTGGAGCGCCTACAAAGACGATTTTTGAAATATTTAGCTTTTAAGCAAAGTGCCACATATCCCGATCGGATGGTGAACAATAATAGCTTGTTGAATTAACACAATATTACATAATTTGCTGAACACAGAAATCCTACCAGTGCATCATGCAGAAACTAGTCAACAATACTGTAGATTGTGAGTATCTTCTTTATAAGATTAACTTCTTAGTTCCTCGCGTATCTTCCCGTCATTCATGTACGTTCTGGGTTCCCACTTGTAGAACGAGTGTACTATTTAAAGCACCAATGAATCACCTGTGCCGCAATGGAAACAAATATTATGATTATAATTAACTGCGCTTCAGATCTGTGTCAGCCGTATGTAGCTTTTAGTTTAACTTCATTCTTAATTTTGTTTTTTGTTTTATATGTTTAATTATTTAGTTATCAAGTATGTATTTTTATTTTTAATAATTATTTCTAATTATTGTAAATTGTTCTGTATTGGTTTTTTTCAGTTGTACAATAAAGGTGTTATTATTATTATTATTAACGACTGACGCCATATCACTGGACAAAACGAGGCAGAAAGAAAGACCTCTGGTCGACATCCTTTTGACAAATTACATTAACTGTTTCTATGCTGTAATAGTAAGTATAATTTTGTGACTGCACAATTTTTTGTAATAGAGTTAATGGTTTTGAATTTGGTTCTTTGATTTCTAATTGTTTTCTTTGCTTTCAGTTTTTTTTTTATAATATAAATACCACTAAACACAACTTAAATTCAAACAATAAGCATTTTAAACATTTTCCTAATTTCAAGAAAATTCATTAAAAGTTATTATTTTAGAGAATGGTTCTATAAAAAAATGGTTTATTAAAATTTACAATGTGTAGATTTATTCAAAAAAATAAGCAAATGTAACATGAAAATGTAACATGAAAATGACGAATTAATTAAAGAAAACCTTTTAAAAGAAAAGGTCCAAATATTTTAAAGTTTTTACAATTTATATGGTGGGTATACTTTGCGATCTATTTTTAAGAATGCCCTCTGTTTAGTTTAAAATTGGGTGATAATTTTTAACTCCAAGTGACACATTGCAAATTTGCGAAAAAAATGACTTCAAAAATCACGTGGCAATACAAGAACCCTTGTCATTTTTTAATTGATCTACATTTATGCTAACCCTTTTTTATGTATTAAGAAGCCCTTTGATGTTATCGTCAAAATCTATTGATATTATGTAGAAGCTCTTATTTCCACCTAGTTTACCAGAATTTCGCTTCCGCCAAGATCCATAATTTTTCTGCAGTAGTTTTTGTTCTCTTTGTAGCAATAGTATTGCTTTTTAGTTACCACTGACACATATTTTGGCACTATAATTTAAACTCTTATTTGAATCTGATGTTTTCCATTATTCAATTTTGTTTTAATCCTAAACGTTGAATACACTGCTTAAAAACATGATTATGGAGGTTTTTACATCAATTTGGTATATTACCAAGTTCAAGGGAACTAAAAGCCTATCTAAAAATAAAACTTAAAATCCACACAACTATTAAGCACTTTGTAAGTGAGGTTATTAACAAACAACAACAAAAGTATGTTATTTATACTACTGATTTCGGTTTTACTATACAGTTACTTACATTTGTAGTATAACACCTTAACCTTATAAATAGAATAAATTATGCTTATGTCACATTTATTTCTTATCATTTCAGGTGTTCCTCAAGAGTCAAACCTCTGACCACTGTTATTATTATTTGCAGATTATTATTTTTATGATATTTGTTGTACATTTTTGAATGTATCTTTATATATTTATTTTTTAAATAAATTTGTTGTCCGAAGATGTAATAAATACACTTCTATTATCAACATAAGGATTTATTTTTTTAATGCCTATTGAGAATTTACTATATATTTAATCCTTGGTTAATTCAGTTATTTTTTGTTTGTTTTGTTTATTGTTATTTACTTTATTTATACTAATTTTAAAGGCTGGTCAATAATGAAGTGACTATATTTACTAATATATATTTAATTTTATTTATAGACATACAAACAGCTCTCCATTACAGGACGATCGCGAAGGAACAACTGTTCAATGCGAAAAGTGCTTCCAAAAATATCCATCAGATGAAATTAACAAGCACTTTTCAGACTGTATGAAAAAATGTAAACACTGTAAAATTTTATTCGAAACTGAACACATTTATAAGGCTCACATGGAACTTCATGCAAAGGATTATGTACCTGAAAAGGAGTTAACCAACCTCAAGAAATTAACCCAAAAAAACAATAACAACGATAATAAATTCGAATGTCAAGTTTGTAACAAGAAATTCGTGCACATGTCGTCTTTGAAAGAACACTCGAAGAAGCACGATCCGAACGAGGTGAAGTTCGTGTGCGACATTTGCAAGAAGGAGTTTCACAGGAAATGCGATCTGACAGTTCACATAATGAGGCATAATAAGGTGAAGCCCTACCGTTGTTCAACGTGCGGGAAGGATTTCGTCACGAAGGCGAAGTTGACGTATCATATGAGAACGCACACGAATGAAAAACCGTATACGTGTGAAATATGCGCTAGGAGTATGGCTTTTAGGAATACATACTTAGATCATATGAGACGTCACACTGGGGATAAACGTTACCATTGTGAGTCTTGTGAGAAAAAATTTATTACTTCCGCAGAGTTAAAAGTGCACGTTAAGAAATGCCGTTGATTGAGGGTTACAATTTATCCTTATCCTTTGTTTAATAAGCTATATGTGATAATAAATTATATATTATGAAATAATTCGTGTTTTTTAATTAGTTTTCAAGAAAAACGTTTTAATGTTTCAATCTGCAAATGATCTTTTGCTTTATGTGTACTGTTTTATTTATTTGTAAGGTATATTGATATTATAAATAGCTTGGGGCTTAGTCATCCACTTTTTTTACATTCTATGCTTCTTGTATTTTCTTATGTGCACTTCAAATTTCTTTCATTAGTTTCCTTTCCATGTTGTGTTCCTCTAATACTTTCATAATTTCTTACCCTGCTTACAAATAAATGTTGTTTCTAGGTCTACAAATCTTATCAATCGTCTTCCTCTTTTGTATTTTTCTAAAGGTAGTGTTAAAAATCGATTTATCATGGCAAAGAATGCAGGATTTTTAGGAATTGCCAAATATTAACAAATAGAATAAAGGCAATAGAAAACGGTTTGGTGTTTAAATTAAATTTATTTAATAATAGGCGATCAATATTAATAATTCTATTATTTTCAGAAAACGATTCAAGTGCAAAATATGTGATAAAGTATTCGCTAAACGGGAATCCCTTAGAAAGCATCACAAGGTCCACGATGAGAAATACTCTTGCCACATCTGCTCCATGAGGTTTATATTCGAGGCAGAACTTCAGCAGCATTTAAAGTTATGTACGAAAGGTGTTAACAAACTGATGAAATGTTGTTACTGCCATAGAACAATGCCCGCCGATATCTACAAGGAACACCTGGCCATTCACAAAAGTAAGTATCTATGTGATTTGTGCGAGGCTCAATATTCTAGCATCGCTCGGCTCAGGGAACACAAAAACGCCGTCCATTATGGTATCACGCACGACTGTCCCAACTGCGATAAGAAATTCGTGCAGCAGAGATCTCTGAAGATACACTTGAAGAAGCACGATCCGCTCTACGACAGTGACAATGATAAATTCAGTTGTGACATTTGTGGCAAGAAACTCGCGCGCAAGGGAATTCTGGAGTCGCATATGCGGGCGCACAACAATGATAAGCCCTTTGGGTGTGACATATGCGGTAAAGGTTTTGTGTCGGCACATTACCTGCTTCTTCATTCAGAAATACATAGTAATGAGAGACCGTACTATTGTAACATTTGCAGTATAGGTTTTATTACGGAATTCACGTATTCAAATCATATGCGACGTCACAGGAGTGATAAAACGTGATAATTGTGATTCTTGTGATGATAAATTCTCTACTCTTAAAGGTCTCAAGGTACACCTTAAAACGCATTTGGTTTAAAATAATTGGTTTAAATCAAAAATCTCATTCTCGGAACCGTTGCGTAATTTAAATTAGTGTAAAATATGATGTTGATCTTTTTGATCTGATTGATTGAGATCAGTGTTCTTACTCATAGCACTATGACTGGATAACTTAGATCGTCTTTGAATGCGTCTTTCTTTATTTTGATTATGAGCCTAAACGCGACAATCCTTTTGATGTCTGTTGAAAAGTCTCGGCACCAATTTTTCAGCCACTCTTCACATACCTAAATCAACAGATACAATTTTCTACATTGAGTTCCGGACAACCTGGATATACTAGTTGGTCTATCTTCATTGATTATATTACGGATTGTGTGAATTTTCTGGGTTTGATCTTCAGTTGCTATTTCTTTTCCTTTCTAAAACGGGGAAAACCATCCGTACACTTAAGTTTTACTAAAAGCATGTTCTTTGTAAGCTGTTTGCGTCATCACAACAGTTTCTACTGCGTTCTTCCGAGTAAAAAACAAAATTTTATTGCCGTACGCTGTTAGTAAGAAGTAGCCTATTTATTCGTATCACATCTGCACTGTATTTACAGTCACAGAACTCCCAAAGAAACCACACTACTGGTGGCGCGAGGAGAGGTCCCACAACAACCCTAGTAGCATTACAATTACGGTTATTTCTGGGTTTCTCATTTTTTGAAAATGTTTTATTGCTATAAAATGATTGAATGTGTTATTTTCTCATTATAAGATTTCATTTTATAAGTATATACATAAATGTTGTTTAAATAAATAATTGCATAATCTTGATTTGTTGTTTTTGTCTTTATTTTTAGTGATGTTTTTGTTACAAACAAAATTTATATTCTTAATGTATTTATGTAATTGAATATTTAAAAAAAAGTGTAAGAAGATAAATAAAATGTTAGTCTTTTGTACAATTTATTATTATTATTAATATTTTTAAGGTTCCTTATATTCACCACCGTTGGACACTGATAAATGTCGTGGGCTCCATGACATACAACGTTCGTTATTCTTCGATGCATTAGCAGTAGCCGTATTCTGTTCTCGAGATATTAAATATTTCTCCAAGAAGGTAAGAATCAGATGAAGAACGCATTGTACCGTGGTCAGACTTTGATTTAGCGAGGACCAATAATGAATTTTAATGGTCTCCGGGTCCCAAAGATACACAGAGAGTTGAGGATATCGTAGAATTATTTTTTTGGCAACGATTTATTTAAATATTGTCACGTCTTGGCTCACTGCAAGCTCGTGATTGGAATTCGGGATCACTGATTATTCTAATAAATACTCAATTATAAAAAAACTACTTACATTTAGTCCTTTTTTAATCGTTCACACTCTTTACACTACTTATATTTACTACCGTACTACTTCAAAATCTACCACTTAGACCTTATCTCTATTTTATTAAAATAACCTTACTACTTCAATATCTCAAAAACTATCCGTATTTTACTAAAACCTACATCACTAGTATTGTATCAGGGGGTAGTGCAGGTCCTGGACACCGCTCCAGCAATTCCCTCGATAGATAACCACGCTTCCACCACATTCCAGTTTGATCTCGTTCTGGATAAAGTAATCGGAATTCTCCTATCCCGACAACAAAATAAGTCAAGTGCCTCCAGTAATTTAATCAACTAGAGTATATCACAATTGGGCCATGAGTAAAAAGTCTATTCGTCGAAATTGATGTTCAAGCTACTATCTTAATCCATCATCCATAAGAGACTAGTCACCTTCTCCTTTTCCAATAAAACGCCATTTTGTCGAGTTTGCTGAATATCTTCCCAAGCGTTTCTTATCTTCTTAGGGTACCGGTAGTGTTGTAGGTATCACACGAGTAGGTCGTCTGCACTGGTTTTGCACCTAGTCGGCATTACCTTGCGCCATTCCCCCAGTGGGTCCCATTTGCTGAATTCATGTGCGTGTTAGGTGGTAATATTTCCTTCTAGGCATCGTTTTAGAAGTGCCATTGCTCTTGACATGGTCGGTTTACATGAAAAACGAGAAAAAAAACTAAAGTATCCTTGTATTTACTTAATACACGTAAAAAGTATGTAGAAATATATATAAACATGACATTTCAGAAAACTAAAATAAATTAAACTAATTATTAACTGTCCTAATTTGAATATTTAAATTTGATACTGGTCGGAAAGGCCACTTAATGATTCCTTTCAAAACAATCTAATTTATTGAATATTATCAATTTATTTGGAACTACCAGGTGGCGAATCAACATCCCATTGTCAACATTATACTGTATCTTCCGATATTGGTACAACGCGAATATCCTCGGCCATCTGTTGGGGTATTATCCTTAACTTTTGCCCGTTTGTCAAACTGAGGGAAATATGTCTTCTCATCTTTGACCTTTTAGCCTTATATTCTTTACATGTGTTATAGATTACAAAAATCCCGAAAATAAAACAAATTAAAATAACGAGTGAAATACAAGCACTTGAATAAACAAAATAGTGATTTAAATTTTTAAATTTCTCGAGAATAATTATCATTTGTATTGTATCAGAACTTTAGAATATTTAGTCCATTTTAGGCTTTTACAATTAATTGAATTTGTCGAAATATTTAAAGGTAGCATCGCGGTTTGAATTTTTATTAATAATTTAGAGGTATTAATTAAGTCAGAACAAAAGGTTGTTCCTCGGTCGCTTAAAATCGATCTAGGACAACCATGCCTGTTAATCACATAATTTAGAATAAAGTTGTCGACGGATTCAACTTTGCCATCGTACAAAGCTGTTGTCTCCACGTAGCAAATGGCATAATAGATATCTTCTACAATTTTCACATACCTTTCATACTTCTGAGAAATTGTCCTAGAAGATCAATTCTACCACGGTCAAATGGCACGCCTACTAGGATGGGTTGCAAAAGGCCGGATGGCGCCACCACTTGTGATATTTTTTTCTCTCTCGTGACGATGTCCGATAGGGTTTACTCTTAACTGGTGATGCACCTTCCTTAATCCGAATCTCGCCAACTAAAAAACGGTCACTAAACTCCTCCAATAATGTAAATAATTTACTATTTTCCTCTTGAGTAAGTGTATTTGGAATCCCAACTTCGAGACGAAAAAATATGGGCGACACGTCTGCAACTTCCTGTAACAACCCTACTGTTGTACCCCTAAATAATTTTGTAGGTATTAAAACGTAATTAAAAATTTTCACAAAATAATCTGCCCCCCTCATAATGATATCCGATTCTACCTCTATTTTCTTTTGTGTAGCCGTTTTCAAATATTTTACCATTTTCTTGAATCCGGTACCATTTGCTTCTGTTTTAACCCTTACATCAAGGCTCTCTTGTGGTCCAATTATGCAATCGTTCGCCAGTAACACCTTATTATTTTTCTTCCTAAAATTCTCACAGATATCAATCATAAAAATATTATTTTCCTTAAAATCATATCTTTCTACTCGATCTGTAGAAAAGCTAATTGTTTTGTCCCTAAAATTTAAAACGACTCCATGTTCCTCTAGAAATTCGGTACCTATAATTATCAATGCCATAGATTTTGCAGTATAATTGTTTCTAAATTCTATATTTAAATCTAATATTCCTACCGCACTAAATATATGATTATTTATACTTATAAGTAAACATTGATCGATCCTGTATCTAAAATAATTTCGACATTATCTTGCCCATTTACGTTACCTCTTATTCTCGTAATATCTTGTGATCGCCTGTCGCATTTCTCGCTGAACATGACGGCACCTGGACTTACTGATGACGTCCCTGTTTGTTTGGGTGATTTCCATAACTTGTGGTGGTCTCCGCCCCCGGTCGTTTGGGTTTTCCTCTCTCGCTGGTGGCCCTTCCTGTCTAAAACGACTATTGTCTACGTAGCCTCTATATTGATTGTTGGCCCCACTGTAACACATTCTAGCCATATGTCCCGACTTTCCGCATTTGAAACAGATCGGTCTACCATCCGCAGTACTTGAGGATGTATTTATTTCTTGTGGGCCCCTATTTCGATTTTGTCTGAAATCATTCGATGAAATTGGTTGGTGGGATTGAGAACTACAATTACAATTACACCGTTTTTCTTTCGGGGGTACTGCAGAGTTATTTTGCACAGGTAAAAGTCCTGACGGAACGATCATACACATCTGCACTCTAAAAGCTGCTACTTCTCGTCATATTCGCAGAGCGCAACATTACATATTTTTTCAGATAAGCTGGATGCATACCTGATAAAAAGTATTCAATATGCCGTTCATCGCTTACCGTTCCCAATTCGTCGCAAAGATACAGAATATCGTAAAAATATGTTTTGATATCCTCTTGAAGTGCTTGTTTTCGCGCCACCAACCTTAGCTTTATATCCGCCATCGGGTCCTCCCGTCCAAATTCGGTAATAGCATCCGTTTTTACGTCCTCCCATGTCTTATGCGCATTTTTTGGGCCCATTCTATAATTTCTATACCAATAATAATCTCCATTCATTAGGTAAGTACTTAAAAAGTGGAGTTTATACTGGTCACACCAGCCATTTGTAAATGCTGCAAACTCAAACGGTCTAAATAATGAGATAATATTACCACTTGAGGGCTCGAACGACAGTGGTGGTACAAATTTGGGCTGTATTGGCGGCAGAGTAATGTTAGCATCCCTGATTGTCTGGTTTACTTGCTGTTGTACCGCCGCTGACGCTGCAACTGTCGCATCAAGGGTGTTTGACCTCGCGCAATTGGTAACTGCATTCATATTTATATTTAATGTGTTATTTACTTCCGCAAAAGTTCCCAAAAACGTTTGATTTCCTACTGAGGAGTCGTCTGTCGAACTTTTATGTGTGATACTATCGGACACCGACCAATTTTCGATGTCTTCCTGTATCGTGTCTATTGCTGGTGGAGAATGAACGAGTTTAGAACTTTTAGGGAACGCGTTGTCCTCGGTTTGGAAAAGATCCGTACTTCGACTTGGCGGTTGAAATTCGCGTAAACCTTTATTAAAAATTTCTAATTTATATCGGGTGTTATAATCGGATTGAACGTCCTTGCTCATTGAGACCCCGACCTGCCTTAATGTAGCGATGTCCGGGATGGAAGTCGCACCGCGTAGCAGATGTGTGAAATATAACACGACGGCTCGTCTTCACTTACAAGCAGAGTACAACATAATTCAAGCAAAAAAATATATATACCTGTGCACGAACTCGATTAAATTTATTTGTTAAATCAATCAAATTTGAAAAGACCTTGGAAATTCGGCGCCTCCACCACTTATCACGACTTGGCTCACTGCAAGCTCGTGATTGGAATTCGGGATCACTGATTATTCTAATAAATACTCAATTATAAAAAAACTACTTACACTTAGTCCTTTTTTAATCGTTCACACTCTTTACAGTACTTATATTTACTACCGTACTACTTCAAAATCTACCACTTAGACCTTATCTCTATTTTATTAAAACAACCTTACTACTTCAATAGCTCAAAAACTATCCGTATTTTACTAAAACCTACATCACTACTTCAAAATCTAAACATAACTATCTTTTTGATTAACAACTACTTCACTAAAATCTAAATCTTAACTATTTGTATTTTACTAAAAACTACATCACTACTTCAAAATCTAATCTCAACTATCTTTATGATTAACAACTACTTCACTACTTAAAATCTACATCCTAACTATCCCTTGGCTAATCGCCCGATCGGGTCATCCCCGTTGCTTGTTTTCCGATCCACCAATAAACGGCTTCCATGTCAACAAATGCTTAGTTAGTACTAATTGTCGGCCGCTTATTGGTGTACCTGCAAACAACGCCGATGTTGCTAACGCCGATTCGCGTGGAAATGCATATCAGCGTCTAGACTCCGCACCAGGTAAAATTCCATAAAATGGAATTCGACCCGGACCGGATAAACTTACGTGACAATATTCAGGATCCGATACGCATAACTCAGTGAAGAAAGAACTTATCGTTTTCGGAATGGTTGATATGTGACCACCCGAATTTGCCATTTTGTTTGGTTTAGTGGTGGAACCGCGGGCGCTAGAGCAACGCGTATTTATTCATTTCTTTGATTGCTATACAATGCAAATTTCGAACACAATTTAATGTTGGAAAGTATCGTCCCAAATTCGACAATTTTGTCGGTACGTTCATTCATCCAGAAATTGACGCTGAAGATAATTTTTTAATGAAAATTAGTTTCCAACATCTTCAGACCACATTTCGCGAGCACACGACGTTATCTATGGTCGTTTACTTTCAGCCCTTGGGTCAGTTGAATTTTATACGGGTACATGCCCAAGTCACGACGCAAAATTCGCCAAGTTGTCTGGGATAGACCGAGTTCTTGTGAGCGACGCGAAATCGATAGCCTCGGATTCTCCTGCACGCTCTCATGAATACGTGGTGCCTTCCCTTCGTTTTCCTTTTCTTCCGGAATCAAGCATTCATAGCGGTCCCCACTATACCAGCAACCAAGCCCGTCAGAGTACAACACAGAGCGCGAGCGCCATGGGGCTTGTAGCGCACCCCTGACTACTCAATTATGTATGAGTTGCACCCGTCCTCATTCAGGGCTAAGTCAACCCCGGCACCACTCCTCTCCATCCCCATTTCAGGCTGAGTCGGCCCTATACTCGCTCGCATGTCCTTATTTAAGACTGAGTCGATCCCGGCACCGCCCCTCGCCGTCGTCATTTAAGGCTGAGTTCATCTCGCGTCCTTATTTCAGACTAAGTCAACCCCATCCTCACTCGCATGTCCTTGCATGCAAGTGTAAGTCGAATCCATGCACGCTGTCAAGTACAGTTTATTTCAATCACCATCTATCTATATTTTATACATTTTTGCACTTATTATTGATATTTATTAAAAATCTTAAATATCTTAAACGTAATAATACATTAATGTTAGTATAGTCACTATAATCATTTTAGATACAACAATTGGGGCGTCATTCTTGGCTATTTCCGTGTCAGTGATATCAATCTTGGTCTTGTCGAAATATCCTCATTGAAGAAGCCATTGCGGATTGTCGACGTACACCCATGTTGCAGCAAGAGTTGTTATAAATGTCAACGCTCTCAGCATTTTTATTTTTTAAGTATTGATAATAGGATTTAATATTACTCACGCTTAATTTATCACGATGATGAATTAAAATATATTTTGATTGTATTTTAATAGCTGAGTGAACCGGGTCCTCCGACACGTAAAGTCTGGTGTTAGCGGGTAACACGTGAAGGTATATGTGGATAGAACTTAAGCGCTCGATACGACCCCAGTTTAAGCTCGTAAGCCAAACCAGCACAAGTTGTAACCGCTTTACCAAAACCCTCTTCTACCCCATAGACAATTTGTGATTAAACAAAACAAACTGATTAAATAACAGCCATTTTGGCAATTGAAGCTTCAACAATAAGGCCGCTATCAACTGTCAATGTTCCTAAGTCCTCATTGGAAGACCCTTATATTTAGGCTTTATAACCATAATATAAGTAAACACAGTATACTTTCTGGAATCAAGCGGATCTATTGTTCCGAACGGTAATCTCCTACATTGGCATTAACACAAAACATCACCCTAAAAAGTCTCATATAAAATGAGCATATATAAGCCAGCAACGGCCAAAAACTTGGCAAAATCTTATGATTAAATCCCTAGCAAAAACTTTGCCGAACCGTTATCTTAATTTGTCGCCATTAGCGAGAATTGCGAGTTAAAATAAATAAATATCCAAATATACGTAACTTGTCCTAGTAAACTTTACTACCACTTCAAGCCAATTCAATTCATTTATAAAATTTCCAAATCATCCTTTACTAATTTGTCGGTCTCTTTTTGCTCTTTAAATTTCCAAAATTACATATTTGGTAATATGTATATTAAATTACGAGGGTGGATCAAATATAAAAAGGAATTTTCTATGTATTGGTCGCTAATAGGATGAAGTGTTATGTCGGTACGGTTGAATGTTTTTTGCCGCCAGTAGCATCTATGTCTATAGAAAACGTGAGTCGTACAATCCGACCGCGAACATGGATTACCAAGGCGAACGTTCGAGCTATCCGTGAGCTGTTGAAACTGACCGGCCACTTGCAGTATACGAAATTGCTGCAGAGGTAGGAATATCGTACCGTAGTGCTAATTTATTTATTTGTTTATTAACATCTTTGTAATCAGTCATTTCCGATGAGTTGGGTTACCGAAAATGGTCGATACAGACTGAAAGCGAACCATTTACAATGTGTAGGCGAGCATTATCCTGCTGAAAAGTTTAATTTGGCAATGTTTAATAGGGTAGGAGATGAGGCTTCAGAATTTCTTCGATGTAACGCTTTACGATCATGTTGCCTCTAACGAAGATTAAAGGTAACATAGAGCCACAAGCAATGGCACTCCATACCATAACCCCAACAGTGCGATGAACGTGCCTTTCGACAAAAAAATTGTGGATTTCTTCTTTCACCACGTCGTCTTCTGACTATGGCCCGGTCATCATGCATTCCTAAAAATAATTTAGATTCGTAACAAAACACTATACCATACCTGGTCCTACATCAATCGTTCTCTACACCACTCGAAACGATTTTATCGATGCTCGGCAGTTAAAGGAAGCACCCAGTGTAGACGGAATGAAAAAATGGCCAAAAAAATGCGATAAACTGTTCGCTTTCCAATCGGTCTTCTATGCTCTTCATATCAATGGTTTGCAATGGACCTGGTCCATCTGCAAGCTCTGTGTTTTTTCGACGTGGTCCTGTACCTCTAGCTCTTCCTGTACCTCGACCATCTTAATCAAATGCAGGACAACATCTTACTAAAGTATCTAAACTTCTGTGCACCCTGTCCCTAATTTGGAAAGAAAGTCCAACCTCTCAACTAGTTCAACTATCCGCCCTCTGTCAAACTCACAAGTTGACGGTCCATATGAAAACGCACATTAATGAAAAACCGCATGAAGTATGGCTTTTAGTAATACGTACTTAGATCACATGAGACGTCACACTGGGGATAATCGCACTGTCTTGTGAGAAAAAATTTATTACTTCCGCAGAGTTAAAAGTGCACGTTGAGAAATACCATTGATTGAGGGTTGAAATCCTTTTTTGAAATAAGCTATATGTGATAATAAATTATATATTATGAAAGAATTCGTGGATTTTAATTAATTTTCAAGTGTAAATAAACTGTTTGAAGAAAAACGTATTAATGGGCACCACCAGGGAGGTTTGGCAGATGTGACAACCTTTCTGGCGGGACCTCTTAAAAATAAGGCTAGTTTGTAATTTTAGAGACAGCCTCCCTATGTAATCCAAGAATGATCTTTTTTATGTCTATGTTTTATTTTTTGCAATGTGGTGTTTGATATTTTCAATAGCTTGGGGCTTAGCCATCCACCTTATTTACATACATCCATTGCTTCTTGTATTGCCCTATTTGAAATTTTCTTATCCATTGCATCTTGTATTGTCCAACTGGAAAAATCTCTCTCATTAGTTTCCTTCCTATGTTGAATCCCTCTAATACTTTCATAATTTCTTACTATGCACATAAATAAACGTTGTTTCTAGGTCTACAAATCTTATCAATCCCTCTTTTATATTTTTCTAAAGGTAGTATCAAAAATCAATTATGACAAAGAATGCAGGATTTTTAGGAATTGCCGAATATTAGCAAATAAAATAAAGGCAATAGAAAACTATTTACTGTTTAATTTAAATTTATTTAATTATAGGCGATCAATATTAATAATTCTATTATTTTCAGAAAACGATTCAAGTGCAAAATATGTGACAAAGTATTCGCAAAACGGGAAACCTTTAAAAAGCATCATAGGATCCACGATGAGAAAAACTCTTGCCACATCTGCTCCATGAGGTTTATATGCGACGCAGAACTTCAGCAGCATTTAAAGTTATGTACGAAAGGTGTTACCAAACTGATGAAATGTTACTACTGCCATAAAACAATGCCCGCCGATATCTACAAGGAACACCTGACCATTCACAATACCAAATATCGATGTGATTTGTGTGAGGCTCGATATCCTAGCAACTATCAGCTCAGGAATCACAAAAACGCCGTCCATTATGGTATCACGTACGACTGCCCCAACTGCGATAAGAAGTTCGTGCAGCAGAGATCTCTGAAGGTACACTTGAAGAGGCACGATCCACTCTACGACAGTGACGATAATAAGAAATTCAGTTGTAACATTTGCGGGAAGAAACTCGCGCGCAAAGGAATCCTAGAAACACATGTGCGAGCGCACAACAATGAAAAACCCTTTGGGTGTGAGATATGCGGTAAAGAGTTTGTGTCGGCTCGTTACCTGTTTCTTCATTCAGAAATACATAGTAATGAGAGACCGTACTATTGTAACATTTGCAGTAAAGGTTTTATTTCGGAATTCTCGTATTCAACTCATATGCGACGTCACAGGAGTGATAAAACGTATAATTGTGATTCTTGCGATGATAAGTTTTCTACTCTTGAAGATCTCAACGCACACTTTAAAACACATATAGTTTAAAACTATGAGGTTTTAATTGCGGCGCCACCTGGTAGGGTTACTTACTTAGGAGATGGCTCAGACTCCCCTCTAGCGACGCTACCTAGTACTACAAGTACACGATGAGCAGCATTACAATTACGGTTATTTCTGGCTATCTCCTCGTAATATTATTACATAAAAAATTGTTTAATTGTTTAGGTAGTTGAATTACGTCAGTAATTAAAATCCATCAATTGCAATATTTGTTAACAAAAACTTTTGAAAATGTTTTATTGATATAAAATTATTGGATGTTTCATTTTTTGATTATAAGATGCAATTTTATAAGTATATAAATAGATGTTTAAATAAATAATTTTATAATCTTAATTTGTTGTTTTTTATCTTTATGTTTAGTCATGTTTTTGTTATAATTTTTTTATCATATATTATTTATGTCCCCTACTTATGTAATTGAAAATTTAAAAAAAAATGTATTAAGATAAATAAAATGTTAGTTTTTTATGCAATTTATTATTATTATTACTATTATTAATAATATTTCTAACATTTCCTATATTTACCGCATGTTGGACACTGGTAAATGTCGTGAGTTCTATGACATGCATAGTTCGCTATTCTTCGATATATTAGCACATGGATGCACAGACCGCGGCCCGCGGGCCGCATGCGGCCCGCCGGTCTTATACCGGTGGCCCGCCGACAGCAAAAATAATACTCTCGTACATTCTAAAAATATTGAATTCTATTCCAGAATAAAACCAAAAAAAATATGTTCGAAAAGTAATTTGAATCTCGCGCGCGCGCTATTACGGTGCGCCGTACGTGCGTCGTCGGTAACAGCGGTCGGTAATGTTCGTGCTGATCTCGGTTAAATTCGTTTGCTTGAAGAAGCGCGGCGGCCGGCGGCGCGAAGCTTCCAGAGTCGGTTTCGAGATTTCTCCAGACAGTTTTCGACTCTATACGCGCGGTATAAAAGCCACGTTTAATCGCCGCTAGGTGTATAAGTGTTCTGTGAGTTTAATAGAGGTTTTGGAAGGCAATAGTTGTACTCCACTAGCCGGTGTCATATATTTTGATCCACATTCAACGTTGATTTCCTGTTGCAGTGTTAACCGTCAAGTGCCGTGTATAATTGTGTTGTGAAATCGTAAGTAAAACTCTATTATTAATAAGTGTTTCCCTACCTATTTAATCAATTATTTTTGATAATTTAAAAAGGATGGGTAATTTAAGTAGGTACTGTAATTGTTTTTAGGTGCTGCGTTAATCCTAGCCAGGATTAGAACGCAACATGGACAAGCCAGGACCTAGTAAAAAACGTAAGGTTAAAGATGAAAATCGGCAATTTCAAGAAATTTGGACTGAGAAATACTTTTTTGTATGGTCGCATAACAAAGTCGTTTGTTTAATTTGCAAGAATTCTGTTGCAATTGCAAAGGAATATAATGTAAAAAGGCACTATGAAACGCAGCATCCTTCTTTTACCAAGTTTACAGGCGAATTAAGAAAGCAAAAAATGTTGTCTTTAAAACGGGAGCTTACGGGTCAGCAAGCTATGTTTAGAAAACCCATTGAAGATTCAGAAACAGCTACAGAAGTTAGTTATGAAATTTCTCGAATGATAGCAAAGCGAAGTCGCCCCTTCAATGATGGGGATTTTGTAAAAGAATGCATAGAAATTGCCGCTAAGAAAATGTGTCCAGAAGCAGCAAAAAAGTTTGAGAAAATTCAACTGAATCGTATGACCATCCAAAGACGAATTATGTCTTTGTCAGGTAATATTGCGGAACAATTAACTGAAAAAACTAAGATCATTGAATTTTTTTCATTAGCACTCGACGAATCCACTGATATTAGTTCCACAGCTCAACTTCTAATATTCATACGAGGTGTTACTCAAGATTTTGAAGTCGTAGAAGAGTTATTAGGAATGTGTTCATTGAAAGGTCAAACCAAAGGAGTTGATATACTCAATGTACTTTTGGATGAGCGTTCAAAAACTGATTTGGACTTATCAAAATTATCGGGAGTTGCGACTGACGGTGCTCCTTCGATGATTGGTGTCAATTCCGGGCTAGTTACTTTGCTGAAAAAGCATCTGCAAGAAAAAAACATAAAGGCTGAAGATCTCATGCAGTTTCACTGCATTATACACCAAGAAGCCCTCTGTGCTAAACAAATTGAATTTCAAAATGTCATGAAAGTGGTAGTTTCGACTGTAAATTTCATAAAATCACGAGGACTCAATCACAGGCAATTCAAACAATTCCTTGATGACATCGAAAGCGAATATGGAGATTTACTGTATTATACAGAAGTAAGGTGGCTAAGTCGTGGATTGACACTGGAACGATTTCTAAATTTAATAGAAGAAATTGGAATATTTCTGGCGGAAAAGCAAAGGGATGTCCCGGAACTTAAAAATCCTGATTGGTTGTGTGATTTCCCTTTTTTAGTTGACATTACAAATCATTTGAATGTCTTGAACACACGGCTTCAAGGCAAAAATCAACTGATATCCCAGCTCTACGCTCATGTATCATCCTTTCAATGCAAGCTGACACTTTTCAGATCGCAATTGAATTCTGGAAATTACAATCATTTTCCGAATTATAAGAAAATGGCTGAAAAATTCAACAAAACTGCGATTAATTTCAGTTATGTAGAAAAGCTAGATATTTTGATTCAATCTTTTCAAGACAGATTTTCGGAGTTTAAAAAAGTGAAACCTCTGTTGGACATATTCAGCAATCCTTTCACGATTTCAGTTGAAAATGCGCCAGAGTCAATGCAGTTAGAAATTATCGACATTCAAAACGACGAAGATTTACGCAACAAATTCAACGAAGGAGACTTGCTGAACTTTTACCGCTGCATTGATAAAAATATGTACAAAGAGTTGCGCATAAACGCTCTGAAATGTGCCAGCTTATTTGGTTCTACCTATATATGTGAACAAACTTTTTCAATACTTAATAATAATAAAACCAAAAATAGAAACCGCCTTGCAAATGAAAGTTTGGAAGCAGTTTTACGTGTTGCTACAAGTAAATTTGAGCCAAATATAAAAAAGATTGTAAGCACTATGCAGTGCCACGCTTCAAATTAATAAATTCCTTTTTAATTTTAATACATTATTATCAATTATTTATTGTCTTTAATTACCTACACTTCTGGCGGCCCGCCATCAGTTCATGATTTGCCCGAGTGGCCCCTAGTCTTAATCTCTGTATTAGCAGTAGCCATATTCTGTTCTCTGGATATTAAATATTTCTTCAAGAATCAGGAACTTTAAATAAAAATACATTTCGTTGATATCACACACAGGATTTATTACGTGACTATAGTTTCAACCTTTAAAAGGCCATTATCAAACGTACAGTCATTATTTCATTTAAAGTTCCTGATTCAAGATGTATCACAAAGTGATGGCTTCAAGCATTAAACATATTTCTTCAAGAAGTTAGGTATTATACTTAAACTGAAACTTCATGGGTAATAATCATATAGTTAATTTACCGAGTTCCATGTTAATACGTCGTATTTGATCGTATCTAAAATTTACTGGTAATCTTTCGGTTTATCGTGCAGAACTTCAGTTTTCAAGTTATACAAACAATGCTATCGTGTTTTATTCAATTTACAAAAATGTATAACGAAGTAGAAGCCTCCAACATATATAACATAATAAATTCTAGTTTATACGTTTATTAACCAGTTTTACTCTAAAGAGTCTTTTCTTCCCACAACTACGTTGATGTATGCCATGCTATTATGTAAATTGCACTTAATCTTCGAAAATTATTTATTCAATTTTTTTATTATATATGTATTCAAGTATTCATTTTTACTTTACAATATCCTGTTAAAATAAAGTAAACAAAAATAAAATAATGAACTACTTTTTCTTTAAGAATTAGCTCCTTCTGATTTCGACTTAAACTTAGACACGTAGAGATCGGAGGCGTCTAAAATTTGTCACTGGAAGTACCAACCAATATAAAGTTCTCACTTACAAAATTCAACTTAATCAATCTTAAAAGTACTTTACCCGAATTTGGCGAAATCAACAAATACTCTGTGGAGTTACAATGTTTTTGAAAATCAACTTGACCACAATACTAGACAAAGCTTCAGATGACAAACATTTAGGTCGTTATGAATTCTCTCGAGAAAGGCCTACATGAAGTCTAAAATTTCATATACAAGTTCTATTTTAGGTAAACCCTAAAAGTGACATTGATACTTTTAGGGTTTACCTGAAATAGAACTTGTGTATGAAATTAAAATGACACAGATTTCCGTCTTTGAAAATTATGACCATGACGGTGCAAAGAATTCCAAAATTAATATCATTGTATTGTTACAAATAGGTGGATTATAGTCAGATAGCTTTGATAGCCTAGCTATTTGTAACACCCAAATTACTTTTGTATTATTGTCTGTCGAGGTATTAGCCAGAGAAGTTTCAAATTCGAATCGATGCCATTATCTATAAAATATAACATCGTTCAAATATCCACCGCTGCATCGCGAATTCAAAATATCAAATTTTTCATGGCTCTGACGTGTAAATGAGGCTGAATTTAACCAATGGCATGTTATGTTGGCTTTGAGTGTCGCTTTGGTTTGTGGCTTATTCGCATAGACCTTCGACTTACGAAAAACCCACAATTAAAACCGGGATCAAATCGCACAATCTCGTGGCCAGTTCACATCACCTCGCTCGTGCAGGATGTCCAATGTGGCATGAGCTGTGTGACACCCAGCGCCGTCTTGTTGAAACCATATGTCGTTGGCGTCCATATTATGCAATTCAGGCCTATTTCGGGATGCAATTAACGCTCTTGTATCTCATTTGAAATTGTATCGTCCCAAATTCGACAAATTTGTTTGTTAGAGTACTCATTCGTCCAGAAGATGATTTTTTGAAAAATAATTAGGGTCAGTTTCCAACTTTGAGACTAAAAATTTAAATTGAAATTTTTGAGAAAAAGAAACATACCCACTGGATTTAAAAAACTTCAATTTTACACTATTTCACGAGCATGGCTAAATAATTGATTACATTAATTGTAAATATACTATCAATATAACACAATTGTTTAGACCATAATACTGTACGTTATGGTTAAAAAAATCAAGTCTCTAAATATTTTAGAACAAAAGCTAAAATAATATTTTAAATATAAATTTTAACTTTAGAAATAGTTGCCAACTCGAACTCGATGAGGTGTGAGGATATCACCAAAAATTAATTTCTCTAATAACCTTCTCTAATAACCTTCAAAATTTCGTCGATTAGCTTGTGTTTGTTATCGTTATATCAAGATGGCGAATCGTGTTGGTCGATTCCAATTCGAAAGTGATCTAAATACAACAATTATAAGTGATTGCAAAATTTGACCTTACTGCTTGTGCTAAGTGTGAGAAGAATGGTACACAAAAATGCACTCTTCAAGTCCTTATTGCGTTGAAGAAGGAGATAGCCGTTCTAACTGTGCAAGTAAGTGATCAATCAAGAATTATTTCGAAGCAGAATAATAAAATAACTGCCCTAACCCAAGAACTTAACCAAATAAAAGTAAGTCGAGTTCCAAACCATAATAACACTAAAAAGATTTCTTATTACAAATTATGGCAATAATATACTTTCAGAGCCGCTAATCATAAACACAGAAATTCCACAGGGTAGTATACTGGGACCTTTACTATTCATTATATTTATTAATGATATATCAAACAAATTGCCGAACAATTGTCAAATACTAAATTATGCAGACGATACGAACCTATTAATCAAGGGAGATAATTTCATGGAGCTTACTGAGAGTGGTACTTCTAGTATGCTTGAATTTGAATCATGGTTTTACCTTAATAATCTAGTTTTAAATAAATCCAAAACATCATGCATACTATTCAAAACTAATCAATCATTAGCAACACCAGAGTCGATGAATTTAAATAAATATAATTTTGCATTAAAGACAAAATGTTTGTGTATTATTATTGATGATACCCTTTCATTTACTGATCATATAGATTACTTCTGCAAACGAATGAACTCCAATTGCTATGGACTACGTATTTTAATGAGGAACACAAATAACGAAATTGGAAAATTGTTTTATTTTGCTAATATTCAATCGCATTTAAGATATAACATTATCATTTGGGGTGGTTCAGTAAATATGAATAGAGATTTATAAGTAAAAAAAAGCCTATAAGAATTTTATTAAAGTTGAAATATTCTGCAACTTGCAGGGGCGTTTTTAAAAAATTAAACATCCTAACAGTTTATGGTCTTTATATATACGAGTGTATCAAATTCTTGTGGAAAAATAACACTTATTTTGATAATGTTTTTTCTAACACGCATTATGAAACTAGACGTGGTCGTCAATATAATCTGCCTTAACATAGATTAAATAAATACAAATGCGGCGGATTTTACACCTGCTTAAAAATCTATAATCATCTTTCAGCTGATATAAAAAACATTAAAAACTACACAAACCTTAAAAAAAATATATTTACTATATTATGTAATATGGAACCTTATAGTATGGCTGATTTCTTTAGTTTTAAGTTTGTTTCTTAAATTGATATTGTTCTTTTTTCTTGACGTTTTACATGTACAACTATATTTTGTATAATTGTCAATGTAAATAAATTAAAATGAAAATGATGGTAGCGACCGTTACTATGTGGTAGTTCATTTTAAAAAAGGTTAAATGAAAATAATTTTTAAGTTTTTATACCACTATTTATTGTATAATATACACAAACAAAGTTTACAATATATTATCAATTTTGACACAACTATAGTTTCGACCTTTGCAGGTCATTTAACCTTTTGTAAATAAATTGTTTACTTACTTACTTGTGTGGCGAAACCGGATTATAGGAGCTGAATCAGTAGTGACCTCATGCTCGACCAGATTCGTAAAATCCAAATGATTTCCCATCAATCCAAATTTTTCATCAATCAAAGTTTTTAACGGATTACGTTCAACAAACGTCAAATCAAGATCGTCACAAAAACAAGACTCCGAACTCAATACAGGTTCCTTTACTAAATGCCAAATATTTCTTCTCAAACCTGGAACGATGTCTATTGTGATCCAGAAATCTACTCCCAAAATAATACTTTGCGGAAGTTGAGGTACTATTAAAACATCTAATAGTTTTGTCTTACCCATGAGAGTAATGGGAAAATTGTCTCACATTGAGCACTATTAGCCTCCTTGCGAAATTTTCTTGATATTTTAGATATTGGTAACCCAAAACTCTTTATCAAAGGCCAAGCCTGCTCTCTAATAACGGTCTATGTAGCACCAAAATCTAATAAAGCACACAATTTAAAACCTATAATCGTTATATCTAGATATGGTCGTTATTTTCCTTCCGCATGCGAGGTGATGTAATTTAACAGAACTTTATTGTTTTTGTATTTTCTCTCCTAGTGGAAACGATGGTTTTTAAAAAAGTCGATCGAATTGTGAAAAGCTTGCAAAGAAACTAACCGATCACTTAGTTCCTCGAATGGGCGTTTCCCGAATACTGTACCGTTACATGAGTGTGTCCACAACGAAAACAATAAACCTTTTAGGTAACACGACACTGTACGGCACGATGACTAATGATTTACAATTACAACATGTCATCGTCGATTGATGACTGAGGTGTACCACGTGTCAACTCCTGACACAATACTGGAACATCACTTGAACTCACATAAGCCAAATCAGGCTCTAAGGTTTGAGTACGCTTGGGCGGATGCGTAATAGCTTCTAAACGTCGATCTAACTTCAATAACTCATCAAGTGAAACAACTTTAATCTACCTGTGTCCTCACCATTTACGATTTCATAAAAAAAATAATCATAATATTCATTAAATTTAATATTAGGTAATTTCAAATTAAAACACTTGTTTAGTTTCATATTGTAATATTCAGTTTCCTGACACGTGTTTCGGTCAATGACAACCATTCTCAAAGGAATTACAAAATAACTAATTAAATAGAAGATGTTACAATGTATATATATTATGGGGTTAATTGTGGGAAAGTCCAGAGGTTAAGAGATTCGGACTTGTTATTAGTTCGTTCTGGTTGTTCCAAATTGCTCTCTTAATCTCTAGACCTTCAAGGAGATTTAATTTTCGGCCTTTTTCTGCAAAGCGGATTGGTTTGATGTCGGCTAATTGATGTCCTGTTATGACGCAATGCACGGATAATCCTGTCCCCGTGGTTTGTTTTTCTATTGCCTTCTTGTGTTCATTGTACCTGATCTTGAAATTTCTTCCTCTCTGTCCAATATATTTTTCATCACAATTATCACATTGTACTTGATAATTGCCGGATTTTTTGAGTGGGTCTATTGTCTCTATTTTGTTGTTAACTAAGTGTTTTTTAAAATTTTCCCTGTTGACTTCTATTACTCGGATATTGTGTTTATTAGTTCTTTTGCAATCTTCTGGCTCACGTATGGGATGTTGCTATCTTCTTAGGTTCCTACTCCATTGAACAATAGTTTTTGAACTACTTTTCTTCTTTTCCGTTTCAGGATCCTGTCTACCTTGTATGCAGTTCTAGGTTAAAATCTTCTTCGCTCAGTGGGATGTTGATCAGACGATGAATATATGAATTTAATGCGGAGGATTTGATTTGTTCAGATTGTAGTGATGTTGATGGGATGAGTGTGTCTGTGGCAGTTGGTTTTCTATATATGGCATATTTTAGTTTATTTCTTTCTATTGAAATACTCAGGTCTAAAAAGTTGAGTATACCGTCGACTTGTTTTTCTATGGTGAATTGAATTTCCTTGAGCTCAGGAACTGGAATTTACGTGAAGAGGCTCTTAACATCAAAGGAGACCAAAATTGCGTTGTTGTTGACGGCTAAGTTTTTGGTTTTCTTCACGAAATCGATGGAGTTTATTATTCCGTATTTGGATGTGCAGGGAATTATTTCTGGAAGTATTTTGTTAACCAGGGAACACACTTTATATGAGGGAGCATTGATATAGGAGACAATTGGTCTTATCGAGATGTTTGGTTTGTGTACTTTGGGCAGGGCGTATAGTGTGGGCGCCCTCGGATTCATGATTCTATATTTGTATATAGATTTCATTATCTGGGATTATGTTTTAATTGCTTCAACAATCTGCTTCTGGAACTTAGCAGTAGAGTCTTTTTTGATGTTGTGGAAGTTATTTTCATCGACAAATGTGTTCACATTTCAATATATGTTTCCTTATCAAGAATAGTAATAGTATTACCCTTGCCTGTTTTGCAAATAATTAAGTTTTTATTCTTGCATTTCGTTTTTATTCCTCTTATGACGTTTACTTTTCGATGGGTATTACTAGAATGTTTAGCAGATTTTTCAACTCCTTTCCTTATGTGTTGGTGAATTGGATTTTATCCAGATCTGATTTTATATTTATCCTGTACAGTTTCCAGGTTTTCTTTTGGATTCCGTGGGGTTGGAGAATATTTCAGTCCCTTATTCAGGAGTTCCATTTCACTGTTGTTGAAGTCGGTCTTAGATAAGTTCTTAACTCGTGGGTAGAAACTATGTGCCGAATATGAAGTTTTTTCCGCTCTTGCTAGTTGGTGTACGTCAGATGTTTGCCTTTGTTTTAGGTTATTTAATTTTTTGAGCTGGTTGTTGTAATGCTCGTGTGTTTTGAGAGCTCAAGGAAATTTTGCAAAAAAGTGCCAAGAACAATTATCGAATTACAACACGTCAGAAATTACCAGTTTGATAAATGCTTGCCTCAACCAAAATTACTTCCGTTTTAACGACACCTTCTACCTCCAGTATGAAGGACTGCCCATGGGATCGCCTATTTCACCACTCTTCGCGGAAATATTCATGAGTGATTTCGAAGACCAAGTATTTAAGAACAACACATCAACAAGAAACATACAATTCTGGTGCAGATATATTGATATTTTCTGCATATGGAATAGAACAGATAGACAGTTGGATACTTTTTTAACGACCCTGAATTCAATTAATAGAAAAATTCAATTCACCATAGAAAAACAAGTCGACGGTATACTCAACTTTTTAGACCTGAGTATTTCAATAGAAAGAAATAAACTAAAATATGCCATATATAGAAAACCAACTGCCACATACATACTCATCCCATCAACATCACTACAATCTGAACAAAACAAATCCTCCGCATCTATCATTATTACTTTTACAATTTACCAAATTGCCACCAAAAACGGATACAAGAAAAACAAGGTAGACAGGATCCTGAAACGGAAAAGAAGAAAAGTAGTTCAAAAACTATTGTTCAATGGAGTAGGAACCAAAGAAGATAGCAAGTTCACAGCCAATCCATACATCCCATACGTGAGCCAGAAGATTGCAAAAGAACTTACCAAACACAATATTCGAGTAATAGAAGTCAACAGGGAAAATTTGAAAAAACACTTAGTAAACAAGAAAATAGAGACAATAGACCCACACGAAAAATCCGGCATTTATCAAGTACAATGTGAAAATTGTGACGAAAAATATATAGGACAGACAGGAAGAAATTTCAAGATCAGGTACAATGAACACAAGAAGGCAATAGAAAAACAAACCACGGGAACAGGATTATCCGAGCATTGCGTCACAACAGGACATCAATTAGCCGACATCAAACCAATCCGCTTTGCCGAAAAAGGCCGAAAATTAAATCTCCTTGAAGGTCTGGAGATTAAGAGATCAATTAGGAATGGTGATAATCTTCTAAACAACCAGAACGAACTATTAACAAGTTCAAATCTCTTAATCTCTGGACTTTTCAACAATTAACCCCATAATATATATATACATTGTAACATCTTCTTTTTAATTAGTTATTTTGTAATTCCTTTGAGAATGGTTGACATTGCCCTAAACACGTGTCAGGAAACTGAATATTACAATATGAAACTAAACAAGTGTTTTAATTTGAAGTTACCTAATATTATAATTTAGTTTCATCAAGAGTGCAGTGAAGAAAGTATAGTGTTCATTAAATTTGCCTGATTTTATTTATTTTGTAATGTTGTCAGTATCTTCATCAGTCTATTCCTATTCAGTGCGCTTCTCAACATAATGCTGGTTAAAAATCAAATCTCTAAATGATTTGGAACAAAAGTTTTTGAATATGAATAATATTTTAAATATAAATTTTAACTTTTTAACTAGAAAGTGTTATATAAAAAATTTCTTTGAAGTTTCTCTAACTACTCTCAAAAATTCGTATCTCCACCGGTGCGTTTTTTGGGGTCATTTTAATTTATTTATAATTTTTACGTTAGCGCTGATAAAAAAAAAATTTCTGCACCGACAGAGATACACATTTTTGAGGGTGGTTAGAGAAAACTTAGAACTAATTTTTGGCGACATACCCAGACCTTTTCGAGTTGGCATTTTTATATAACTTATATAATTTACAACGAATTTTTTTTTCTCTTGGCGAGTACCACGTGAAAATATGTCTATCGGACTTAGGCGCTCGATGCGACCCCAGTCGCTTGTAGGCCAAACCAGCACAAGCTGTAACCGCGTTACCGGAACCCGCTTCGACAAATGTAGCTTAACCAATATGGCCGCTATCAACTGTCAAAATTTGGAAGTCCCTTATATTTAGGCTTTTATAATCATAAGATTGTGTAAACACAGTATACTTTCTGGAATCAAGCTATCTATTGTTCAAAACGGTGACCTCCTACTAATATTTGCATTGACACAAAACGTAACCGTAAAGAGTCTCATACAAAATGAGCATGAATAAGCCAGCAACGGCCAAAAACTTGTCTAAATAGTCACAATCTACTTCTGGTGAGGATACCATCTTCTAGTATTGTGGGCTTGAGTGGAAGGACACTACGTGAACTCAGCCTGCATGTCTCCTGCCCTAAATTGTTAAGTGTTTGTATATTTGTATAAATTGTTAGAATATTTCTTTAAGTGGATATGTAAAACAAAATAATATGTCTTCAAGCTCAAATCATTGCTCTAGTAACATTCGTGCTATCCGTGAGCTGATTGAAACTGACCGACCACTTCCAGCATACGAAATTGCTGCAGAGGTAGTAATATTGTACGGGAGTGCTTAATTTATTTATTTGTTTATTAACATCTTTGTAATCAGTCATTTCCGATGAGTTAGGTTACCGAAAATGGTCGATAAGGTAGCTTCCTACTGACTGAAGATCACAAAGCGAACCATCTTGCTGCCTCGTATCTTCCGTCTCTTTAAAAATATCACTGATGGCACACAACGTTAAATTGCAGAACACATGGGAATCTATTAAATCTTGCTTACCCAATATCTGTTCTGATCTTTGTCAAAGTGAGTTACGAAGGAATCATTTTAAAATAATAGGTAAAGAATTGATAAACACTTTTGTTTCGGCAATTTTATTTAAATATTTACTTAACTAGTTTCGCTTGTTATAACATTATCAAGAGTGATTATTAAAGAAACTGGCAGGTTTTTATATTCAGGTAATAAGTGCTTTAAGTATAGGGGAAGTCCAAATCGCTTCAATGTCATTAATGACGGTTTTTTTTATTTACGGCTCCTGGAAAATCCGAAACGTGCATGAGTAAAGTTTTAAAGCTATCGAGAAATACAGCTTAAATTGTTATCACCGCACATAATAGGAACCGTAATCAAACAAGGCTGTATTTAAGACCCAGGAGACTTTCGCTAGATGTAGATGACAAAGATCTTTAGGGTGTGTGGATTCAGAAATCCAATTCCAGCAGCTGGGTTAATTTTAAAAATTGGTTTTATTTTTAAAATTAACCCAGGCTAGAGATTAGTAAGTCCTCCTTGGATGGATATATTGAATGTGAACAATAAAATAAAAGAATTTATCACAACATGTAGATATATGATGTATATTAGTGTATATATGTTTTAGATTAACTTAGTTCGTAAATTTTGACGCAATTTTCATTTTGTACATGTATATGACACCTTGTAAATAAAAAAATATTATTATTATTATAAAGGTAGTTGCCTCCTGATACTACCACTTCCTTGTAATAAGTTATAGAGATATTACACTTCTTCCAACTGTTTTGGATCTTTGATCTAAATTTAAATTGTTACATATCCCTGCCTACTACCAATGTGATTTACAAAAACAGCAGTAAAATTTATAAAATTATTTGTCGCCCATTACTGGACTATGGTTGTATCTTTTATCCCAAACCCAGCAATCCAACCTCCTGTAATATTCAAGATAGCGAGCGAGCATCCCTTCGCACCCTAACAAAACTCCGACATCTTCTAAATCATAAACATTCCAACCAACTCCTCTATGATACAACCCTTGTTATCCCCGACTTAGATTCCTATCTAAACTTTAGAACCCTTAAGAGAAGGAAGAAGGAAATATATTGGTGCATCCAATGGAAAATATCAATAATTCAAAGGAAAATTGAAATTATTAAATCTATATATTTAGAAAACAAATTGTTGTATAATTTTAGAACCTAATTTTAAGAAGGAAATATACGAAACCATCAAAATAAAAATAGCACAAATTCGAAAAAAAAAAAAACGTTGGAGGAATTATAATTAGAAATTTGGAAAAACTGGAAGATTTTAAAACACTTGAGGGAAATTGCAATAGAATGAAGAAGGAAATATACCAGTCATCAAAAAGATTAGAGCAGAAATTCAAAAGAGTTCTAAGATTAAAAATTTGTAAACACTTGAGGAAAATCTCGAAAGAAAAAGGAATAAAATATTCGTGTCCATCAAATTATAACTATCAGAAATTAACAAAAATGGTTGAGAGAATTATATCTAGAAATTTTTAAAAACAATTGTTGGGGAATTTTAGATCCTCTCAAGTATATTTCTATAGAATAAAGAAAAAATTAGTCCATCAAAAAGAAAATAGCTGAAATTCAAAAAGTAGCAAAATTTTACGCTTTGAAATATAAAATATCAGAAATAAATGAAATGCTGAATAGAAATAAATCTAGAAAATTGCTAGTAAATTTTAGAACCTTTTAGGGAAATTTCGAAAGAATAAGGAAGAAAATTTATTGGTCCATCAAATTGAAAGTATCAGAAATTCAAAAAAATTGTTGAAAAAATTAAATCTACAAATTTGCACGAACATTTGCTAAAGAAGAATTTAGGAACCTTTGAGGGAAGTTTCGAGAGTATAAAGAAGAAAATATTCAAGTCTATCAAATTGAAACCATCAGAAATTCAAAAAAGTTGAAGCGATTATATCTAGAAATTTGTAAAAACAATTTCTGGAGAAAATTAGAACCCCTAACCAAAATTTCTATAAAATAAAGAAGAAAATATACGGATCTTAGAAAAAGAAATTAGCAGAAATTCAAAAGCTGATTGAAATAATTAAAACTAGAAATTTGGAAGGAACATTTCTGGAATTGATGACCTCATATATTTAATTCTTCATACATATTAGTTTTACATTTCCCTTATGTCTGACTGACTGAGTGTTTCTAAGACCGAACTATAGAACATAATTAGTTTTTCTTCAACAAATTTGCATATCTGGTTCTATCAAAAGTGTAGCGCAACAAGTATCAATTATGTCTGTTTATTAATGAAATGTATTGCATGGTTATAATATACTAGGTAAGTAAATGCCACTATTACACTCTTAAGGATTAATAAATACAGGATGTATCAGATCAGTGGTTACAAAATTTCAGGAGAGAGAGTGTACACATAGACGAATAGCAATGCATCTTGGAATTAGCTGGTGTGCACTATAGATGTCGCTAGGTATAGGTAGATGAAGATTATTGTCCATTCCCTTAAAGATATGTTTTCTTAGTATTTTCCTGTATTATGAAAAATAAAGATATGTTCTCTTATTGTTCGTGTTCTTTTTTCATTGTGTTTTGTGCTATCACTACAGTAACAGGAAAGCCATTTATTTCTGGCTATAGATGCATTGTAGTTTTTCATGATCTAGATATCCATCCTGAACGTTTGTAGCCGCTCTATATTCATCGTTACAGATATATGTTTAAAATTAAATATTATGTTTTTAATTTACAAAATATCATTAAAATTTTTTTTTTCATTTCTATCTTAAATCATGCCTAAATTTTAAATATTTCTTACTTGATGTTTTTTTCACATCTAATTTCTTTTTCAGAAACGAACGTATATACATATATTGCGGCAGCATCTCTGAAGATCTGCCCGAGTCGAAGCGACAGATGCCAAAGACCATGGTGTGCCCAAAGTGTCCAAAAAAGTTTTCGGTACCACTCCGTTTTCGCGACCACTTGAAAACCTGCTCGGGAGTCGACCCGTCCGATTACATAAAATGTGATTTATGTCCCAGGAAATTCCGAACCAAATTTAACCACTTCGAGCACATGAAGGCGCACAAGATTGAAGTGAAACTGTTCGAATGTGATATGTGCAATGCGCGCTATTCCAGCAGCGGCTATCTTCGAGTGCACAAGGCTCGTAGCCACGGTGAAAAAGAAAAGTGTCAGTATTGCGGCGAGAAATTCGTACTGGCAATATCTTTATATAAACATATGTTAACACACGATCCACTATTTAATAGCAGAAAGTAGGGGAAATTTTTGAAATATGTGAGGCTGCAGAATAAATGTTAATTGAAGAGTTACGTGACGATGATGTAAAATAAAATAACTTGTAATCACTTTCTCCACAGTTTATTTTTATTTTGCTGAATGTACATTTTGTAGTAAACATTTAGCAAAATAAAAATAAACTGTGGAAAAAGTGACTACAAGTCATTTTATAAAATCCAATTAAGTTCGCCTTTACTTTAAGTTTCCTCGATGAGTTTTACATTAGAAAAAAAAAACTTATAGAACTAAATTATTATATAAGATGCGATTCATCAGTTTTAGTATTTGAAAAAATTGTTTGATAACTTTGTTTGTATATAATTGGTATATAATATTATATTCGAAACTTTATACAAAATATAGATGACTATTGATTAATTATGTTGATCTCCTAATTTATGCTATATTAAATAGCATACGTAGATGTATCGAATAAAAATTGATAAATAATTGATAATAATGTGTCTTATCAAATAGCGCCTGTAATAATGCGGCAAGTAAATAATAAAATAAATTTAGGTTCACTAACTTATTGTATAAATATAATAGTATTTAAAAACATGTATATAATTATTTAAATAAAGTAAAACTCACTTTGTTAATATCACACTATTTATTTAAAAAGTGACTCGAGTTTCGATCAACAGCTGATCATTTTCAAACTTTAAGTTTGAAAATGATCAGCTGTTGATCGAAACTCGAGTCACTTTTTAAATAAATAGTGTGATATTAACAAAGTGAGTTTTACTTTATTTAAATATTCAAGATGTATCACGAAGTGAACGCCTCAACCATTAATCAATGTATATAATTAATTTCTATGAATAAATAATTATCTACAAATCATTGTAAAGTATTTAATTCATTAAAAATAAATTCTAATTTTTTAAAAGTACAAAAGATTGTTTTGTTTTAGAATAAAATAAAAGACTTATAAGAGCTGGGTGCTATAGTATAATTATTTTATTGTGGAGACATTTACATCTGAAATATTATGACATTAAATTCAATAAGTTTGTTTTACTATACTATATTATTCATGGTAAAAATATCAAAACACTTTTGCATAACGGACAGAGTACATAATATTTGTAAAATTATTTTTATGTTCAGTAAATGTTAGGGCCAAATTTTCTGAATGCATTTAAAGCATTTTCTGGTAATTGTTTTTTAATTTATTTTTCTTTTGCCATTGCCATAAAAAATAAATAAGTAGTTTTAAAAACTAAAAGGAGGTGGGAAATAAAGAAATAAATGAGTACAAAAAGAGAAAGAGATATTGACAGTCCTAAATATGGATTCCAAGATTTACAAATGAGTAATGGAGAATAGAAAAAGATATAAGAACGGAAACAGCGAAATAGAACGTTGTAACAACAACAGGATATAAAAATAAAACAAATAAAGATGAAAACAAGGACAAAACTCACGGAGAAGGTAAATCTAAATATAGAGAGAAATGGCAAAAAACTTCAGAAGAAATAAAAGAAGAGATCAGAAAACTAAAGAAAGAAATTAGTAATAAAGAAGAGAAGTAGGTGATAGAAAAGCAAGAGATGTTAAAAATAATCGACAACCTGGAAACAAAGTGGAAAAGTAAGAACAGAAAATAAATAAAAAATAATATCATAATAACAGGCTTAGCAGCAGAGACAAGCTAAGAACAGAAGGAAGTCGATAATTTCACATAGAGAAAAACAAATAATACGAGTCGAAATTGGGACATGGGAAACAAAACAACAAATAATAGCCTAGAACATGTAGAAAGATTCGTACAAAAAAATAGAGAAATATCAAGAGAAGAAAAAACAAAAGGAAAGAAAATAAGAATATAATACCGAAAGATAACAATTAACAGAAAGGAAATAATAGAAAATCAAATAAAAAAACAAGACACTACAACAAGAAAATGTCACAAGAAAAAAGTTAAATACAATAAAAATGGGAATATGGAATATAAGAAGTATTAAAGGAAAATAAAAGGAATTAATAGAAGAAATGAAAAAAAACGGAAAAAACATAATATACGAAAAATATGGCGACGGCAGAACAATGAACATGGAAATCAAAATAGAAGAAACTTGATGGAATATAATTCCGAAACAAAAGCGACAAAAATGAAGGAAAAGAGAAATTTTACGAGAGACTGTAAAAATAAATATACCATAGCAAAGGAATCACAATAGTCATGGGATATCTTAATGGAAGTGTAAGATAGGATAACAAAGCCAAAAACATTAGAAAAATACGAAAACATTACATAAATCTACAACGAGTCTTATTAAGACTATAATAGAAATCAATTATTGAAACAACTTCCTCTCCGTCTAATGTCTCGACAGACATGATACAAAAGTAATATGTGTGTTACAAATAACAAGGCTATCAAAGCAACACTAGTTTGAACCTATTTATTTCTGTCAAATAAACTAAAAATGATTGAATGTACGTTAAATAGTTTGTGAGTGACTATGGTATGATATATTTACGAAATGTTTTCGTGTTTTTTCTAATTATTAGTAAATTTTCTATAACGTAAGAATTTTAATACATTTTTATTAAAACAAAAAAGAAGAACAGAAACGAAAATGGAAAGAGAATTATAGAATATGTATAGCAAACAATCTCATTGTGGCAAACACAAAGACATACACAAATACACTAGAGAAGTCAGTCCAAGAAAAGAGAAATAATAGACTACTCCTTAATACACGCAGAAGAATGGAAAAAGGTGAACGATGTTAAAGTAACAAGACAAGCTGAAATAGGGAGCGACTACTACTTGGTAAAAATAGAAACATTGGTGCAGAAAACTTAAAGAGTACGTAGTCGAAAACATTAATAAACAAAAACACAAAAAAGCAAAAATTGAAAAGAAAGAAACTAGGAATAAATACCAATCAAAAATAGAGAAAAAGACAAACAAAATAGAAGGAGCAGAAAGCAAATAGAACAAGTTCAAAGAAATCATATGTGAAGCAGCCCAAAAACTATGAACAATAACTATATCAAACAAACAGAGGAAAAAAACAGGTGGTGGTCAGAAGAGGTAAAAAAATTTGTAAAAACACAAAAGAAAATTGGAAAACTTTCATAAAAACAAGAAAAGAGTAAGATTACAAAAAATATAAAAAAAAATCAAGATAGCAAAAAAGCAATCCTGGGAGTAGTTCACAGAAAACCAAAAGATATTTTTCAACAGAATTAAACAAATGAGGAATAAAAGAAAACTACGCCAACTAAGTATAAAAGACAAAAACGGAAATATAATAACAGAAGAAACGAAGATATTAAAAAGATGGCAAAAATACTTTAACGAAATAACCGAAACAGAACATAATGGAAATAGAGAAGTTGAAATAAATGGAGAAAACAACGAAATAGCAATTGAAGAACTGGAGGCAGTAATCAAGAAAATAAAACCAGGAAAATCTGATGACATCATAGCCAAAATGATGAAATATATGGGTAAAAGGGGAAAGAAAAATTCTTGGAAATAGTAAATGACACTATCAAGAATCCCGAGGAATGGAACAAGAGAATTATAATACCAATACACAAAAAGGGAGACACAAAATTATGTGACAACTACAGGGATATTACACTCACAAGTATATCAGGGAAATTTTTTACTAGGATAATAGAGACAAGAATAAAAGGAAAATTAGATCAACAGCTGAGAGAAGAACAACACGGATTCATAAAAAATAGAAGCAAACAAGACTTAATATACCTAATCAGACAACTAACAGAAAAGATGATTAAAAAAGAAAAAGAATTACACATATGCTTCATTGACCTAAAAAAAACATATTACAGGGTAGGAAGAGAGGACATATGACATATACTTGAAGAAAGTGGGATAAAAAGAAGCATAATAAATATATATATGGAGTTATACTGAAGAAAACAAAAATAAAGTCAGAATAGGAAAGAAATAATCGGAGGAGTTCAAGACGAAGCAATAAGAAATAGCAAACAAAGAGCCGAGAACACAAAGATAGGGTATAAAAATATAGAACTATTAAAAATGCAAATGTTAATGTTTGCCGACGATATAACACTAATAGCAAATTCCAAAGAAAAACCTGAAAATATACAAAGAGGAGTTGGAACAGATAAATATAAACAAAACCAAAACAATGATAATATCACCAAAAGGGAGCAATCACAATAGAGTTAATCGGAAAACAGATAGAGCAGGTTAAGCAGTTCAAATACTTGGGATCAACAATAGAGGAAACAGGGGAGATAAATTCAGAAAAAGATGAAAAACTAGGCACAGGAATGATCTACAACACAACAAAGAAAACATTCTTAGAGAAAAAAGAGATTAGAAAAACAACAAAAGCAGAAGTATATAAAAGAATTGTAAGACATTCACTGCTGTATAGTAGTAAATCATGAGTAACCACAGAGAGTAATAACAGAAAAACCAAAGCAATGGAAATGAGATACCTAATAAAGATAGAGGGAATTACAAGAATAGATAAAGTACAAAATATAGAAGTAAGAAAACTGCCGAACAGCTCAATATTACACCAATAAAATCAGTAAGAGACATTTAGGATGGTTTAGTCATATATACAAATTAGAAAATAATAGATTAACGAAAATAATAAACGGGCAAACATGAATCAGAAAGACCAAGGAAGTGTTGGAACGAACAAGTACATCATGAAGCAAAAAGAAGGATAGAATGGAAAGAAATAAGAAAAATGGCATTGTCTATCTTGTGTCAGTGGTAAAGAAGTGGAAAAGAAAATAACTGAGACATATTGTAGAGAATAAGTCCGACACCCGTAATGGGTAAAAAAAGAAAAGATAAATAAAAATAATCCTCTATAATAGGTTGATCCACGTTTGGCCTATTTCTCTGGTATTTGGTAACTCGATGTTTCGTCCTATCAATTTGTAATTCGTTTAAAATATCTACTGCATCATTATAAATTGTTTAACCGATGTGGCAGTATTTTTTCTCTTATTGGATAAAGATAAAGTTATTAGCGTAACATTTATCTATGTATTCAATGTTTTCGAGTTTCTCCGTTCTAAAATTATCGGAACATAGCGTAATTGTGTAAATGGGGGAACATCGAATTCTTTAGCATTTTAGCTATATTAGAAGATTATCTTCCCATTGCGAGATTAATTCCAATAACTCCACAATGTTTAAAAGGCATGTTTATCACATGGTATCTTTTGGACGAGACATTAAAAAATTAAAGGACTTCTTTAATGGTACCAATGGCACTTGTTGGTGCAACCCATCAAATTTTGTAAAAAAAGAAGAAATATTTGCAAAAGATTCCGTTTAAATGATTAGAAAACATTAACCAATTAAATTGTCTAAAATGTTTTTCAAACAAGTAATATTTAACATCATTTCCCATATTTTATGTTCACAATATTGTAACACAAAAGTATCACTTGGTTTCCATTTACAACTTAAAATTCGAAATTTCTCAATTTCATCAACATTATCATTACTAAATTTAACTATATCAATGTAAATTTCAACGTTATTAGATGTACATGTTGTATGCTGCTTTTTCTCTTGCTGGGAATAACCTAATAAAGATCCTGAATGCAGATGTGGATGGATGATTTAAATTGACTGTTGAAGAATCGTCTTTTTTAAATTTTCTGAACAAATGAATTCAACATGGATTATTGATTTAAGAAAGTCATCACATCTCTAACGGTGCTTGCACAATAACTTTAATTTGTGTACATAGCCTGCCTTTACCCGATTACCCTCCCCTGGAACCGCCCCTGATCTCACGAGGGTCATATGCCTATCTTGCAATATCAGTTCACGCATAGCTACAATATTTTCTGGAACAACGACCTTTCATCATTAAACGAACTACGGCTACGCTAATAGCGGTTTTTGAGAGTGCATCAACCCCAATGGTCGATTAAAGTTCGTTGATCCTCTGTTGTTGGGATAATCCATGTCGAGAGTTCAATATTTTATGTAACACAAATTGCACATGACATAAAAACGTTGAAAAACAAAAACTCTTGACTTTTCGTTGACAATGTCGGTTGCCACATGACAACACTTAGATCGTCTATTCTTAAATATAACCGGTATTCTAGTATAGAAAGCTGTTGATTTTTCAGAATTAAAACATAAAATAAGCACGAGTTTTTAAAGAATGTTTATTGAATCACATTTTGCTTGTTGTGGAAACATTTGGCCTGATTGATATTTTTCTGAATTAAGTGCCTTTCAGGTTATAATATTATTCAAACTAAAACTCTGCTTCAAGGATTTTTTTAATAAATTAGTTTCATGATTGAATTCTGTATAGCACAATATATATATATATATATATATATATATATATATATATAGTGTTTTTTGATGGTGCTTCATCATCAAAAGTCGAATTAAGTTCATCGATAAACTGACGTTGTTAAGATCCATTTTTTAGTATAATTTTACTGTAAACAACATAAATGGCGCATGAAGATTAAAATGTTCTGAGTAACTCTACTGACAAAAAGTCGAACCTTACCTTAAGAACGTTGGTTGTCAGATGGCAGCACATGGATCGTCTATTTTTGAAGTATAAAAGTCAATCCTCGTATAATGTTCTCGTGAGATCTCCGAAATAAAGCATCTGTGTTTCTGTGCTATCTGGCGGCATGCCTTTCTGAAGTCTTAAACGGCATGAGCCATTAGCATGGTCAGATCTTAATAACAATTATCATCCATAGAAATATTTATAAAAATAATGCCTTCTTGTCTGATCTAGATTTGATGATAAGATAACTTTAATTCTCTTCTAACGTAAGTAACGGAGCAATAGCTGTTTTAAATTTGCGACAGATAGTAAATAAAACTCAGATGGGAGGCTCTAGAAAAAACATATTCTCAAAGTGGGCGGTGAGCAAAATAAAGTTGTGAAACTATGGTTTAAATTGAAACAGGTCTTTCCTTACCTTTTAAATCTTTGCACATCGACTGCAACACTTGCATTCGCAACGATTCTTTCAAGTTCTTTATATGGTGTTCGAAGATTTTTTTCATTACTTTTATATCCTGGAGGTATGCCAGATAGGTTTTTTTTATAATGTATGCTTGTTGCATAAAGTGGATTTCTAAGTGGGGCGTCGTCGCATTTGTTGAGTTTATCGGTGTGTTTTTCTATCTAAATTGCCTCGTGAATAATCCTCTTAGTAAAATGGTCTAAAACTGCGATGAAAGTTAAAATGTATCTTGTGTACCATGGTTCTTGAATATTCGGTTAGAGATGGGGAAGGTTGATCTCACAACTTTGATGTATTCGTCTCGCCGTTCATTCATGTGTTCATTCATTAACTTGTTGATTTTCAAGGGTAATGATGTATTTTGGTGAATTATGTGATTTTCCGATGTTACTCGAAGTGGTAAAAATTGTTTTGATGTCATGTCTTCTTAGTATTTTAGAGATTTTGCCAGTTGTATCACGATGTACGGATATTATAAAATTGTTATTTCTAGAAATCCAAAGTATTATGAAAGTTTGTAAGTATATATAGGGTGGGTGGATGGTCTCTAACCTACTCTTCAATCATTAAAACATACACGTTTTATTATTCTTATTTTTTTTAATCTATTTGGAGGATGAGATTGCGGACTTGATTTATCAGGCAAACGTTTTTTTTTAATTTGTAGTTTTTTTTGTTAAACCCATCCTATAATAATTTTTAACAAACAAGCTAAACATTTAGTAAAATAATTAAAGCGGTAATAGTGGTTATAATCGAAATACAGATGTAGGGTGGATGGAGGAACCAATAAAACAGTTTTAATAAACGATCGTTAAATTGTTCCTGTTATTTGCCATGTGTCATTCTTCTTAAAATATAAATGCATTTAAAACGTAACTTTACTTTACTTTATTGTAAGTCATTTGTCATGATTTCCTATCATTTACCACCTGTTATCTGCAATGTGTCAATTGTTATCTGCCATTCGCCATCTTTTACCTTCCTGGAATTTGTAATCTATTGTACTTAAAACAGTCCTGGCTGTCACTTTTCATCTAACATTTATTTCCTGATATATAATAATCTGTATCTCATTTATTTTTTGTCGTCTATTATCTTCAATCAGTAATGTCACGCATCAATAATTAGTCTTTTCGGTTCCGACCAATATATGTCTACACTTTTAGCAATTTTTAACCAACTTTCTTCAGTCTAATCATCTAACCTAAATACCATTTGGCAGGTGACACTTCAAGAGTAAGTCAATCGATTCAGTAATCGTCGTAAAGCAGTGGTCGAAAGATGGGAAAAGCAAACCAAGGAATTTCTCTATGTTTTACTGTTTTACTTCAGAAAAGAGAAAAACGCAACGCCCATATAATGTTATGGGCTGTATACGGTAAAGATTGCTTAACAGAACGCCAGTGCCAGAATTGGTTTAATAAATTCTGTTACAGTTTTTTCACACACAGATGCACAGCGTTCAGAAAGGCCGGTAGAAGCCGAAGACGATAAAATAAAAGCATTAATCGAAGCAAATCGCCATTACAGGACCTGAGATGTCGGGTGAATATTAAACATTTCTCAAACGACCATCGAAATACATTTGCACAAGCTGAGTTATTTTAGTAAACTCAATATTTGGGTTTCACATGAACTTGAAGAAATTTATTTAACAAAGCGCATAAACGCCTTTTACAAGCTTGTAAAAAACAATGAAAATTATCAATTTCTCAAACGTATTGTAACTGACGATGAGAAATGGATAGTTTACAACAACGTCGTACGAAAACAAAAAAGAAGGTTATGCTCTCAATTTGTTAGGATTAAAGGCGTCGTTTATTTTAAGATGCTTCCACAGAACCAAACCATCAATACGGCTTTTTACTGTCTCCAATTTTACAAATTGAATGAAGCCATAAACGAAAAGCGGCCCGAATTGGCAAATTATAAGGGTGTTGTGTTTCACCATGACAACGCGAGACCAAACACAAGTTTAGTGACTTACCAGAAGTTGCTGAAGCTTGGATGAGATTTAATGAACCATCCACCATACTCGCCAGACCTTGCGCCGTTTGACTACTATTTGTTTCGATCTTTCAATATTATTTGAATGGTAAACAATTCAAGTGAGGCAATAGTGTCAAACAGCACTTGCTCATTAGTTTGTTGAGAAGGCTAGAAGTTCTTTGAGCATGTCATCATGATGTTACCCGAAAGATGACAAGAGGTTATCGAAAAAAACCGAAATGACTTAACGTAATATCTATCATATAACAACTGTCAGCTACTAATTGTTATTTGTGATTTCTCGTACTTATATTAATATGTTATCTATAATTTGTCAATTAACAGTCACTTTCTCACCATTATCATAATTTGTCATTTACCACCTGTCATCTATTACCTGTCAAATAGTATCTGCCATTTGTACTCCGTTATTTATTATCTAGTGTACTTTTGGAAATAGCCCTGGTTGCCAATTATCACTTGTCATCTATCGAATATCATCTGATATCTGTTATTTGTCTTATATTTATCTTGTATTTGCCATTCATTATTTGACATGGCCTATCTGTTAACTTTAACAAGATAGAATACAGTAAACATAAAAGTAATTAAAAAATTACAGTTGATACTTGACAGAAGACAGAAGATTTAAAACAAACCATAGAAGAATATTGACTTAATTCAGTTTGTCTTTTAGCAGAAGACAGAATATAGAAAAACAGCAGTAGAAAATACACTGAAAGTAATTGACAAATTACAGCGAACACTCGACAGAAGACGCAAAATATAAAACAAACGATAGAAAGAAATTCAGTTTGGCATTTGGCAGAAAACAGAATACAAAAAAAACAGTAGTCGAAAATAGAATGAAAGTAATTGAGATATAACAATTGATAACGTGCTAAGAGGTAGAAGAAAATTGTCAGAAAGCAATAAAGAGATGCCAGTTGAAACTTGGCAGTAAACATAAGACATAAAATACAGCAAAAAATCAACAATTGATTTATGATATAAAAATAGATAAAAGGTAAAAAAAAACTGACAAAAGGAAATTGACAGATTTTATATGGTAGAAAAAAATAGAAGTTGACAAAGCACGGAAAGGAGTTGGCATGTGTGATGTTAAGAATTTGTTAACCAAATAGAGATGTTAGATAACAGTTGTCACCTGACAGAAGACATTACATAAAAGGCAAACGTAAATTAACAATGACGAAAATTAATACTTGACAGAAAACAGAAGAAAATAAATAATAGACGAAAATGACATAAGGCAGTTTAAAGATGACAATTGATAGTTGAGAGAAGATATAAATAAATTGATGAGAGGCAATTCAGATATAACAAATGATACTCAAAAGAAGATAGAAGACAAATATTAAAAGTAAAGAGGCAAAAGATGTACGAATACAAAATTTCTTAATCCTAAAGTTTGTACTTTTGGTTTTTTTATGCAAGTAACATAATAGTAATAGAAAAATGCAGGTAGAACAAATATAATTTGAATGCCGTGTCATTTATTTGTTTCGTCAAAAGACTCACGTATTAGTCACAAGAGGCTATGCCTGGAAGGCACTCTGAAACTCCTAGGCGGAAATGTCTCTTAGGAATCTTGTAACTTTTTGATGTTTTTCTAATGCTTTCGTTTTTCTTTTCCTTCAGTCGGGGATACAAAAATAAGTCCCAGGGAGTCGGAACACTAAGGAGCTGGGAGACCACCGGGGTGATGTGCCGCGCCAGGAAATTGGTAACGATGAAGGCCGTGTCGCTGGGGTCATTGTCATAGTGAAGCCTGACCGTGTCTTTGATGTCATCCGTCACATGCGTTATCTGTTGTTTCAATGTCTTGAGCACCTGCAGGTAAAAGGCTGAGCAGTTTCTCCCAGAATGGGCGATTGCTCGAACGTCAAAAAAGACAATGTTGACAATCATTCGCGCTTTCTTGGGGCGGGGCGATGATTACCACTAACTGCTCTGCCTTTTTGGATTTCTCTCCGGTTACAAAAGAGTTCAGAAAGAAAAAGAAAGTCCAGCTCATTTTGAATCCAACAGATCTTGACAGCGCTAAACTCGAAGTTCTTTCTGGTCTTCCGTCAAAACTTTAGGTATAAGCTTTGCGCAAACCTTACACAGATCCTCGGTCACTATTCCACTTATCACAAATGTGAACATGTTTAGGATGTCAGCAATTTGCAGGATTTCCCAGATACGATTAAAATTTTCGTCTGTTTGGTCGTTTCGAGCGTCTAGATCGGAGTTCGTCGGCGATCTCCCGGACTGTGATCATGAAATGAAAAGCAGTCATCCTTGAAGGCCTATTAAAGCATATAAAACATTTCGGTTGTATTCTTTAAAGCCGCACACAAAACTTGATTGCGTATCGCTGTTCATGCGAACGCGAACGAATCGTACTATGGTACTACTTTACACTGTTACATATTTGTAATAATGTCAATTTATATTTATAATATAATTTATAAAATTTATAATGTCAATTTATAATTTAAATCAATTGACTGGATTATTAAATTTTATTAGAATTTATTAGAAATAATTGAAATATGTTGCGTAATATTATTAACATGCAATTTGAACAATCTGTTTATATATACAGGGTGCCTCTGTATTAACGGGACACCCTAGTGTTTAGTACTAAGATATGTTTATTTAATTAGATAAATACTAGGCTATATTTTTTTAATGTTGAACTATTATCATGAATTTCAGTCAATTTGAATCATTTTATTTTTCAGAAATATCTGCGAAACGTGCAAGAAATCGTTTAAAACAAGAGTAAAATTACAATATCACATGCGCTCAGTCCACTGTAAGAACATACCTTGTCCGAAGTGTCAAAAATTGTTTGCGTATAAATCGCAGAAAGACAAGCACATGGAAAACTGTCATTCCGGCAAACCTACATTTAAGGAGTGCCAAATCTGCCACTTGAAAATGACAACTAGAGGTAGTTACACGAACCACATGAAAAGTCACAAAGAGTCTAACAATACGTTTAAAGGACATAAAGAGAACAATCACGATCGACTGCCTCGCCATCAAGATGAAACGTTCACTTGTCATATATGCGAGATGATTTATACCACGGATCAGGAGTTTACGGAGCACATGAAAAGTCACGTGAAGAACATTTTGTTGCGTAGATAATTTTATTGGATATACATGATAGGTGTATTTTTTATAAATAAAATATAAAAAGTGTGAAATTGTTTTATTTGGGTATGGGTTTTAAAGTAATATAATATTTCATTTTTTAGAAGCGTGATTAATTGAGAAATGTGAAGAAGAGAAAAAATTTAAAAAATGTGCTATTTTCTAATAATTTAGTTGTGAAAATTATAAATTGTAAAAGGTTTTTAAAGAATGGGTTGAATTATGTAAATTTTAAAATATGCAATCATCTACTGCTTCTTTATTTTCTTGTGTCTTTGTTTTTTCTGTATTGAGACTAACAACACTGTTGAATTTGCTAAATGTTATTTTGTAGGGCAATGCATAAAAGCACAATGTACTGAAGATAATCTACAATGTCATTAATTGTATATAAATGTAAACGTTTGAGCGGCGTTCCTCATTCCAAAACTTATCTTTGTATATACAAAAAAAGGTATCGGACTGTCAGTTGGTTGAATTGGAATTTGGTGATATGCCTTTACCAAATAGATTTTTGAAAATTACGTAATTATAAGTGAAATCATAATTAATAAGTCAAAGATAACGGTCTGAAACAGTAACCTTGTTCAAACCTACCTCATCACCGCATGGGCGCCAAGAGCTGTCTGCTTACACACAAGATGTAATGGCGATGAACACTGAATAATTTGTTAAACTCAATTTAACGGGGTTTTTAATTTATGAGGTGGTAAACGCTGTATTTTGGAAGATTCTGGACAATCCGAAGTTGTACTGTGGTGATGCACTTTATGTTTGACTGATTTGGTGAGGTCAAGAAAGTTTTGGAATTGTTGTAGTAATTTTAAATATGTGGAAATTTTGTAAATGAAAGAATTGAATTATTTATATTGGCGTTAGGTTAATTTGGAAGAACTATATGTCGATGTTAAATTGCAGCTATCTGTTGTTGATGAAAATTTTGATGGATGATGAGTGTTGGCAAAGAGTTGATTCACCGCCAGAATGCTAACCTGTCTCAACTAAAAAATTTGTCCGAAAATTCGGGTTACGAACGAAAAATAATCGATCTGGAAAGACAGCGGAAGATTGGGCGACAGAAAAAATGTCTCCTCGACTCGGGAAAAATTCCTGTCCTTGAAATGACGTACTCTTTTAATAAAAGATAATAATTGTTGATTCAATAATCAAACTCACCAAAAGAGAATTGATTGGAAGTTCTACAAGAAGTTTCAAAGAAAACCTGCAACTTTGTTTAAAGTTTAATGTTTAAATGTCCATATAAAGTATATACTCCAAACTATATCATTATATAATAAAAATATATGCTTTATGTGTCTCTAAATCCTTCTTCACTGCAAATATAGAAGTGCACGTAGGACATCAACCAGTAGGACCATGCCATGTTGACAATAGTAATGTCACTTGTTCTGTGTCTTTACGAACCAATTACTATATAGTCGAGCAATCGAGAGCTGAGTGTGACAAATCGCTTTATATTGGATGAATTAAGTTTAAGGTAAACTTATATTAAAACGATGTCATGCGCAAGCGCGAGTTAGGACATACATTTTACGTTACCCTATTCATTAACATGCAGACACACGTTTCGTCCATCATTTCATTCTGCCCGGTCATCCTAGATGATAATAGAACAAAATGGCAATTAATTGCTATACAATCCTTCGAACTATAATGCAGAAGTCACAGTCTGCTTTCGACGACTCGACTACATTTATCCAAAAATCTGGCAATAAAACTTCACTATGAACATAAATTAACACTTTTATATACTATTTTAAAAAACAAGCCATAATTACCTATAGAATTCGCATCATAAAAATGACCTGTGAGAAGCAGCATGTTTGCTTATTAAGAAGTCATCAATTATATTCTATATACCTAAACAAAAATAAAAACGTTCTTATTTTGACAACGATGCATCATGATGATAGTATTTATGCTTCTTCTGCAAACTAGATTGATGTTGTTGGTCGCCTTGTGCTTCTTCCAACTGTCGTCGCAGGCCAATGGTATTTTTTTTTCAGTACTATGTAAAAGAATACCTAAACTAACTAGTTTGCGACTACAAGAAATTTGCGGTTTAGAGATTCAACCCTAAATATTAATGCTCACGGTAAAATATTCTATTTGCAGCTTGAAGAAAAATAGGAAAAGTAAATAAATTATTAAAGGTATTATAAAACTGTACACATAAGAAAAATCTATTAGTTATAAAACGTTTATGTTTTGTGAGACTTTTCAAGGTGCTATTCTAAGTTTAATAGTATTTGCTATTGTTCATTTAGAAAGGATGTTTTGATAAATTAAATCGGATAAATGGCATTTTTAATGTTCGAATCGATTGAAATGTTTATTTTGCGTAGAAATTAGAAAAAAATAATTCATGCATAAAACTAACAAATGATAAATCATAATCACTATCTGATGACAAAGGCAGTTATTTTGGATGTTCACGTCTACTGATAAGACATCCGAGGTAATTGGTGTGTCATCCGCAGCAGATCTGCGTCTCGACCCTGACGTCCACGCAACGTGTTCTGGCTGCGGTTGCCACTTCTTTGGCCAATTCTTTGGTGCGGAGTTAAGCCACCATTTCAGGCATGGTCAATATTTGTTTTTTTCCACGTCTGCGGCCATGTGTACGACCCTCTTTCCATTGCGATGCTTTTGCAAATAGCAGAACTTCTTAGATGGTTTCATCCAAACTGAGTGAATCAATCTCATGATATAATGACCTTTTTAAATGGTACAAAAACAATGTAGTCCAATGGCTGCATTTTGTGTAAGTAGAGTGGTGGCAATAGCAATACATGAGTAGCATTGGCGATGCAAAACTGCATCGCTTCGCTCGAAATATGCGATTCATGATAATAATAGAAGAATTTTTTCTCCACCAGAACCTTAGCTACCAGAGCCGTTCGGTGTCCCATACAAAAATTCCGGATTCATTGGAATACGTGGGAAACTTTTAAAAAAATGGTCGTGTCTTATTTCTCGTAACAGACACTGCAACCGCAATTGTAATAAATGTTCCACATTCACTTGATGCCATTTGGCAATTACTTGGTGCCACGCTGTGCGACAACTCGACCGGGATGATCCACTATAAATAAGCCGGTCTCATCCATGTTCCCCATTTGTGGCTCCGAAATGCACGAAAACCATCACTTAATTTAAGTTTTGGAAGAATGATTCCACATTGTATGGATTGAATGCCGATGCTCGGGCTAAACAATTTGGATGGCGTTTAATGAAAGATTGAAACCAATCTCGTCTTCGTTCCACTTTTCTGGCACGTGCAAATTGAGTTTTTTGCAAAACCATATGCAAGACTGCAAACATTTCGTATGACCAACCTGTAGAACATTTCAGCTGGCTGCAGCAAATATTTCATCAATGCAGCTTCTTGTTCTTGGTTTAAGACTTGTAAAAAAGTATTGAAAACAAGTAAATAGATATAAACAATAGAATAACAATGATGCCAACCTTGCTTCTTTGTTTGATTCATGCAAATTGAATTATTTCTGCCTCTTACTACATTCAATGCTTCTGTCAACAATTTTTAATTTACGACTTTGGTTTAGTACCAACGCGCTTCGATGCATCGCCACAGTGAGTCCACAATGTTGAATACGTCAAACCAAACTTACGAGCTACACATCGTAATGATTGACTATTTGCCTTTTTTAATTGTTCTTTGTCATATAATCGATACTTGTTCTGCTACTCTCTTGATGGAACCAAATTTTCAAATTAGGAGAAGTAAAACTCTTGTTATGTTCCATTTCTTTATTTTCAGATAACTGACACGTGTTTCGGTCCTTGCGGATCATTATCAAAGTTAAAACAAATTACTCTAATTGTAGGAAATTCCGGCATTAATAATATTATCGGTTCTGATAATTTCGTGCTGATTTTTGAGAAGATAATCCCCCTACTGATGGCCTTCTTAATCTACAATCCCTCTTATAGGTTAAGATTCCGACCTTTTCAGCAAAAATGGATCGGTATAATTTTGCCCATGTGGTGACCTGTTGATATGCAATGGTCGGCTAATCCAGTGCTTGTTGATGCGTTTATAATTGTTTTTCTGTGTTCGCGTTCCCTTGTTTCACAATTTCTTCCCGTTTGCCCTATTTAATAACCTACGCAATTTGAACATTGTAATAATAGGTTGTTGAAAAAATTCACTTGGTTTGTTTCACTAAATTGTTTATTTTGTATTCGACTAGTTTCGGCACTGGGCCATTATCATTGAATGATAATGGCCCAGTGCCGAAACTAGTCGAATACAAAATAAACAATTTAGTGAAATAAACCAAGTGAATTTTTTTAACAACCTATTATTAACACAATGTGTCACCAAGTGAAAAATGAGAATCAAATACAAGATATTGAACATTGTATTTTGTATACCCCTGATTTTTTAAGTGGATCTTTAGTTTCTATTTTGTTGTTGATGATTTTTTGTCCTAAATTTCTTCTGTTGACTATTATTACTTTTATGTTATGTGATAATAACTGTCTCTTAATTTTTGTGCTGGTGTTGTTGACCATTTTTCACAAAAAGTACTTTTGAATGATGGAATTTTGTAAAACGAACACAATAGTCTTGTTCAACACGGAATTTAACTTCGGGATACACTTACTGGACAAATTTATCTCAATTATTAACCAAGTTATAGCACCACCAACACGGAGCAAAACAAGTAAGCGACTGACACAAAACATATTTAATATTGTGTCGTCTGTAAATGGCGGTGCTGACAGCTCAAATTTTCTATGTGACGTTTGCTCGGCATGACTACTCTACATCATGCACGTGCATACAGAATTATAGAGACCGTTATGATGCTCACACGTCTTCGAGCGCTTGAGTTTATAGTTGACGAGGCAGAGCACCAGTAAGAATTCCTTAATTATGGTTTTACACAAATAGAAGACAAAGGTACAATGAAACCACAGTGTGTTGAATTTTTGAAATTACTGACTTCAGAATCATTCAAAAAAAGTCAATTGAAGAAACATTTGGATAATTTCACATTCACATCTGTCTTCCAAACCGCGAGAATACTTTGTAAATTTAGAAATGTCTGTTAAAAGGCAAAGATTGGACAGCAACTTGTTAGGTACCTTTGATCAGCGTTCAGCATCAAAGGCTAGCTTTGAAGTAGCCTGAATGATTGCCCGAAACAAAAAACCATATACTATTGGTGAAGATTTGGTTAAACCAGCAGCTGTGAAATGGCAGAGATCGTGTGTGGTCAGGAAGAGGCGAAGAAACTGACTTCAGTGCCCTTGTCTGCAAGAATTGTAAAAGAAAGAATTTCTATCTTGGCGGAAAATGTGAAGGAACAGATTATTTTCTCACTAAAACAGGCTAAATATTTTGCTATTCAGCTTGATGAGACTACAGATGTTAGTAGCAATTCACAGCTAATGGTGTATGTTCGTTACAAAGGTACAGGTGCAATTGAAGAGGAATTGTTGTTTTGTTCTCCTCTCGAGTTGAGATCTCGTGGAATTGATGTGTATAATAAGGTAAATGACTACTTCAATACTGAAAGCATTAATTTAAAGTGGGAAAACTGTATTATTGTGTCTGTTGATGGAACTCCAGCTATGCTGGGTCATATTAATGGTTTTTCGGCTTTTGTGAAAAAAAATCCAAATATTAAAGTTATTCTCTGTATGATCCATCGTCAGGCACTGCTTGTGAAATATTTGAAACCTACACTGGAAGCCGTTATGCATGATGTCATCAAGATTGTTAATGCTATCAAAGGACATGCACTATACACGCGACTATTTCGTGAATTATGCCAGGACGGCGAAGCTGAACATACGGACCTACTTTATCATACAGAAGTGAGATGGCTCTCTCGCAGAAATGTTCTAAATCGAGTATGGGCTCTCAAAACTGAACTCGAAATGTTTATGGTTGATCAAAAGAATATTCTCGCAGGTAAGTTTAAAAACACCTCGTGGGTTGTACGTCTCGCATATTTAGCTGACATTTGAGAATATAAATATATTGAACAAAGAGTTGCAAGGAAAAAATATTAATATCATTTTAATGTCAGCGTTTGGATTGAAGCTTCAATATTGGAGACAGAAAGCAGAACAGAACAAGATAGCTTCTTTTTCAAAGTTAGCTTTATTTTTCGAAGATTGTGAAAATATTACTTGTGACGACATCAAGGACACAGTTATCAGCCATCTTACCAAACTCAGAGAGCGTTTCTCTGATTACTTTCCAGATCTTGATATAAATACTGTCAGTTGGGTTGTAGATTCTTTTAAATGTGACATTGCTAGCGTACCAGAAGATCCTCCAGGTTTGGCAGAGGAAATTCTTGAACTTCGATGTAATACTGAAACACGTATTCAATTTGAGAGCAAAGCAAATCTGTCGTGTTTTTGGTTGTCAAAAGCTGCAAAGGCCTTCAAAATTGCACATGAGGAGGCGGTAAAAAAGTTGCTGGTATTTGCAACAACCTACCTTTGCGAACAAGGCTTTTCCACTCTAATGAACATAAAAATGAAGAACAGAAATCGATTAAACGCTGAAGACTGTATCCAAATTGCTCTTACATCAAAAAGCCCCAATTTTGAAGTTATTGTATAAAACATGAAGCAACATCCTTTATCCAAAACATGAAAGGGGATAGTTTTCAATTAATTTTACACACTTACTATTTTCATGTAACATTTTTTTATTTGCCGTGTAAATTAATTCAATAAATAAAGTTTAATTTAAATTTACATTGATTTTCTTCTTTTCAAAATGAGGGGGTAATATTAACTTACGCAAAAATATTTTGGGCAATGGTTAATAAAGTTCCCCGACCGCTGCTCTACATATTAGATGGCGCGCCAATCGAACACCTAGTCTTGTTTGAAAGTGGAACAATCGGTTCTTCCCTGCAATTGGTTCTGCCCCATGTTACCCCTACTACTTTTCCTGATTTTAATTCATCAAAAGTTTTATTCACCGCTTAATACATGAAATCTTTAATCACGATCCTTATAAGTTCACCTCCTATTCCACATAAAAGAATAGATTTAAATTATTTGTACATTCTTGTGATAACAATCCTATTCGTCTCTTTATTTGCCCTTTTTTAGAATGTTATTCATTTGTGCTTCATTTCTACACATTCTTAATTATTCACTCGTTTGTTCCAGATCCTGTATCTTTTTTCCTTCACATACACTATTAAACTACTGTCACATGTCTTTCGGCTAATCCACCCCATATGCTGTTCCTCATTGCCTTTTTCACTTCTCTCTTTTCAAGTCGACATTCTCCGTCGAACCAAGTGCTTATTTTCCTCTGTTTTGCGTTTACTTTTCTTCCGCATCCTACTATGACATCCTCAAACTTTTCCATTGACCCAACTTCACCCCATGGAACCTTCTCCAGCCTGTTCTTCATATTCCTAATGGCTTTTTCATCACTCTTCAATTTCTCACATACTTGTTTCTTCTCAGCTTCATTATCTTTGCCCATCTGTATCTCTACTTTCAGTTGTAAAGGTTTCGTTGCTTTTATTTCTTCTCCATCCATATCTCTTCCTTTGCCATTCCTACCCTCTTGTATATTTAGTTATAGTGAGAACTTCTTTTAATCATTGTACCGTCATCGCTAATTTCAGCCACAACTTCCCTCGATCTTCTTTTTATGAATTATCCTTCGCAAACTCCACCTCGTTCTCTTACATACTCTGTTCCATTCCCACTATTATTCTACCCTTCTTCCTTTTTTCGTTGTAGACTTTATTGCCTTATTCATTGAACATCTAAATCCTTCTGGTAGCCAGCCTTCTATGTCCTCCAACTCTTCAATAATAATATAAATTAAAAAAATACAGATACATACTAAAACGTATTATTTATAAAATAAAAATTTGAAAATTAATTACCTACCAGATATTTTTACTACTAAATTATTGAGTTTTAAAACGTTTAAGCAATAATTATTTTCATTTTCTAATGATTGCCAAGTGTTAATTTTTAATTTCCATCTGTTTTTTTGCTATTCAATTTTAAAATGAATACTATAAATTATTATTCATTCACAAGGGTAGCAAATAATTTACAGAGGAAGTGTAGGCCTGGCCAATGTCCAATTTATTAGGATAGGTCAAGACTATGATAAAGCGATGAATAATTTTCGGGATATGTCAACTGTACGCTAGAGTAATAAATACTTTGTTGGGGTAGGTCAAGAAGACGCTACAGCAAGATTAAGTTTATTGGTATAGATAAAGAGTACGTTATGACAATGCATAATTTATAAGGATAGTTAAGGGTACCCCTGCAGAAACCATACTGTCTTTCTGAAAACCGATAATTACTTTGAAAAAAAACTTACTATTTGATAACTCAATACTTTTTCAAAATTGCTTGATATAATTGGAAGAGGCCAGTAATTTTTAGCTTCAGATTTCTAACCGCTTTTGAGTATTAGGGTAGCATATGCCTCTATTAGACAATTTGGGAATATGTCCTTCCTGATACATTCATTTATTAGCTTTGTTAAAGTATAGATCACGAGTATGCTTAAGACAAATAATATTTTTATGAATAGTGAAAAATTCATAAAGGTAGATCAAAAATTCTCTAGAACAATAATAAATTACATACAGACTCTTTTTTTTATATTTAAATAAATTTAAATTTGGATAGTAATAATTTTAATAGTAGTTATAATAGTAGTAGTAGTGTTAGGCTATCGACCACGTGGTCCTTCCGCCATGTGTTAATAGTGTATTTGTGTGTGTGTAAATGACCTTGTTACTTTAAAGGATCGCCCCCGTCACTCTAAAGCACCATTAATTGTATCCCAATGGTGAATGGTACCGGTCACCCATCCAACTGCTGACCCGAACTAACGATGCTGCACTCTCGCTAACGTAATTTTAATATTCCTTATGAAATCCTAAAACCTACCATAAGTAAAAATGATTAAAAATGATTTTGCAATAACGTTTTATGAATAAAAATCTTAACATGTATTAACCTTATTTATTTTGCAGATATTGCAAAACCTCCAAAGCTGAGGTAGAAGCTTTGTACACCTTACAAGAAGACGAGAAATTCGCGTGTAACTCGTGCGGAAAAATGTTCACGGAATATGACAAGTTAACGGCTCACATAAAAAAGCACAAGAAAGGACACCAATTCATGTGTTTAAAATGCGACACGAGCTTCATGTGCAAGGAAATCCTTTTCGAGCATATGATAACCCATTCTACTAAGAAGGAACTGGCCAAGCTGAAAGTATCTGCACTACAAAAGGCCAAGAGGCGTAAGTTCAAATGTGAAATATGCGGTAAGGGGTATACGGTGAAATACAATTTAATTATCCACATGAGGTCGCACACTAATGAGAAGCCTTTCAAGTGTAAGATCTGTGGTAAAACGTTCGCGGCGAAGAATTATCTAGCTTTGCATTTACCAACTCATGATAAGTAATTTTTTTTAATAACATTAAAATACTGTTTTGTTATTCATTAATAATTAAAAAGGTTTGGGTTTATTTATTTATATTCGCTGGAATTAAATACTGTTTTTTTGCTTTCATAAGAATAAAATTATTAATTTCTGTAAATACATATTTTATATTAAATTTCAGATAGGAGATTATTTGTTGAATTTTGTACTCGTTTATCACGTGGTGAAACTAACCAAGTGCCTTATTATAAATATAAACAACTCCTAATAGATTATTTTGTAATATTAATTTGATTTACTTTATACCTTTAGATCGTATTAGTAATTAATTATGTAATTCTAAATAAGGTAAATGTTCCTATGGATGCCGCCGACACCAAAAAAACTGTGCCTGTTTGAAAAATTTTAATTACATATCTGAATTCTTTATAAAAAAATATAATCAAATTTCTTGTGAAGAAAAACCATTATTTATGATTTCTTCACAATTAAACTAGATGTACATTTCGGGAACTAGGTGTTCATCAACAATAGCTAACCATTGTTAATGAGCGCTGAGTGACATCTAGTGTGCGTGAAAAATTTAAATAAATTATCTTCGCGTAACTCAAAAAAAAACTATTTTCGACCAGTATAATATGTAAATACACCAAAAATACTTTGCTAATAATATTTTCTTCTCAATACCCAAATTTTATTGTTTTGTTATCTTTGGATATATTTTCTCTTGCTTAATATAGATTTTATCTCGTTTTTCAATTAAAAATTTATATTTTATTGTGTGTTTCATTATTTTAGGCTGATATTTTAAAGAGAATTTGAACGCTCCTATTTTTCTAATCATAATCTTTAGATTAACAATTTTTAAACGTGATTTTATTAACAACGCGTTCTTTACTTACTCGACCTTTGTAAATACTGTTATAACATAAATAAATATTATTGTTAAACATCTCGTGTTTTCTTTAATTTTAACAAAAAGTTAAGACAAGTAATTCCCATGCATAAATCAAGCGTTGGAGACTACTAAGTAATAGCAAAGCAATCAGTTATCACAAAGATTTTGGATTATAATGAAGACGGAGACACGATTACTTTGTTTTACCACTTTATTTAAAATTACACGTGACTATAGATAAAGAAAGTGGTAAAACAAAGTAATCGTGTCTCCGTCTTCATTATATTTAAGATGTACTATGAAGTAAACGTAATCAATTTGAAGATTTATAATAATAATCTTTATTTTCAAAATGTCATTTACATGTTACAGCGTGAAAATTGTGTCAGAATAATGGTACAATAAACTATTTAAGTTATTTACAGATTACTAACTATATATTAATTATACTAATTCTTAATCTATTTACAAAATATATACATAAATATGTAGAATAAAATATTATATATTTCAGGTATGATTATTTAGGTTATAATTCAAAAATTCTTCGAGAGAATAAGGTTCACACGTGATTAAATAATTTAATAAGTGACACCTCAATTGTTTGTACTTATTTTTCAAGATTTTTATATTATTGGGAAGAGCGTTAAATAGCTTGATTGCTGAGTAATGTACTGCATGCTCAGTTGTTTTAAGTTTATGTTGTGGAACAATATAATTATTTGTTCGTGTATTGTGTATATACAGTTTGTTGTCACTTCCTTTTAATTGTTTATGGTAAAATAAAATTGTTTATAATATATACAAACCATAAAATGTTAATATTTTATTTTTTTTAATGTTCCACGACAAAACTGTTTATAATTTAGCCCGTATATAATCCTAATTGCCTTTTTTTGAAGGATAAAGATTTTCTTGGCATGTGATTTGATGCCCCAAAAAATAATAGCATACCGCATTGTGGATTCAAAATTAGTGAAGTATACCGTTTTTGCCACTGATTTTGTTAAGTATCTTGATATCTCCCTTAAGGTTTAAATTACTGTATTTAATTTATTTTCCGTTATTTCTATGTGTTTTGTCCAGTTGAGTTTGTGATCAATTTGAACCCCAAGAAATTTCGTATTATTTGTTATTTCAGTAAGTGAGATATCTAATTTGATTGTGTTTGTATTAGTTTTATTAAATAAAATTAAATTAGTTTTCTCACTATTGATGAAAAGTTTGTTTCTGTTAAACCAACTTTTGATTGAAGAAAATAATAAATTGGTTTCTGCAGTTAATCGATCCATATTATCTGAGCTAATCAAAATATTTGTGTCATCTGCATAGTTTATTATGGCCTGTTTATTACTAGTTTTTGCATTTGTGATATCATTAATAAATAACAGAAACATCATGGGTGCTGTTAAGCTGCCTTGGGGTAGTCCAGTGATTAGACCAGATGTTTCGGATTGCACGGTGCCGTCTTTGGTTGTGACCACCACCCGTTGAGTGCGGTTACTTAAATACGACTCAAACCATTGCATTGCATTTCCGCGTATGCCGGCTTTTTCCGGACCTGGTCTTCTCCCCTAAGAATGCCTCCAGGCTTTTTCCAGTTTTGACAATAGAATGTTATGATCAATGCAATCATACGCCTTTGTTAGGTCTATAAAGATTCCCAGTGTTATTTCCCTATATTCGGTATTGTTTATGATGGTTTGAATAAAATTATTGATGGCTGTAGCTGTGGATTTTCCTTTTCGGTACCCATGTTGTGAGGTGTTTATTATGTTGAAATTATTAAAGAAATGTTCAATTCGCTTAATCATGAAATTTTCAAATACTTTAGAGAAAACCGGCAGGAGACTAATAGGTCTATAGTTTTGTACGTCTCTTGAATTTCCTTTTTTAAAAATTGGTTTTATTACAGCCGTTTTAAGTTTCTCAGGAAATATACCATTTTCTATTTAATTGTTAATTATGTAAGTTAGTGGAGAAATTATTTCGGGTGCGCAATATTTGATTACTATGCTTGGTATGTTGTCGTCTCCGCAAGATAATGTATTTTTCAATTTATTAATAATGTTATAGCACTCAGATTCAGTTAGCGGTTCAATGAAAATAAAATTATTTATAGGTTGTATACAATCAGAATAAGGTGTTTGCATTTGATTTTGAGTTAATTCTGATATAATGTTTTGGAAATAAGTACTAAATTTTTCTGCAACTTGTTGCGGTGACACAAGTATATCTATGTTGTTTATTTTCGTCCTTTTGCCTTTAATTTCATTAATAACGCTCCAGACACATTTTGTTGAATTACCTGAGCTCTCAATTTTTGATTTGTAGTAGTCGGATCGTTGCTTATTTAATAATCTATTATATTGCTTTTTAGTTATATTGTATTGGTTTAGGAATGAATTATCATGGCGAGATATTACAAAAAGTATATCTAACTCATGTTTACATTTTAATATTTCTTCTGTATGAGTGAATTTTATTGAATTATATTTTTGTTAATTGATTTTTGAGGAAAGCAATTGTTAAAAGCAATGCCAAAAATGTCGCTAAAGCAATTCCACTGTGCATTTACATTTGAATTGGGTAGGTCATAAAGGTATTTCCAATCAATATTCTGCATAGCATATCTGAATGTTTGCAAATTTTCATTATTGAATATTCTTTTGCACATTTTCTGGTTTTGGGCTTCTTTTTCAAAAGATATATCTATTTTTTGTCCTAAATGATCTGATACGTGCATATTTATAATATTGCCAGTACATAAATCTATTCTATTGGTAAATACATTATCAATGCAGGTTTGTGATGAATCAGTGATTGAATGAACAGTATCATAAATATGATCTAACGCCTCATTTTGTTCTTCTAAATTTAACCCATATGGTTTTTTTTTAATTCTGGTTTTCAATTGGATTATAAGAATTTATTAGATCAAACCAATTGCTAATTTTGAGTTAAAATTTCCTGTGTCTAATGCTAGTTTTTTATCAATTTCTGGTTTATAAAAAGTTAAGGCACTTGCTGTTGTATGAGACAACAATTGGGCCGCTAATGAAACATTTTGTCTTTCATTTCGTTGACAATTTATATGTTTGGGTGTTAATTTATGACATACACTAATGTCAGTATCTGTCATTTGTAATAAATGTTCAAGAGGTGCTTTTTTAATTACAGTCCCATCAACTAATTTGAATCCTGTCTCTATTAACCAGTTTCTTGTAAGTTTTAACATATGTGGTGCATCAGAGAAAAAATATATTTTTTCTCCTGTATTAGGATTTTTTCTGTGGAAAAATTGTAGCTCTCGCCATAAGCCAACATTACCGCCACCACAGTCGGAGACACACGCAACTACTGAGTAAAATATATGGTGTCGTGCAGAAATGGTGTAATTTAAAATTTCTGGAGTGACCTTTTGATCAAAATCGATAAAAACAGGTTGTTTCCATTTTTTAAATAATCCTCTTGCCGTAATTACCTGTAGTTGCTTGTGTGGTCCTACTACTTTGTCATTTAATTTGTCGTACTCATAGCATGTATGTACCTTAATTTCATCAAATTGAAGAACGCATATTTTTTCTAAATCGGTTAGGTTCATTTTAGCTATGTTCATTAATTTGAGCACGTCGGTTAATATCCCTTGTTGAAAATTTAATTTTGAAACCCACTTTTGTAATGTTGTAATATGCGGCAGGGGAATATTTAATTTTGATCTTATAAATACGTAGCATCTTTTGCTGAGGTACTTAATACTTAATGCTTTTGCAAGATCTTCTGATGACCATACTACCTTCTTTTTATTACCCAACAATAATTCTTGTTGGGCTTTACTAAATGTTTTCTCGACAATATTCTTATAAGAATCTGTCCTCATTTCCTTAGCGTCCACTTGCTTTTGTAGCAAAATATTTTTATTAGTTAACGTTTCATTTTCTTTTTTCAGTAATATGTTAGATTCCAATATATTATTGTATAAAAGTTTTAATTTGTTGTGTTCCTCAAGCAACCATATGTACATTTCTTCAAAATTCGGCGCAACGGCGGCTATTGCTAGTTCTTGTGCTGGTTCCGGATCTTTCACATTTTCTGATAATATTTTATCTAAAAGTTCTTTCTGCAATCGTAAATCAGCTGGACTTGGTCTTGCAGATTTTACAGATGTTGGTAAAGTGTTCGTCAATAATAGGGTGGGAATTGCTAAAAAGTTACATAAGAATCAAATTAAATATATTGAAACATTTTTGTTCTTAACTCACTATATAATGTGAGTATTTATTATGATTAAATTAATTTTCATAAATTTCAATGATTTAATTTAAAAATATTTAAATTATTAAATTATTTATAATTACAATGTATATATATGGTATATAATTAAACATTAAATTTCTCTTTACTCCAAAAAGTTGTCTTAGAAAAGTAAATGTAAAGGTTTAATAGAGACCGCGTTAGGCGTTATCGAGTTATTAAGAAAAATTAACATTGGCAAATTTTGTTATCTTAAAATTGAAATAAGTTTAGATGAATTTGAAATGGTATTTTTTACGAGCACTGATTTCTGCAAAACATTCCCCATTTAACAGTTGCTCTATCTCTTCTAATAACAGAGATACCAAAGGTGAGCATCGAAATTGGGACACCCTTTATATACCTATACAGGTTAATGTAGGCAAATGGCTGAACCACAGATTTTTGGGGCCAAAATATGATGATAGAATATATATACAGGGTGGGCCACGAATAACGACCATTAAAAGTTTACAGGGTTCCTGCAAGAGGAAAAATCTGAAAAAATTCAACATTGTACGGTTGATTGCGATCTCCTCATGGAAAATATTTTTGACTTTCTATCACTTCCGGTTGTACCGGAAATGGCTACCAACTTTGTTATTTTAAATGGAACATACTGTATATTATTTTATTTTTGAATTCCTTGTTCGATTGCCTACATCTCCGTATGGGTTTATGTCAACTTCACTTTTACAGTTTTTGATTTAAAAATTTATTTGTCAAATATTGACCTCAATTAGGCGTTTAGAAAAATGCCTATAACTTCTAATAGGTACAAGATAGACACACGTGCGGCATCTTTTTTGTACCTAATCGAGTCCTCTACAACGGAAAAAAATTGACATGTGTCAATTTTGACAGTTGGTATTTCAAAAATATCAATATTTCAGCGCCCACTTAAAAACATCATATTTCAATTTTTTCAAATGGAATGACCAATATTTTATCTTATAGGGTGATTCGCAAGACAATTTGCTACAAAAAAGTATTATACATCACTATATCTAGAGCCAGTAGTTTTTAAGTTATTTCGAAATTTATTTCCTCTCACATTTCAATAATTCCTGTTATATTCACACAGGCACTATAGTAGGCTTCTGTCAATATTTATTGAATCGAATTAGGAAAAATTCGTCCGAATATTATTAAAATGAATAGTTATCCCCAGTTACAACTTACGAATAAAACTGAAGCAAGAAGACTGGAATAAAATAATGTTTAAATAAGTAATTAAATGCAGGAACTGAAAAAAGTTGTCAGAAAAAAAATTATAACAATTGTTCAAAATGATAACCATTAACATGTAAACACTGTGCAGCACGTGTGGCGTCACCCTCTTATGTTGCTCGCCTATTTTTTTTCTGAATTAAGATTCCGCGAATGCAGCTCGCACCCTTTCTTCCAATTCTTCTCGTGTATTGTCGGCATTTGCATAAACTTTATTTTTTATACGACCTCAAAGATATATGTGGATTTTCAATTGACACACATGTGATTGGTTTTTCTATTGAAAATACCTTCATGAGAGAAACTTGATTCATTCGTCCAAATTATATTAATTTTAAACAACAACAACTCACAAAAATCAATCCTGTTCTCTGCATCTTGAAAAAATAATTCTTGCACCAAATTATATTTATAATTATCCATCCGATACATTTTCCAAATTCTTTGGAGTGGGGTTCTGCTTACTCTCAAATCCTCCTAGCAACCTGATGCGCGTTGATTTGCTTGAAAATAAGTCAAAACATTTACTTGATTTTCCTTATTCTCGGTTATTAGCTTTGGTTTATTTTTCCTGCGTTTTGTTTTCCAAATAGTACAAAAATTGACTCCAGTCTTCGAAACTTTTTTCTATCCATCGGCGGTAGGTGTGGATAAGTTTCGTTGAAGGTTTTGCAAGTTCTCTCCACAATTCTGTTGCACTAGCCATATATGACAAATAAATTCATAATTTCTTTATTAGTATAGGTATTCATTTTATTATTACTCGAAAGAAGCGTATACAAATATTAATACGTTGGATTCAACAAATATTGACAGAAGCCTACTATAGTGCCCGTGTAAATAAAACAGGAATCATACAAATAAAAATTCTGAGAGGTAACAAATTTCGAAATAACTCAAAAACTACTGGCTCTAGATATAGGGATGTATAATACTTTTTTGTAGCAAAAGGTCTTGCGAATAACACTATGAGATAAAATATTGGTCATTCCATTTGAAAAAATTGAAATATGATGTTTTTAAGTGGGCGCTGAAATATTGATATTTTTGAAATACCAACTGTCGAAATTGACACATGTCAATTTTTTTTTCGTTGTAGAGGAATCCATTAGGTACAATACAAGATGCCGCTCGTGTGTCTATCTTGTACCTACTAGAAGTTATAGGCATTTTTCTAAACGCCTATTTGAGGTCAATATTTGACAAATAAATTTTTAAATCAAAAACTGTAGAAGTTAAGTGGACATAAACCCATATGGAGAGGTAGGCAATCGAACAAGGAATTTAAAAATAAAATAATATACCGTATGTTCCATTTAAAATAACAAAGTTGGTAGCCGTTTCCGGTTCAACCGGAAGTGATAGAAAGTCAAAAATATTTTCCATGAGGAGATCGCAATCAACCGTACAATGTTGAATTTTTTCAGATTTTTCCTCTTGCAGGAACCCCGTAAACTTTTAATGGTCGTTATTCGTGGCCCACCCTGTATATATATATATATATATATATATATATATATATAGGGTGCTTCAAAAAAATGTATACACACTTTGAACTTCCATAGAAAATTTATTTACCGTTCTACAAAGTTAAATTTCAGGAAAATGGAAAGCGGAAAGTCCAATGTAAATGAAACATAAATAACAAATGTTAATACTGTTCAAATTGGCGACCTGCAGCATCAATACAATTCTGAGTACGAGTCACCACAGATTCTGTACATCGTATCAAAACGTCCAATGAGATTTCTCTACACACTGCTTGAATCTCATTCCAAAGAATGTCTAGGTTACGTGGTTTACGTTTGTACACCTCATCTTTTACTGTGCCCCACAAGAAGAAATCCAGTGGTGTAAGGTCTGGAGAGCGTGCTGGAAACTCGATTGGCCCCCTGCGTCCTATCCACTGGCCCGACAAATTTTGATCCAGGTAAGCTCGTACGTCCCTGTGATAGTGCGGCGGAGCACCATCTTGTTGAAAATAAAAATCATCATTACCGTATAATGCACGAATGGCAGGAAATATGGAATCAGCAAGCATTGTTAGGTAATTAATACCAGTTACAGTGCCTTCAAATCGAAAAGGTCCAATGAGTCCCCTTGAAGACAAACCGCACCACACATTTACACCAGGCAAATTTACAGCTTTTTCAATTGTAATGTGAGGATTTTCTTCACCCCAGTAAACACAATTGTGCCTATTGACAGTTCCATTAAGTTTGAATTGGGCTTCATCCGACCAAATGATGCTACCCATAAATCCCGGTTCACGTATCACCATCTCCTGAATCCATTCACAAAATTGCAACCTTCGATCTGGATCGTCGTCATTTAGCTGTTGCACCAGCCTTGGAATGTAAACACGATACTTGCCTCTCTTCAGAATGCGTAGCACGCTGCTAGCACTTACATCACTTTCACGTGCCCCTTGCCTTGAAGATTTGTTAGGAGAGCGTTGAAACAGTTCCAAGACTGCCGTTGATGACTCATCACTTGTAGCTGTTCGAGGCCGACCTGAATGACCTTTATGCACATCACACACTGTTCCATGAACTTCGAATTTGTCTCGTATGCGTGTAATTGTTAATCTTGAAGGTGGTTCTGTATCATACTCCCTTCTCCACTGTCTTTGAACTTCATTTACATTCTCAAACTTCCAGTACCACTTAATAACCTGCTTACGTTCTTCAAAACTCAAACGTACGTCCCCCATGTTGATATTACAAATTCCAACTGATAATATAACATAGAGGGACGATTATGCTGGCACCTGGCGAAGAAATATAACATTAGCCTTGTAGAGCGGGAAAACTACAATAGTTTAAAGTGTGTATACATTTTTTTGAAGCACCCTGTATATATATATCTAAAAGTTTACGGTTAAGTCAAAATTAGTCTTCATAGTTTCAAAAATGATTATTTATTTTGTAATAACAATTGAATGCTTAAAATATCTTTTATTTTATTAATTGGTGAATCCAATAAAAACTTAAAAAATACTACTTGAAAGAAAATTTACTTTAAAAACTTTTTTATTTCTTAAAAATATTTGATATCTTGTTCTGTTTTTCCCACAGAAAAATTAAATATATTTTTTTCCATCTAATAAATTTTTTGAAAAATTTTAGAGGTTGTTTTGATTTATTTTATCAATTGATATTATTTAATTTGTATTCAATTGAGTAAGTACATTTACTTATTAATGAGTGCATAATGAGCATACCATATTCTTATTTTATTTTTTTGTGAAGAAAACTGCACAAATAAACAAAAAGGTTCTAAAATTAAAAGGTTGTATTTTCTTATTTTTCGATGCACCAATAAAAATATTTGGGTGATTTAGATGTATATTTTTAATGTCTACAAAATTGTTCTCTTGTATTTTTTTTGATAAAATGACCTATTTACAATTTATTTAATTTCCTATTGTGCGTTTGTTTATATACACCCCGAGGTGCGTGTGTTTTTCTTTCTAGCAAAAAATGCCCGCCCCGTTGACAGATGTGGGACTCAAGGGTGGTATTGCAGTTTTTTCTGAAAAGGAATGTGAAGTGGCCTTGTGGCGTCAGGGGGACGCCACAATATGTATACTTAATAATAGAAAAAAATGTTCATTGAATAAATATTCGATAATTTTAGTAACAAAATAGAATATTAGAGAAATTATAAGTCTAGATAAATTAACATTGAAATGAAGCAATAATTTTGATTTAACTTTATTATTATGTATTTTTATTTACATGATTAACTGTTGAAGTGGGTCTGAGAAATTTAATAAACATAAGAATTAATTACCTGAAGGCTTTAATCTTCGTTTTAAGGGAATATTTAAAAGTTCACTGCGAAAGTCAAATTCAAAGTCTTCATTTTTAAAATGAGTACTACAAATATAACTTGTATCAGGATTCCACTTGTCTTTCCGACTACACGCATTTATCCATAAATTTCTGATTTGTTTATTTTGGGAAATCGGTGATACGATATCGCTTTATCCTTCGTCAAGTTGCGTCGATTTCCACACACTGCTACAGCGCACGAACTACCCGACATGATTGAATACCTCCGTGAAACGCTATTTAAATAAAGGCATATTATTTATAGTTTTAGGGATTAATTAATATACTTGTCGGAATTGAATTGCTTACTGAGTAAATAATATGTTGGAATATTAATATTAGTAAACTATTTACGAGAAACTCGTTTGTTTTTAAAAACACAAATACCCTATTTAGGTAAGATTATTAAGAGAAATAAGCGGGCGGGAGATTCCTACCTTCACTGACGTCATATTGCGAGTAGTGCCGACTCTACACGACGAATGCTACTACCGTTAGATATATTAACCGTGTATCGAGTGGACGACCTAGTAAAAAGTAATCGGCATGTCACATTGCGAATGTTAGCAGTAAAGGTGGATGTAAGCGTTAGGACAGGGGGGAGAATTGATCACGACAGATTGCGTTATCGAAAGGTGTGCCTGCAATGGATTTCAAAGAACTTACCAACCAGCAAAAGGAACTGCGTATTGGACTCGATAGCGCAACTATACTTGATTTGCTGTTAGTGAGAAACAAAATGAATTATTTTCAAGATTGCCAGTTCCAGTAATTTCCGAATACCCTCGAGTTTCCCAAAAATTTCCGTTTAGATAATCGTCACATTTCTACCTACGGGATGCTGAGTGTCAAGTTAAATTCTTTGCAGTAAATGCCTGCCTCATGGTTCTAGCCCCGTTGGTATAAACGGTGATTTCTAATTTATCATCAATCTGATTGCATCGTCTACTCTTATAATTACTGAAGAGATTATACAAGAAGTAGCTGAGCGTGATAAGCGTAAGAGTAATATTATTATTTACGGACTCGCTGAAAAAGTTTGTGATTCAAAAACACAACAAATTGAGAGTGATAATGTTTGCCTTGGGAAATATGACCCCACTCGATCCCCTAGTAGCCGACCCATTAAATTGCGGCTTGGTAATAAGGAGTTAGTCAAAACTGCCATCCGTAACTGTCACAAACTCAAGTTGAACGATAATTTTAAGACTGTCAATATTTCCCTTAATCGTACTTCTGCACAAATGGAGTTTTGCCGTAATACGAAAAATGAATTAATCCAGAGAACAGCTGCAGGTGAAGGAGGACTTAAGGTTAAATATATTCGCGGGATACCCACTATTATTAACACTTCGGAAAACTGGCCCAACATTACCGACAATACTACACTCAATATCTACTGCCAAAATACCTGGGGTCTCCGCACCAAAACACATGATCCCTACACTGCATCGCTTAATATAGACTTTGATATTATTGCTCTGACTGAAACTAACAACACCAAATTTTATAACTTTCGTAAAGCAAATCATCCCAAAGTATATAACTTACTACAGTCAGTTGACTGGTCTTTTCTTGAAACCGATGTAAATGTTGCGCTTAATTCATTCTACTTATAGATTTATGATTTACTCGATCAAACGGTTCCTTCACACGTTCGACGCAAATCCTCCTTTCCGCCGTGGTTTACGCGCGAAATTAAGACTAAAGGACTATTATCGTCATATGTGGAAGTCATCTAAATTACAATTATTACCGTGAGTTCGACCGTCTCAGAATTGATCTTAAGATTAAAATAAAAGCGGCCTACACGACTTATTTAGCGAAACTTGAGCAAGAAATGAAAAATAATCCCAAGTCACTTTGGAATTTTATACATGCTAAAAATGGCACTACAAGAATTCCCTCTCAATTGTGCAATGGTAATACAACACTCAATAAACCTTATGAAATTGTAAATTCATTTGCTGATGCCTTCCGCAATGTTTATTCCCCTTCATCAAATGCAACCTTCACTCAACCATCTGCATATACTATTCACTTTAATTTTACTCCTTTCAACGAGACTGACATTATTAATAGTATAAATAAGCTCAAAAATAACAACACTGCTGGTGATGATCAATTACCCAGTTTTTTCATTAAAGATTGTAAATACATATTTGTTAAACCTCTTTTAACTATTATCCATTTGGCAGTTCTTATTCAGACATTTCCGCAAATGTGGAAATGTGCGCGTTTGAGCCCTATACACAAAAAGGGTGACAAAACCAATATCAGCAATTACCGACCAATTGCTATTCTCTCAAACGTTTCTAAATTTTTCGAACAAATGTTGCACACTTCCTTATATGGTCATATAAGAACTTTAATTTTCCATGCCAACGTGGTTTTATGAAGGATAGGTCTACAGTTACCAATCTTGCAATCATCACTCAACATATAAGTGATTCCATTGAAAATCGAACTCAAATGGACGTAATCTATACCGACTTTTCTCGTGCATTTGATTGTATTGACTACACTATCTTGCTGAATAAACTTGCGGAATTTGGTCTCAGCACTGATACTATTAATTTTTTTCATTCATACTTATTTAATCGAACTAACTATGTACACTATAATGGATATAAGTCTTATAAATTTACTTCATTGTATGGGGTACCTCAGGGCTCTAACCTTGGTTCGCTTTTATTCATCATGTTTATTAACGATCTAATTTCCTCTTTGTCTTGCCACGTTTTAGCATATGCGGACGACTTGAAAATTTTCTCAAATGTTTGTAATTTGCAAGACCCACTGAAACTGCAAGATAATCTTGATCTCATTTCTAGGTGGTGTACTAATAATAAATTGAACTTGAATATCAATAAATGAGCTACTGTCATATTCTCACGTGTTTCGCGCGTAAACTTCAGCTATAATATCAATGGCTATCCCCTACAACGGCTTACAGAGATCAGAGATTTGGGCGTACTCTTTGACTCTCAGATAACTTTTGTTAAACACATAAATGTTTTATATTCATCTGCTTCCAAAATGTTGTGTTTCATTATGCGTACTGGTAAATATTTCAATGATAGTGATGTAATTAAATGCCTTTATTCGGCTTTTGTACGAAGTCGTTTAGAATACGCTTCGTCAATTTGGTACCCCCACTTTATGTATTTATCACTACTAATTGAAAGGATACAACGTCGCTTCCTAAAATATCTGAGTTTCAAGGAGGACAAAACTTTCCCTGAAAGAGGTATAGAATATGAGCAGCTACTCCATCGTCATCTTCTTAACTCTCTTTCTAGTCGCAGAGATGTAAACAGTGCTTTACTGATGTACAAATTAATTCACAATGACATTGATTGCCCAGATCTTTTATCAATGGTGAAGTTTTCCGTTCCTAGGCTTACCTCGCGGCACACAAACCCCACTTTTTTCATCCCCACATCATATGAGTAGAAATGCTAATACCAAGTTTCACGATATCTTTATCTAATATATTATATATATCTAATTTATAGACATTTTATTGCCTTTATTTCTTCCTCCTTCTTCTTCCCATGTTTTATACATGTATGATTAGTTATTATTTATTATTATCTTAACGAATTAATTGTTTACTTTTTTTCTTTTGTACTTAATGTTGTCCTGTAATTGGTTTATCTGTTGGGCAAATAAATGTATTATTATTATTATTATTATTATTATTAACAGATGTCTCGGTGCGACATTGTCGAGAAATTCATTCAGTTCAGGCATGATTGATCTCGCCGCTCCAGAAGCAGTCTTAGAGATTCCCGGAGGTCAGCAGTATAAGTGCCGTCCTCATTTTTTTAACATGCCTGATTTATTGATTTTACTTTACATGTCCACTAAAAAATATTTTAACAATTTATTGAAATTTAAAAACTACTTAACAATTTAGGGCAGGGAACATGCGACATCCAGTTAGTATTTTCTTAGTGCGGGCTGTTTCCGATATGGAATTTATGCCTTTAGAAAAGTTAGGCCATGAGGCTTTTTGATTCCTTCTGGGGGTCATTTTGAAGTCCCTTTGGATTCTCTTGTATGAGGAGCGTTTGAAAAGTCCGTGCAAAAATAAAAACTACTTACGTGTTTGGGGTAAACCTTTTCTATTTTTCGACATAGTCTCCTTTTCAGCTTATACACTTCATCCAACGATGTTCTAGTTTGTTGATCCCTTCCAAATAATAGGATTTGTCCATGTCTGTAAAATATCCATTAGTGTCTGCAATTCCTCCTTGGTAATCAATTGTTTAGATTGTTGTTTGGTCTCAGGAGTATAGTAATGTATCCATGTTTCATCCGCAGTGACGAAACGACGCTTAAAGTATTCCGAATTCTTCTGGAACAGCTGCAAATCATCCTTGCAACACTTCACACGATCCCGTTTTTGGTCAAGCGTGAGCAATCGCGACACCCATCTTGCGGATAGCTTTCTTACGTCCAAATGTTTATGCAAAATATGCCCATATCACTAGCAATCTCACGCACCTTAACTCTTCTGACATCCATCACCATATGATGGATTTGATCAATGATTTCTGGAGTCGTAACCTCCACAGGCGGTCCAGAAAGTTCAGCGTCACTTGTGCCCATATGGCCAGTCCGAAAATTTTGAAACCACTTACAAACTGTTATAATCGAAGGTTCAGAGTCACCATAATATTTATCAAGTTTCTCTTTAGTCTTCTGAGGCGTTTTGCCTTTCATAAAGTAATTTTTAGTCACCACACGAAATTCTTTTTTGTCCATTTCTTGAAAATCACTCGACTTACTTGATTCACACGAATGCCAAACACAAAGAAATAGACCAATATGGCTGAATCTTGGTGTGCGTTCATTCAAGAGATGCTACTAACTAAACACGACCTCGAAACGCGCCGGTGGTGCCATCTCTCGGACTTTGCACGGACTTTTCAAACCATTCTCGTATGTGGCCCAGTTATCATCAAGTCAGGAGTTCTTGGCTTTGTTAAGAGTCCTGCAGGAAGAAATCTTCTTTCAGGTGTATGGATAGGCAGCTGTTAAACAGTTCTGTATCCGTTCTTCTTGGGTTTCCATGGTCGTTACTCCTATACTGAAGCAGATCCATCTGTGATCCGCGCCAGTTCTTTATCTGCTTTGCTATATTCGCATTTGCGAGGGTGATGTCTATAACCTCTCGTCTAGTCGCGAAAGTGGGTTCGCGACCTCTATTCACTCTCTCTAGGGTCGTAGTTGAGAGATACTCCAGTAGAGATTCTCGTCTGTGGTTGGTGCCGCTGCTGCCCAACACTATGTGGTTGGCACTACCGTCGCATCCTATTATCACGTCTAGCTTGCCATCTCCTTTGTTAATGAATGCAGCCATCTCCTTTGTTAGTAGAGGGGCCTCGCTGTCATATGAAACCTGTATGCGAGGTCCGATGTGCTTAATTGTGGTAAAAACACGCACTGCACATCCTTAGGTTTGTAGATACATGTTCTTGACTTTTCTTTTAGAGCGCCCGTAGCGTCACCATTTTGCTAGTTGGCCAGAGTTCCTATATGAGGGCTATGCTATCCTCGTCTTTGTGTAGACGTTAGCCAATGGCTGTGGCGTCCATTGTGCAATGTCTGAGGTTTATTTGTATTGTATTGAATTTACCTATGAAGGTTAGTACAACGTCATGTCTTGGCCTGGCCTCGGAGCTTGGGTTCTGCTTATTGGGAGCCATCCTGGGTGACTGATGTGGTCTCCATGAGAGGGTCCTCAGCAGTCTTTGTGGCTGTTTCAAGTGAAGGGTTACTTTCCCCGGGCCATACCATATAACATTTGCCTTGGGGTGCTTACCCTTCAGCAGCTCGATTTCTTCTAGCGGTATCCCAAAAACACACAAACACCGCTTGGCTACTTGGACCCCTCTAAACTCTCTGTAGACAGTTCAAGGTTTCGTCCTTGTCCTGTGCATTTGGCAGCCAGGCTAAAGCCTTCTGTCAACCTCCACCACTCCCTACCAGTTTGTTCACAGTTTCCTTGAGCCATTTCAAGGAATCGTTGTCTGCGCAGGTAATACGCAAAATCTCCCCCAAGTAAGACCATCCGGAGAAATGTAGGCCGTGCTGGTCAGGTGCACTTCCAGGATCTCCTCATGATGGGTTTACGCATTACCTTCTCCTGTTCCTCCTTGAGTTTACCCAGAAGGTTGCTTCTGTCGGTTGATGGCCTCCATGTAGTTTTTGGCCTTTATGCCCGTGTCGCTGGGTTATTAATTAAGCCCAGGCGAATTCCCAGAGTTATCCGACCTATAGCGCTTTTTTGTAGGCGGATGGTCTGCTTGGACCATCAATAATAATAAGTTTCAAGTTTTCCCTTCGATAATTCTTTTAATTACTATTTCCCCAGTAGTCGAGCCGTGAATACTAGTGATATCATACACTTCATATCTTTTATCTACTCCTCTAATAAAAACCAAAACTTCCGAAGAATTTGATACATACGTCAACTCATCCAGCGTCGGAGAAAACCTCTTAAAATTATTATTTTTCAAAGAGTGACCACTGACAAACTGACAGTTTATAATAAATTAACCTTTTCGAAGCACTTTTCGTCGGTTGCTGCAATTATGCATTAGTGAATGCTTTTGAATGTTTAAAGATTTTCAATCTGTGCTACAAAGCTTGAAAGCTTTTTTTGCAAACTCATTGTATATTTTAAGTAATTTTGAAAATGTTTTGTTTTATAATAATTTTTATTTTAAGAACTGCAAATCAATCATAGTGCCTTCTTGTTGAATTCAATTACTAAATATTAAAATTTCTATTGACCTTTAAATGTTCTGCATTTACTGTCAATTTTCGCTTATTGTGCACACTAGTTAATCAAAATCAAATAAAAATACTGTTACGAAAATGTCTTTCAAACATTTAATCTTAGAGACTTATGTACTATTTTTTTCCACAGCACTTTTACTCCCTTTGCTTCCCTAGGTGCACTGACGCGTGCTTCTAACCTTTTTATTCTCTGCTACCTAAAAGCTATCTAGAATATATCAGAACTTTGTCCAAACAACGAGATTATTCGGGAATGTTTGTTATCAGGCTTTCGAAAGTATCTGTTACGCGAAATGCAAGTCAATAAAATATGCCGAGAAACAGATGGCGCAAGAATAGTGAGTCTGCGTATTGCAGTTTTCTGTAGCTTTGGACAGTTTTCTATAGTATTGAATTATACATATTGCAATATCCTGTCGCCTAAAATTTCACAGGAACCGAGAACGATGGGCGGCGTACAATTGCAATACGTACAATTCTCCATAAGGTTAGGCATCTAACAATATTCCAATCTTTTACTTATTTCAACTTGTGACTACCAAGTATAACAATAAAGAATAGTTAGTGCAAAATAGTAGTTGAATTGGCGGATTTGGCAAGCGAACTTAACGAATGGTTGAAATATTTTAGATAATGGTTTTGGTCCTTGGAACCTACTGTATTAATCAGTATGATCCTACAGCTAAAGACCCTCAGGTCTATACTAAATCGAAATGGTGGGAACGAAAGTATTCAAAATAAACAATAACAACAACAAAATTGACGAGATAGAGCAACTCTTTAGCTAAACAGCTGACTTTTACAGTCATATTTAGAGAATATTTAGACAAAACTTCCTCTAGATTATTAGTATTATCTAGAAAATATCTACACGCTTCTCTATTAAAGGATTCCAAGTAAATCGAACTAATAACGCCACAAATTTCAAGTCAATATATGCTAATTAACAATTGTTTAATAAGGATTTTCTTAAGATTAGTAATGTGTGTTGATTTTTTAAAGGTCGCCACCTCTGACAACCTAGAGGTTTTAGTTTCCAATAATTCTCAATAATGTAATGATTTAAACGATTTTGAACATCTTGATTTCAAATTCTTGGCTGAGTTGAAGTTGAGCAAATCTGAAATTAGTAAAAATTATTCTGATAGACTTTATAGTAAGTTTCTAAATAGCGTAGAGATGCTAAGCCACCATCTTTTTTTTTAATTCTTCTTTTTCCTCTTTAATTAGATCCTAAAATATATTAAAATTCGTTGTAGAAAATTAACTGTTTGTCTTATTTTTAAATTATTATTATTAGATCCTGTTCTTTCTTCAACATTTTTAGCTGCAGTTAGGTAGCTGAGTTCCAGCTCTCATACCATCTTATTGGTAGTCTTCCTGGGGTGTTTTGATCTCGGTAACCCCGTTCTGGCAATTTTTGGCAGTCTGGTTTTATGTATTCTGTCCAAATGGTCTCTTTTTTAATGGCAATCTGAATTACCTGGTATTCATATAATTTATTATTTAATTAAAAGGTGAGTGAGTTATTTTGATCACTTATACCAGGAACAAAAATCAATGCATCCATTTTTATTCCTTTTTTAATGAGGGATATGTGAGCCGCACTGTTGGTAATAGTATTTATTCATAATACCGATGTATTATGTAATCTAGCCTATGTACGTCTGATTGACACTCCTGTTTTTACGAGTGAAGATTTTTATTATTCATTACCTTTTGCAATGTTTTCAACCACATTTTTATTTTGTAGCATTTTGTTTATTAGATTTTCCTTGTCTACCAGCGAAAAAAGTGTTACTCTTACCATCTCCCTTTCGCAAACCCAGCGCCTTCTCTTGAAATTAGTATTCTGGACGCATAGACACTTGGCTCAATTATTTCTGTCCTAATAGAAATTCGGTAAGCTCACCATGGATTTATTTGATCAAGAGCTGGAGTCGCGATATTAGTGTGTTTTTATTTCTTTAACTCCGTCAGACCATCTTGCAATGATCAACAACACTTTGCTCAGCCATTTGCAGGAGGGAGGAGACGGAGCAATAAGTACCTGCACTGCCTGCGCCTAAAACTACTTCGCATACAATCGATATTTCTCAGTTAGCCAGTGAGTCATATTGGGGAGGTATATGAGAGCTTGGTGCAAAAGCTTGGTGGCAAAAGTCGTCATTTTACCGTGGTTGCCTTCTAGCGAAAATACCAGACAATTTTTTCTGGACCTTATTTTTTTAGAGAGGGTCTACTTCTATACAAATACTTAGATACTTGACTATGTTTGCAATCGTCACATCTTGTTTTTTTTATTCAACCCTACAGATAACAATCTTGTTAACACTTCCCGTACAGCAGATATAACGTCCCTTCTAACTGAATCAATTGAATAACTGAATAGTTTTTATCTACGAAAATTTACCAAAGTTTGAATCAATTGACTAAGACATCTAGTCTACTAAATCTATTCCGAGAGAACTAATATTTAATATTATTTGTTAGGTCTTAGAGGAGGAGTTGGGGGAAACAGGAAGGTAACAGAATGGATGAGAGAGGATGGAGCTGATGTAAAGGTTTTGGCCAGACTGGAGTGTGAGAAGGAAGTAAAGATAAAATTATAATAAAGTGTTTTTATATGTCAACTAGAATAGAATGTTATTTTATATGTTAAAGTTTTAATACCAATAAAGGTTTTTTGAAATTTTTATATTAGTTCTAGCTAGCAAAAAATCCCAGGTTCGTTTCCTGTAATCAAAATTTTGAAAATCTATAAATTTTGGAGTGCTTTACATTCTTCTACGAAATTTTATAATATCAGTTAATTGAAGTTTCAAGAAAAGAAAAAGGTTCTACCTTCTGATACTCGAATACTGAAAATTCCGTCGTAAGTTATGTTTTACAGGAGCGGATCGATGTTAGAGCCAAGTGAAACATTCTAAATATGAGCTCAGGTTTATTTATTTCCAATCAAAAATCAAAATTAATTGCTGGATTGTTTTTTTTAAGTTTTTAGAATTTAGATATACTATACTTTATCTTCTACAGAGTTTTAGATTATATTAATTTATTAAAATTCAAATATTAATTTTAAGGTATTTTTTGTTGCCTTCTAGCATTCGACTGCCTAACAAACTTCATCCTAAGTTATGTTCTACAGAAGCTATAATAAATCACTGTAGAACATAATCTGGCATGAACTACGTATCAGTCACAATTAGTGTATTGTATGATGAGGTCATACAAATAAGTACTGATAATTTCCAGATGATACATCAGGATGTTCCTGCGGAATACGTTTTTACATCAGTCAATGCCTTCGTTTTTACAAAGGTTCCTCTATGTATTCATTTTCTAGTCTACGGACCTTAAGAGTGCTCCCACTGATATAACTTTAAAGCCAACCTATTGCACTATACTATCAATTCAGATATTCAGAATGTCTCCTTAACTAGTATTTCAAAGGTTTTTTTCTTCTGAATGAAGCAGGTGCTTTCAAGGCGAAAAGGCTTCTTACTACCCAAAAAAAGAAAACCAATGTTTTTTTTCTAATAAATGTTAAAATATTATCTAGAAACCGCAAGATGGAGGTTTCCGTTGAAAAATTCACGATCACAATACTTTCCCCTGCAACATACAAAGTAATATGTTGTTATCGTTGAAGCGCGAATTGAACACTGTTGCGCCAATTTTTATAGTTTGGCGTATGGCAAAAAAAATGAATAGCGTTTGAATGTTTTGAAATAACGTTCGACGAAATTCACCTTGATAACCAAAAAGCAAAAACACTCCTAACTTCACAATAAATAAGAAAGTGACTTTACTTACCCGACCTGAGGCTCTCGTAGTTGTGTTAATTTTTACACAGGGTCTTTTATTGTTATGAATGATAAATAAAAAAAACAAACTAATTGACTTTGATTGCGGGGATGTCTCCCTCGGACAGTTTAATTAAACAACAAAACAAAATAAGAAATATATATACAAATTTACAAGAAAAGGAATAAACAAAAAAATAAATAAATAAAGAACCCTATGCAAATAAATAACCTAAGATTGTCACGGTTACGGTACGGTGTGGAAGTTGTGATGTGTGATGGCAGCGTTGAACTTGTTCTCTCTTGGGACTTGGTGATTGCTCTGCTCTAACTTCTATTATTGTCACTAACTGCTCACTTAATTGATTTCACTGGAACTGACCGATTTCTAATGTTGCTAACGCGTTGATGATTATTTCCGACTCTTACTACTCTTACTACTGGCCTTTTTGGGGATGAACTGGTTTAAGTAATTTCATCCCTTCCTCCAGTGGCCGGAGTGGTGGTTTGCTTTTATAGTTCCTCGTCCTGTGCTGAGAGGGCGCTAGGGGTACCGTTTGTATCTTCGCCGAAGTAATTAATTCTCATAATCAAAATTATTTCCTGTTTCTCAATTACTGCCTTGTTCTTTGAGTAATTGTTTTGATTATGTTCTTCATTGTGTTGTCCTTCAGTTGTACCGTAATCGTGACATCCTACCTATATACAGACTAACTAACCTACTTATCTAATTAACCTACTATCCTAACTATATTCACATAATCTAACTATAAACATATATACAAAAATGATTAAATTAAACAAACAAATAATGATAAAATTGTTAGGATATCTCATGCGCTAGTAAGAAAAATAATGTTTAAAAAATGAATGACCGCGTAATGTATTTTTGGACTTTCCAGGATTAACGTAATTGGTGCGGCTGTACCGACGTCTATTGTTCGCCTAAATCGTACCTTCTTAGCGATCGGCACGTTTGCTTAATCCTGGAAAGTTTTGTAATTCTTTTAAAACGAAAAGGCTGCACTAAATTTTATGATGGGCTGCATGAGGTACCTAACTAATATTTCGTTAATACTTTCTTCTACGAACTTAACGCATTTGGAATGAATTGCTGAATCTGTGAATTTACGATGGGTAATAAAGTATGTAGATGAATGTCGCGAAAATATGGGCTCGTTGTTCCGATTGATAATAATAAAATGAATTAGATAAATAACGCGCGAAGTTATGATGAGTAAAGTCATTGATTTAGCAAGTTACGGCGATCACGGTAGAGCGCCGGTAACAATGTTTATCCGTGTGTTATATCTCAAGAAGAGACATTGAACTGAAACTTTGAACATAAGCTTTTATCCTTTCTTGGCTGACTAGCTTTTTGTTATTCCAGATTTTCTTTAAAAAAACACTATGTACTTTACAGAAATATTTAAATAAGGTTATTTAAAACAAAAATTCATAAATGTTGTTTATTTTTCTCTAATGTATATTCAAAAGGTATTGAATAACCTTTTGACTATTTTATTTTAAGCAACTTTTCAATTGTTTCTTACATTTTTAATAATGAGTTTTTGACTAAAATTTAATACTTTTTTTCGCTGTTCTTTGCTGAGAAATTTTTATTTTATCAACTGCGATTTTTAAAGCAAGGAATTACCGCCGGAATTTCCATACAATTAGTCATAATCTTATTCCTATATAGAACGCCACACTTTCATTTTAAATTTATTTTTAACTTTGAGAATGATCCGTAAGGACCGAAACACGTGTCAGATATGATAACAAACAAATGAAGCATAACAAGTGTATTATTTCTCCCAATACGAAAATTTGGTTCCATCAAAAATGTAGCAGAACTATATAGATATTTGTTGTTGAGTTACGTGAAGATATGATTAAAACTTGATTAAAACACTAACACTTTCTTCACAATTAATTTTCTTTTTAGTTATTTCGCTAGAAAGTGTTAGTGTTTTAATAAAGTTTTAAGTAGCAGAACAAGTATCGAATTTATTAAAAACATAAGTGATATGAAATTAGCTACGTTGTATAAGAAAACTAAGTTGAAAATGAAAAGGTGTTCAAATCATATATACTTCAACCGACAGTGCCTCAAATCCAAAATAACACCAAAGTTTATGAAAATCAAATGCAACAACAAATCAATAGAAGCTAAACGCAGTAACAAAAGTAACCATGTATTGGATCGAACTGGAAAATTGAAAATGGTACACAAGACGTTTTTACCTAGAAGAACACCTTAAAGTGATCCATATGAAGCTCATAAAACGACTAGACAACATCTCTCTAGACTGTTTTCTGGCCGAATCTATAGAATATGTTAACAGAATATCACACCATAAAAAAAAGAAAAAGTTGGGTAAGTTAAAATAATTGCAAAACAATAAAATCTACAACAGAGAACTACCACCCATATATTTTAGCCTAGGCTAAAAAACTTCACGAATATCATGTTCAGCAAAGAGGAAGTCAAACTTATGGAAAAAGGACTAAAATACTCACCGGCACCAACGACCCTTAAGAAGAATTATGAAGAACTAGCATTAGAAACAGAAATTGCAATAAGGAGAGCAGGTTTAACGAATAAGGTGGACATAATACTCCTCTCAAACACGATGATTAAATACGCCAGGATTTCATCGAAACTCAAGCAAAGCAGTAAAAACCATTGACCATGATCTGATAATATGTAAAGCCGACAAAGGAAATACAATAACAATACTCAACAAGAATGAATTCGTGGAAAAGTAGAAACATTCATAACAGAGAATAGTTTCTGAAAAGTACAAAAAGATCCGGCAACGTAATTTCAAAAACAAATTGCAGATATAATAAAATACTCTCCATAATAATATGGCGACGATAAGTGATATCAGTGAACAAACTAGTGAACGTTACACCAAATGTAACAAATGCTATAAACCGGTAGTTGCCGCAGAAGAATGCAAATACTGCCGAAAATCATTCCATAAATCCTGTTTGGATATTCATGAACTGAGATACCAGAAAATGAGGTCGAAATCCAGCAGTTCAAGTGAGGTTATATCCCAAGTTGAGCCAGTTGAAGTAAATCAGCAAAAACAAGGAAACACCGAAATTGTGAGTACTCTTAAATATGATAACGATATATTAAGAAAGTTAGTACGAGAAATGGAGGAAAACTCAATTCTTCTAAAAGCAAATCTAATTTATAAAGAAAGAATTCTAGAACTAGAATATAAACTAAAAATCAAAACAGAATTCTGCAATTGCACTCAGAAAAATAACTCAGCTGCCACGCAAGATGACACCAAGCATCACCAGCGCAACAAAGATTTCTGCAAATAATAGAAATGCTGAAGCGAACAATCCGAAAACAATAAAAACCACAAATTTAACGGATTCCACTACAAGCAACCAAACTAACAGGAAAACACATCATAGAACATCCAAACAAGAGAAACCAGTCGAGAACGCAAATGCAAGAAGACATTGTCATCGCTAACCACTCACAATCTAATGTTAACCACCACAACCCTGTAACTGAAACTGATGCTAGCAAAACAGGAAAATGGGAAACCGTCACCAAAAAAAGAAGAAAAGAACGAGCCAAGGAATAATTGGTCTGTCCACAACTGACTCAAACATAAAAACAGCAGCGCGTAAAGCATTTTTGTATTTATCACGCTTACATCCGTCAACGAAATTACAAGATATTTCTAATCATGTAATAACATATTTTCCAGAAGCAGTTTGCGAACCACTTCAGAGTAAATATCCCGAACATTATTCCTCTTTTAAAATCACTGTAGATAGACATAATTTTGATGTGGTACTTATATCTCACGTTTTTTTTTCACAGAGACAAGAAACTTACGATAAAGCCTTAGTTAATAATGAATATAAGCAGAAGACAGTAACAATCTTCCATCAAAATATACAGTCGGTAAAAAATAAAATTAATGAACTAAAAATTATACTCAATGAACTTAAAGTCGATTTATTCTTAGTAGGTGGTAGATTCTGAGACCTTTCCACACATAGAAAACTACCACCAAATTTCCATTTACAAACGCGCAAAAAAAATAACTTCAATATCAAAGCAAGACCGGATATAAATAAACTATCTAGGGAAATGACTATCGAAGAAGCAGGTGCTGAATGGCTTATTGACGGTCATAAAACAATAATACTTTGTATTGTGGAATTTAAATATATTTTTGAGAACATACTCCATAAAATAATAATAGAGGAAATGGCCGACGTTATCATAGGAGGTGATTTTAATGTTGATTTTTTGAAATTAGCCCATCACAACACTACCGATTTAATCAACTTAATTGAATGTTACGGATTGCAGATATGCATAAATGCTCATACACGGATTGCTTTGAACCACAGCTCATGTATTGATAATATTATCACTAACATTAAATATACAAGCTCAGAAGTAGTCGAAACACATATATCTGATCATATGGGCCAAATACTAACATATCAATACATGACAGAAAATAATGAACAATCAGTTAAAAAAAGAATAGTAAATTTGAACTCACTTGATGCACTAAATTCTGAATTAGAAAACGTCAATTGGAACACTTTAAGTGACTACTGTCAATCTTATTTTAATGAATTTTATAAAATCTTTATTAACGCCTTCAACAAGTGTTGTCCAATGAAACAAATAAAAAATAACAATTTTAAGAAAAAACAGCCTTGGTATACTGAGGACATTAAGCAACTACGAAATCAAATCGATTTCTATTACCAGGTCTACCGTAGGTACAAAAGCGACTACACGTACAATATGTACATGTCTGCAAAAAAACAATGCAATTTTCAATAAGAAAATATAATTCAAACCGCATAAATAATTCAAATAACAAGGCAAAAGAACTTTGGAAAATTCTCAAAAAATAAAAAAGGTATAAATAATAAACATGTGCAACTGGAGTATATTTATGATGAAAATAGAATCCAAATAAATCAACCAAAGGAGGTACTAAATACCATGAATATATATTTTAGCAAAATAGGTGACGTTTTGGGCGGAACTCACTCTGACAACTACGTTCTTCCCACAAACGTTACAAATACTATTTTCTTATATCCTGCAACTGAATCTGAAATAGAGTTGATCATTCACAATATGAAATCCAGTAATAGCAGCGATATTAATGGCTTATCATCCTCAATAATAAAATATACAGTGAAAAATATAATAAAACCATTAACAATTTTAGTAAATAAAGCACTAAGTGAGGGAACATTTCCATCGGAGCTGAAAGTGGGCAAAATCATTCCCATTTACAAAAAAAGGTGATCCACATGATATTGGTAATTATCGACCAATCAATATTTTACCAATATTTTCAAAAATATTTGAAAAAGTAATTTACGATCGAATAACCAATTTCATAAGGGACAGAAATATATTTTGCCAAAATCTATTTGGATTTAGAAAAGGTCTCACAACCACACACGCAATCTTTAATTTCTTAAATTTTGTTCTGGATAATCTCGACAAAAATATTAACGTTTTCTCAATATTTGTAGATCTAACTGAAGCATTCGACTGTGGACCACGTGGCTTGTTACTAAACAAACTTTCAATGTATGGCATCCGGGGAAAATGTTACTATCTTCTGTTATCCTATCTTTCAGAAAGAAAACACGTTACTACCGCGTATATAAAAAACGAATTATACTATTCCAATTTAGTGGAGTCAAACGTTGGTGTACCACAAGGTAGTATCCTAGGGCCACTTCTCTTTCTGTTATTCATTAATGATATGCCATTTACAATCAATGCACATTTAACAATGTTCGCGGATGATACAACAATGAATCTTAAAGACCAATGCATAAATAATCTCAATCTTGCAGCAAATGATGTCTTAACTGAATTAAATTCGTATTTAACGATGAACAACCTAGTAATTAATGTAACTAAAACAACAATTATGAACTTTAGAGCACCACTAGGTCAAACGGATATTTAGCTAAATAATGAAGTCATTAATGAATCAGAAACAGTAAGATTTTTGGGGATTGTCATACAAAATGATCTAAAATGGAACACACATGTAAACGAAGTATTTTCTAAATTAGGCAAATACACTTATCTTATATATGCAACAAGAGAGGATATTAGTCAAGAGGCAGCCCGTGCCGTGTACATGGCGTACTGTCAACCGCAATTAACTTATGGTCTAATTTTTTGGGCATGTATAACCGAACTAAATATCCATAAAATATTTACTGTACAAAAAAGGCTAATTCGGGCCATATGCAACAAAAAGCCAAACACAAGCTGTAGGGATCTCTTTAAATTATTAGCAATTATGCCTGTAATTAGTTTATATTTGTTTGAAACTTTGAAATTTGTTAAGACCAACCTAAATTTATTTAACTCTCATCAAACTGAACATGACCACAATATTAGAAATAAGATGCTCAAACTTCCTAAACATAGCCATAGTTTTTATCATAATGCTTGTCTAGTCCGGTGCATAAAACTTTATAATATACTACCTGAAAATATCAAAGATTTACCCATTAAACCATTCATTCATTCATTCATTCAAGGAAAATAAAAAATATATTCCTAGATAACTGCTTCTTCACGATTAATGAATATACAAATTACTGTGATAATACGGCAGGATAATTATGTGTTTGTATATGTGTGTGCATGTAGTGTATGGTATGTTTATATACACATATATACAAATTAAATTTTATTTTATTTATACACGTGTTGTACATAGTAAGTCACTTTTTAAATATTTATTTTTGTCTTTTATAGATATACACTAAATTTTAATATGTCGTACTAGTAATTAAGTTTTATATGTTCGCCATTTATTCAAATCATAAGATATTGTTTATAATGTATTTATATGTATTCTTGTTTTTATCTATATTGTTATTACTACTATTATTTATGACTCACCCATGAATGTAACATTCTGCTTGGAAATAAACAAACTCTAAACTCTAAACTCAAGTATACCGGAAAAAGAAAATTTCAAACTGAAGGATATGAACCCAAGAGCACCAACCCTATACGGAATACCAAAGAGTCACAAAGAAAAAATACCAATTCGACCAGTGGTGTCATATTTCCAGGCACCAACATACGAAATCAGTTCATATATAAACAAAAAACCACCACAACATATCAGATTATTCTATTAAAAAACTCAATAGAATTTGTCAATATAACACATCAGTTAACCTTTAATTAAAAAGTCATTTTAGTTTCGTTTGACGTGAAAAGTTTGTTTTCATCTATACCAGTCCCAGAACTAAAAGATGATGTACACAAGATGTTCACAATGATCGAACACTGCCTAGATCAAAATTATTTTCGATTTAATAATAAATATTATATACAGAAAGAGGGCCTTCCAATGGGCTCCCCAACATCGCCACTATTCGCGGAAATCTACATGAAATGGTTCGAAGAAAAAGTGTTAACCCAATGAGAACGTATATCTTACATTGGTCCCGATATGTAGATGATGTGTTTTGTATAGGGTATAGAAAACCAACCACAACAGACACTCTAATACCATCCGATTCTTTCCAGTCACAACAAATTCCAGAAAAAGAATATAAAGACAAATTAAATACGATCATCCAAATCACCTACAACAATGGATACAGCCAGAACATGGTATTCAACACACTTAAAAGGCAAAGAAGGGAATTACATAATCACAAAAATTAAGAAACAGTTAGAAAGATACAACAACAATAATTAATAGAAGATATTTGGGACAGATAATCATCAACAACAAAATAGAAAATCCGAATCGACTAAAAAAATCGGTGGTATACAAAATTAAATGTTTAAATTTCGACGGTTATTACATTGGACAAACAGTATTGATTTTTAAAATTTAGTTTTAACTTTCAGAATGATCCGTAAGGACCGAAACACGTGTCAGTTAATAAATAATAAACAAATGAAACATAACAAGTGTATTACTTCCCCCAATAAGTTATAATTTTTGTTTTTTTAATATAGACTGACTTTCCTAAAGGAAATTTTCTAACTTAAACAATTGTTTTGACTTTTAATAAACTAAACTACAACAGTTATTAAAGAAATTCATATTATTTTTTGAATTGTAGTTAGTTTTTCGACACTATAATACATCGATAGATCTAGATTAACATTATAAAACAATTATAATCCTGCAGGTTTTAAATGTCTAGTTATAAAAATGATTAAATAAATAAATAAGAGTTTTTTGTTTCATATTATTTCCTTGTCTGCACATACTTAATTTCACATTAGTTATATTGTAATCTTTATTTACAGATACACCTGCCTTCTATGCGATGAAGTCTTTGACAACTCAGCGAAACTCTTTGCGCATCAAGAGGTCCACCAAGAAGATGACGACGGTCCAACGAATACGATCCTGCAATGTACATTCTGCGACAAGAAGTTATCAAGAAAAGGTACCTACTTGGCCCACATGAAACTGCACACGAAGCAGTCCATGTACAAATGTGGCATTTGCGGTGCTAAGTATGCGAGTAAATCCAGCCTTGTTAGGCACGAGTATAAAAATCACGACGCCATCAAATACAGTTGTAACTATTGTGATAAGAAATTCTCGCTGCTAAATCGCTTAAAGAATCACATGCGTACGCACGATCCGCTTTACGTCAAAAAAGACAACAGGCGAAAAATAGAGAGATATACGTGCGAAATATGCGGATGCGGGGATTTGCTTTCGAATGATTACACAGTTCATATGAGGGAGCATAATAAAAATAAGCCTTTTAGTTGTCCAACGTGCGGAAAGTCTTACGCGTGGAAGAGTAGCTTGGTGGATCATGTAAAAACGCATACATTTGTAAGACCACACCGGTGTAAAAAGTGTTGGAAGACTTTTGCAACGAAGTGGGACCTGATACTTCATTCGCGGCAACATTCTGATAGCACGGATTATAAGTGCTTATATTGCGAAAATACGTACGCCAAGAGGAAAGATCTGAAACAACACATTGAAATTCATAGTCAATGGTAAAAAGTATTATTTGTCGTGTATTTGAATAAAGATAAAATAAAAAATTACGCAAAATTAACAAACAGTTTTTTTTTGTTCAAAATACAGCTGATATGTTATTAGGGTCACTAAAGTAAAGGGCTTTCAGGATAAGATTTATGACTAATAATTGTATATTGCTACAACACTCTTTGCCAATTATAGCACTTTTAAATGATGGCTTCATTCAATTTGTCCAGTTAGTGACAGTGCGCAGCTGTATTCAATTTAGAACCTTCTTTTAGTGGATATTTACTTTCGAAGTGGCTGCTGTTTTTCAAAAGTTAGTCTCAGGCGTTTAAGCGTTTTGCTAAATTAATTTCTTTGATTTCATGTGGAACCCAAATATTAAGTTTACTAGCGTATCCCATCTTGTGCAAATGTATTTCCACGGTCTTTTGAGAAATGTTTAATATTTCTGCGATCTTTTTGCTCCGATTAATGCCTTTATTTTATCGTCTTCGGCTTCAACTGGCCTTTCTGAACATGACGCATCTTTGACATTGAAATTACCGAACAAAATTTGGCAAACCAATGCTGGCTCTCTGTACACAAGACATAACTTCTTGTGTTACGTTTTTCCCTTTTCTGAAGTAAAATAGTAAAGCATAGTGATATTCCTCGACTTACTTTTTTTGAAATGATAATTGAAGTGTCCCCTCTCAAATGGTATTTATTGGACCGAAGATAGTTGGTGCAAAATGCAAATGTAGACATCTATTGTTCGGAACTGAAATGACTTAATACTTATGACTAAATATAATGAGGGTATATGACAAAAAAAAGATTTAAATGATCGTTGGCCAAAATAAGAAGCGACAAAAAATTGCGAAGGGTGGGATAATAATGGGAATGAGAGAGAGTATAGAAAGAGCAAAGTAAAGTATAATAAGGTTAAAGAAGGTCTGACATAGTTTACAAAGAAATGTATCGGATAAATGTTGTTGAAACTAGCGAGTGAAGTAAATGCCTTTAGGGATATGAGGAAAATGTTAGTTGAAGTTAAAAGATATTATAGTTAGATACGAAATAAAAGTTTTAATAAGTTAATAAAGATCTTTGTATGTCTATATGCAAAGAGAAAAGTGAGGAAGGCAATGAGAAAGTGCAAATGAAACGGAAGAGAAAACAAACAGGGGAAGGCAGGTAGAATGAAGTAATGTACTTGGGATTTCAAATAAAAAGGTACCAAACGACACTGTGGGTATAAATGAAATCTTTATTCAAAGAATATACCGTAGGCCTGAGCACAACGATTCAATTGATTAACGAGCCGAAGGATTCCCTGTTCCCAGAACTCCTGTGGTTGTGACGAGACCCAGTCCTTAGCAACGTTATTATGTTCGTTAAAGGGCGGCTCTTTCAGATGTTTTCTCAAGGGACCTAACACATAGACATTACAGGGCGATGGAATGGTGTGAACAATTTTTCACGACAGGTTTATCGGAAGGTATGCGCGAAGAAATTCCGAAGCAGCTCACCGACCAGCAAAAGGAACTATGTATAGGGCTCGCACTTCAACGTCTGTTTCGGTATCATGAAGACCTCGCTTTCTTGGAGCGGATCGCCACGATGACAGCATGCAGTGGAAGCATGGGTCGTCAACTCCTAAATATTTCAAAGCCCTGGCGTTAGCAGGCAAGGTGTTGCTCGTCTTTTTTGACGTCCAAGGTCCATTACTTGTTAAATTCCTCGCGTACAGAAGAAGCATTCACTCCGATATGTAATGTAAGACACTCCAAAGATTAGGCAGGCCATAAATAACAAAAGGCAGGGGGTTCTCATAAAGGGTATGTTTTTTTAACGTTCTTCCAGTGTGACATATATATATGGAAGCACAATTTTGGCAGTCTAATTGGTATACACCGCTTTTGTGTAGTGGATCTTGTTTGTCTAATTTGTTGTTAAGTAGCAAGGTCATTATATATACATATATATATATATATATATATATATATATATATATATATATATATCTGTCATGCTGACATTAACAGCTAAAAGTCTCCCCTAAAAAGGGGACAAATCAGAAAATAAAAGCATTTATAGAAGAATCCAGATGTCCAAGAGGATATTTGCTCCCTCAGCATTGTGGTCAACCAATGGTTAGAGTGGAAGATCGTCGCTGCTGCACAAACTCCGCCCAGCTTCGTCCATCCAAAATTTTTGTACGTTTCGTATAATTTTTGTGTATATATTGATATGTTTTTTTTTGTTAGTAAGCTAAAGAATAATAAACATAAACATACGCGGGACTGTATGGGAGCAGCTTAGCCATCCACCCTACAGCCGAAAGGGCAGCGTTTCAACTCGGACGACACTCATCAAGGCCACAGGAGTTCTGGGAACACGAAATTCTTCCGTTTATTAATCAATGGAATCATTGTGCTCATAGTGTGTACTTCATTTATACCTACAGTGTCGTTTCGTACCTTTTCATGTATACATTCCTTGTAATATACATGAAATAGACTCTTGAAAGAACAATTAAAAACTTGTAATGTAAAAAAATTAATCAGATATGGGAAATCTTTCAAAAAAGGGAAAAATAAGAAATGTATAGAAGGTTCGCTGCAAAAATGGACAAATAAGTGCAGAAGAAGCTAAATGTTAAGGGGAGTGACGGAAGATTTCACAGAAGAATATATTGAAAAAGCCTTCCTAAAGGGCTTCTAAGAGAAGTGGAAGGAGAAACATTTAAAGAACTGCTTAACCATAGTGAAGAACCAGCCAAAAAAAGAAATGGAAATTAATGAGCTGTTACCAGAGAGATATGTTAAAAACAATGGAAATATATATGAATAAGAGAGGTATATGTCTGAATGTAAGCACGATAAAGTGGTTGAAGTTTACGAATAAAGAAACAGAAAGGTGTGTGAAAGAATTATAATGGAATTGTTAGGTAATTAAGAGTGCTAATGTTTTCAGGTATTCAAAAATCTACAAAATGATTTCAAAACTCTAGCCATTAATACCGAGATTGCTCTACAACGTCTAGATCCCGAATCCGAGATACAGAAGCATAATCTGACCAACAGAATCAAAGAAGATTTCCACCGCATTAAACTTAAATCAACTTCTAAAATTTGGAAAATGATCAAGGCTATTCAATCCAAATGCAATAACGAAGACCTAATAATCGCAAAAACTAATAAAGGCAACACAATTACCATCCTTAAAAAAGAAGATTACATCTGCAAAGTAAATGATTTCTTGGACAGCGAAAACTTCAATGAACTACAAAAGGACCCTACCGATAAATTTCAAAATCAAATAATAGAAAATATAAAAAAAACGCTCCATCCATCATCGACCCTAAAAACAAAATCCGATACTAAACGATGATTCCGAGTGCCCTCACTTTATACGGCTTAATAAAAATTTACAAACTGAACTTTCCTATACGTACCGTGGTCCCCAATATAAATGCACCCGTATACAAAATATGTTTCTTTCTGAACACTCACCTACCTTCACTTTTCCAATGTACATCCAAATTTTCAGTCAAAAACTCCGTAGAATTTGTGAACAGAACAAAGGACCTGAAATTACCACACAACAGCATCTTGGTGTCTTTTGATGTTAAGATTCTCTTCCCGTCCATACCCGTACAAGAAGTAAAGACAATCCTACGACAACAAATAATAGAAACAAAACATCCAAACCGAGAAGAAATACTTGGTTTAATCAACACATGCCATAACCAAAACTATTTCAAATTCAATAACGAATATTATTTTCAAAAGGCAGCTTAACTGTGGGATCACCCTTATCACCTCTAATTGCAGAAATTTATATGAAATATTATCAACACATACGTCCATCCTAATGATGAACGTCTTCTTTTGGTTAATACTAAAAGGAATAGTTCATCCATTCCTGAAACATTTGACATTGACGGTGAATTAATAAATGATAGGCAGCGTATTGTCGATTTATTTACTTTTTCAATACTTAATAATAATAAAACCAAAAATAGAAACCGCCTTGCAAATGAAAGTTTGGAAGCAGTTTTACGTGTTGCTACAAGTAAATTTGAGCCAAATATAAAAAAGATTGTAAGCACTATGCAGTGCCACGCTTCAAATTAATAAATTCCTTTTTAATTTTAATACATTATTATCAATTATTTATTGTCTTTAATTACCTACACTTCTGGCGGCCCGCCATCAGTTCATGATTTGCCCGAGTGGCCCCTAGTCTTAATAAGTCTGTGCATCTCTGATCTAAAGCCTATCGAGTTCGCGGATTTGTTAAACGTAGTTGCATGGACTTCAAAAATTTACAAACTATTTTAAATCTGTATACTTCGCCCTTGTACGCCCGCATTTAGAGTACTGCTCCTTAATTTGGTGTCCCTTTAGCAGGGACCGATAAAATTGAGCGAGACCAGATTAAATTTGTCAAATATCATTCGTTTAAGTTTGGGCTAACAGGAACTTAACCTGTTTTGTTGGAATTTTTAAATCTGGACTCATTGGAAAAGAGACGTAGAAACGTGGACGTAACAACGGGTTTTAAACTCATTAATGGTTTAGTCAACTCACCACTTTTATTAACACGTTAACGCCGGCGGGTACCACCGGTGGTACACGAGTTTTTACGCTTTTGGTATGCCACTGATTACTTCCATGGTGACAATAAATAACTATTATCTACGATCTTACAGAAAGTAGACGCTTTTTGCATCATTTTTCATTGTAAAAGTGGCTTTTTAAAGCACTAGTGCTTTTTTACGTTTTTATTGCACGGTAATGTCAAACTGTTTTTATTGCACAGAAATGTCAAATTTGACAGATGAATGAATAGCACAAATTTTCGACGAAAAACTTAATTTTTACTTTCCCTATATACGAAGTATATATAGGGGAAGTATTGTGATCGTGATTTTTTTTTGAAAAATTTTTTTTGCGGAAATATCCTTTTTGAGGTCCCCTGAGTCCATTAAACTAATTTCTGGAAAAAAAAAAATTGTGTCTGTGTGTGTGTCTGTCTGTCTGTCTGTCTGTCTGTCCGTGGGTGCTGTATCTCAAAAACGACTGATCCGATTGAGATGAAACTTTAAACGTAAGGTTTTATCGTTAAAAACTGGAACTGAAAAGCTTTTGGTAAACATTCATAAACCAGAAGTGGGTGTTTACTCGAGGCGTTTTTTGTTTTTTTCCGATATTTTTTTTAATATGAAAAATATTACAAAACTTTTCAAACAAAAGTTAAAGAGAATGATAAACTGAACAAATTTTGTTAAAATATATTTTTCATAAAATTCTTAACTTTCGAGAAAAAAAATAAAAATTGAAATTTTTGACATTTTTTGCCAATTGCTAATAAACTATTGAAGCAACATGAAAGTTATATAAGAAATAATTGTAGAGAATTCAAAATTGAATAAATTATTAAGAATAACCTTTTTGCATAAACCGCATAGTTTTCGAGTAAAATATAGGGAAAGTACTATGATGGCCACATCACCATTTTTTATTAATTGATACAAATAAGTAATAAACTATAAATAAAATATATAATACAAACGAAATGGCAGATTTAGGAACTCCGAAGATTTCATTTAATGCAAGTCGAAGCGATTACAATAAAGCGAACATTTTTTCCATAAATAATAATGGCGGTCGACATTTGTGCAACTTGTTTACTGGTTGCTAAGTAACGCTTTCATTAGTGCACTGCGGGTAAAATATGCTTTCATTCATTGAATTATTGTAATGACATTAAAATATTACTCATAAGAATATATTCTTTGAAATCCTTTACGATCGAAGATAAAATTTTGTAAGGCACACGTGTAAAAAGTTTCTTTATTGCACTCCTGGCTTTAAAAAAACTCGCTCGTTCCTCGCTCGTGTTTTTAAACGCCAGTTCGTGCAATAAAGCATCACTTTTTACACTTGTACCTTAAATAACTATTATCGCGCATCTAGGACTTCAGTCACCATAGCAACCATAACAACCATAGGCGTGCGAGCCAAATTTTGTCATTTTAAACTAATAATTGTAGGGTACAAAAACCCCGGCGTTAACGTGTTAAGTTTATTCCAAATTCACGTTCCTAAAAGAGATTTGCGTTCTTTTCGTTGTTTCGACGTGCGATGTTACAGGAAGGATTATGCTGGGCATTTTGGCATCGTAAGAATCGCTAGAATTGCAATTCTTTAAATATCGATTATTGCAATGTAACGCTGCATAAGCTACGCCCGGTTCTGCGCCATCATGTTTAATTTATTTATATTTTTTGTATATATTTGTATTGTTGTTATTTTTAATTTGTACACTATTTAATATTTTAATATTATTGTACAGTTGTATTCTTATGTTGTAATGGCCTTCCGTAAATAAATAAATAAATAATGAGAAGATAGTTTTTAAGCTAGTAAAAAGGAAATCAAACAAACTAATATCCAAACACCTATACGGAGGAACACATAACGCGAACCAAATATCTAAATATTGATACTGTGCAATTACATATACTGGCCATATAAGCAACAAGATAAGTAAAAAAACACCAAATCCAAGTTAACAAACAAACTCTAGGGAACTTACTACTGAACAACAAACTAGACAAACAAGATCCACTACACAAAAGCGGTGTATACCAATTAGACTGCCAAAATTGTGCTTCCATATATACAGGGTCCTGCAACAGTGCATCGGGCTTTCCTAGCGCCTTTCTCGTGAGAGATAGAAAAAAATGTTTCGTATGAAAATTTATTGATTTAAAAATCTCTATGCCGTAAAATTATTTTCAAATATACAGGGTGTCTCAATTTTGCGGTATAACAAAAGCAAACATTTTTTTAAATGGAACATCCTGTATATTTTTTCATTTTCTAATTTGGATAATATTTTATTACTTGAACCTTTTTTGGTTTTTAATTTCGATGTGGCATTTCCGAGTTATTAACGTTTTTCTGAAAAAAATGTAATAAGCGGAGGTTCACAAAAAAAAATATTCTGATGTTCTATTTAAAATGTAAGAAATTTTCTCTTTCCTATGGTTGTTCATAAGTACTGTTTATGTACCAGTGTTAAAAATTTTCACTTTTGAGGAACCCTGCCTTTGTATCAGGCACGCCATTTTCTAAAATTTCAAATTGTCGTAACTCTTTTTTTTTAAATGGAATCATATATTTTTTTAAATTTTATATTATTCTACATATAATTTTCTACAAAAAATATTAAGCATACCCTATACCTAAAAGTGATATTTTTCAAGATATAAAAGAATTTATATTTCAGACAGTCTTTGAATGCGAATTTGTTTTTGAATAGATAGCCATGACTGAAAAAAATGCATCTGTCAATTAAACAATTAGTTTGACATGTAAATGGGAGGTGTGAATTACAAAAAACAAAAGAAGAAAGCCTATCATCAACGAGGAACCAAAAAGACATTGGTGAAGGAACTGGCATAAGCGAGAGGTCAGTACAAAGCATTCTGAAGAAAAATCGATATCAAGCATATCATATTCAGCTACATCAAGAACTGAGTAATACTGATTTTCAATTTCGTTCCGAATTTTGTTTTTGGGGAAGACAGAAAATACAGGAGGATCTTGCGTTTTTCCAATATATTTTATTCGCGGATGAGGCGTCATCCCATAACAACGGATCTGCCAATAGGTACAATTTTCACTATTATTTAACTGATAATCCGCATGTTATGAGACAAGTTGATCATCAGCATCGAATGTCTGGGGCGGAATTTTTGGAAACCATGTTGTAGGTCAACATTTCTTCGAGGGCCATCTCAGTAGGTCTATGTATTTGTACTTCTTGCAAATTGAATTACCCGGAACGTTAGCTAATGTACCCTAACTAACAAGAAACAGGGTGTGGTTTTGACAATATGGAGCACCTGCCCAATTTTCACAAGTCGTGAGGTCATTTCATTTTTCCCAACCAGTGGATTGGTAGGAATGGACCCACCAAATGACCTGCTAGATCTGCGGATCTAACAAAACCTGAAATTGTTTATAAGAAATCATCAATAGCACTGAATATCATATGCTTGATATCGATTTTTCTTCAGAATGCTTTGTACTGACCTCTCGCTTATGCCAGTTCCTTCACCAATGTCTTTTTGGTTCCTCGTTGATGATAGGCTTTCTTCTTTTGTTTTTTGTAATTCACACCTCCCATTTACATGTCAAACTAATTGTTTAATTGACAGATGCATTTTTTTCAGTCATGGCTATCTATTCAAAAACAAATTCGCATTCAAAGACTGTCTGAAATATAAATTCTTTTATATCTTGAAAAATATCACTTCTAGGTATAGGATATACTTAATATTTTTTGTAGGAAATTAGATGCAGAATAATATAAAATTTTAAAAAATATATGATTCCATTTAAAAAAAAAGAGTTACGACAATTTGAAATTTTAGAAAATGGCGGGTCTGATACAAAGGCAGAATTCCTCAAAAGTGAAAATTTTTAACACTGGTAGATAAACAGTAGTTATGACCAACCATAGGAAAAAGAAAATTTCTTAAATTTTAAATAGAACATCAGAATATTTTTTTTTGTGATCCTCCGCTTTTTCCATTTTTTTCAGAAAAACGTCAATAACTCGGAAATGCCACATCGAAATTAAAAACCAACAAAAGGTTCAAGTTATAAAATATTATTCAAATTAGAAAATGAAAAAATATACAGGGTGTTCCATTAAAAAAAATGTTTGCTTTTGTTATACCGCAAAATTGGGTCACCCTGTATATTTGAAAATAATTTTACGGCATAGAGATTTTTAAATCAATAATTTTTTATACGAAACATTTTTTTCTATCTCTCATGAGAAAGGCGCTAGGAAAGCCCGACGCACTGTTGCAGGACCCTGTATATGCCACACTGGAAGAACGTTAAAAAAACGATTAAACGAACACAAATACTCGATTTTACATAAGAATCAATAAACAGGGATCGCGGAACATTGCATCACCACCAACCACCAACCGGGAAAAGTAAAGCTACACAACCAAGAAAATTGATTTAAATTAAACCCATTAGAGGGGTTAGAGATTAAACGGACAATTATAGAGGGCAAATCAGTCGTATACAACAGCCATGTGCAACTTCATCAAGACCCCGGACCGGAAAACAAATTCAACCTAAAATCGCGGGCCGGACCTTTTATTTGAATCTATAAGGAACGGAGAGATTCGTAGTTTGATTTAAGGAAATGATATTACATGTATTACGTTTTCACATTAAAAAAAATGTAAAAAATAACAACACATATGTACATGTATGTAGTCATTTACTAGAACTGGCTTTCAGAAAATAGATTAAAATGAACAAGTACAAACGTATTTAATGGGAAGATTGTACCTTCATATTTTTCACCAAATAATCAATATTGAAATATCGAATGTCGCAACACGCAGAGTATTTTCCAAATGTGAGTCTGTTAATCTTGTACGTGTTTTGATTTAACAAACTTCATTCTCGAAAATAGCTGGTCACGTTTGTATGTACTTCCAAATAATGACATTTTTTTCTGAGCCAAAGATGCGAGATTTGTAAATTTATCGATTGGTACATATTTTTTATAAAAATCGGTTAAATATCGCCTTAAGATCGGATTTTGCTTGCAATTCAATGAGTTCCATTTGCAATGAAAATTGAGCTTCTTCTATTTCCACATCAAATGGGGAGGAAGAAATTTTCAGACTTGCTTCTTGGCAGTGAAAATCTTTAAATCTGGTGTTAAATTCATCTCTTAAAAATTGTAACTCATTTGCAAACGTTTCGAAGTTAGCATAATCTTAATGATTTGCAAGAGTGGGAAAATGGTAGGTATTCCCTGTTCGGAGATGATTTTCCAAGTCTTAATTTATTTTGGAATAACTTGACGTGACCATACAGTTCATGAACAAGTTATTCTTGGGTTTGCAACTTTGTATTTAATTCATTCATATGACTTGTTACATCAACGAGAAACGCAAGATCGCAGACCCAATTTGTGTTCTTTAGCTCTTGTTCATATCCATAAAAACAAATACCTCATCTTTCAAATCATAAAATCGTTTTAACATTTTTTCTTTAATTAACCAGCGCACTTCACAATAAAATGTCAGATCTTCAAATTCAGACTGGAGTTCTTCCAAAAATGTTTTGAACGGACGGTGATAAAGTGCTCTTGATTTAATGAAATTTATGCAAGAAACTACTGTTTTCATTACATGTGTAAATTTGTACATAAATTTTGTTGCTGTAAAATGCAGTGAAATACACTCAAATCTTCAGTGTCAATATTCCTACTACATAGTTCCAATTTAATTCTATTGACAACTCCTAAATTAGAATCAACCATAGCTGGAGCACCATCAGTAGAAATTCCACTTAGATTCTCCCATTTAAGCTCAAATTGATAAAAAAACTGCTTTTACTTCTTCGAAAATGTTTTCTCCTCGTGTGGTATCCTTCATAGGTCGAAGAGCCAGCAATTCTTCCATGTAATTAAATTTAATATCAACTCCGCGAATAAAAAGTGCTAATTGTGCTGTATCGGTAGTATCTGTGCTCTCGCCGAGTGCAATTGAAAATGGCTCTTGTCTTGTCTTGTTATAGTCCAGCGAGAAAGACTTATTTTTCTATATCGTTGTTCTTTTCAGGACACAGTTCTTTAACGACAGCACTAAAACACGCTTTAACAAAATCACCTTCAGAATATGGTTTAGAATGCTTTGCATTTTTTTCACTAATTATAAAACTTGCTCGTACAATACTATTGCATAAATCACTTTGTTTGTGGAGTCTGTTGGGCAGATAAACATTTTTTCAAACTTATTATTTTATCTTTTCTTTGTTGCCCATTGAGATTACTATAACTAGAATGTTTTGATGTAAAGTGGCGTTATATATTAAATTCTTTTACCACTGATATACTTTCGAGGTAAATTAAACAAACAGACTTGTTTCTTTGCATAATAAAACAGTAATCGTTAGTCCACTTATCTTGAAAAACACGATTTTCAATATCCACTTTTCTTCTCTTCTCTGGTGTCATTTTAAAGATTATGTTAAATTGTAAATTAAGTATGAATTTAGAAACTGCTATGCCTCGTACTTTTGCTCTGCTGATTATTCTTCTACTAATCAACATACTTACAGCCAGTGCAAATGAGACGGGGTTTTCCCTGTTTATTGCATACACTGAATGCTGAGTTGACTAAATACAGTACAAAACCGTATGATACCTATAAAACTTTATGATCCTTAGATTATATGAAAATTATTAAGAATACATATAATTATATCCCGCACGTGTCATCCGCGGAGCCGAATAAGCAGATTCCAGGGCAGCTGCGCTGCATCTTATCATGCAGTTTTTTCCAAACGCTACATTTTGCGCTCCCACAATTAACAGTATATCTCTAGCTCTTGTAAAGTAAACACGTTGTAATTCATTAGGAAATAGAAAATCAAATCTTTTTAAAAACATAATTCACAATTTGTGAAACTTAACTGGCGCTGCGAACAGGATTTTCGCGACTGGAAGTGTTAACCTATCGACGGGATCGACCCACTGCAAGTGATTTCTATCCCTGGGGGAGCTGCACGTCCAGGTGGCTTTCAAGTCTTCGCGCGAAAGAAAACCCGACGACGAGTCCAGAGGAGAAGATACATTTAGGGATTCACTCACCATAAGATGCAAATCCTAGTGCTGTAAGTCCTTTGTTTTCTTTATCCTTACAAACTCGTAATTGCTTTAGATTTTAATTAATGATTCATTCAAATCCGGAAAGTGAAAAAAGTGAGATAGAAATAATTGCCGACGATTTAGAGATTTTATCATTAGGAACACAAATAACTGATAATTATAAAATTAAATCGAACATAATACGCGAATCTAAACTTAATTCACCAAAAATGAACCCATCCGAAAATTTAATTACAGACAGAAGTGAAATCAATTTATTGATGCATGCTATCCCAGAATACTCACCTGGCCAAAATTTGTCAGTCTTTATTAGTGAAGTTGATAATTTGCATAAACATTTAGAACGTAGATTATCACCCGATTTAGCTTATGCAGTTAGTTTTTCGGTAAGATCTAAAATAAAAGGTGAAGCTAGAGATTTTATTGCTTATCAAAACGCATTTGAATGGAACGACATTCGAAATGCCTTATTACAAAAATACGGAGATCAAAGAAGTGAGGAATTGCTAGAATCGTCCTTAAGACAATGTGTTCAACAAAAACATGAAACGTACTTAGATTATTACAGTAGGTTATTAAAAAAATACAATGATTTAATGCAACATATTACTTTAAACATAACCGATCAAAATTATTTAAACTACAAGAAAATTGATTATAATAAATTAGCACTAAAAACATTTCAAATAGATCTACTCGAACCATACCGAAGTTATATTAGTAACTTTCAATTAAATACTATTGAGGATTGTTTAAATAAATGTAGATTTTTTGATAATAGAAGACAAGAATGGGATTATTGTGAATTTATTCGAAAAACAACAGAAACCAACAAAAAAATTCCTAAATTTACACCCGTTTCTCTAAATCAATCTCAACAGCCCCGATTCAATCAAAATAAATTCTATAATAATAATAATTTTTCTCGACCACAATACGCTCAAAATTCACAACACCGACCTATTCAAAATCAATATTTTCAACCTAGACCCATTCAACAACAAAATATTCAACCTAGACAATTTCAAGGATCAATAAATAAACCCTTGCCACAACAAAATAAATTTTTCACAAACAAACAAGTTTTTGGTACACAGGCTGCATCAGGCATGTCTAGAATAAATAAACCAACTCCAATGTCTGTTCAAACTAAAATACAAAGTCATCAAACGCAAAATTATTCAAGACCAAAACAACAGGTAATCGTCGAAGAACTATATAACGTAGAAACTAATCCTTCCGAAAATTATGAAGACGAATCTCAATTTTTAGACACATTAAATGATGAATTAGAAATACACGACGGTAAAAATTATGAATCAAATTCTGAAAATTTTCGTATACCGGCCTCTCCGATAGAAACATCAGGAACGTAGATTTAAATTCCATTAAAATTAAATCAAAATTACCTTTCATTTATTTACCAGATTTAGATTTAACCATTTTAGTAGATTCAGGTGCAACAAATTCTGTAATAAATTCAAAACCCGCTTGCGAAAAATTCTCACAATATTTTTATGAAAAACCATTTACTGTTTCTGGTTTAGGAAATCAAATTAATTGTAAAGATAATATAAAATTCCCAATTCTTCGTGAATTTGGTATACCATCCGATATACACTTACACGTAGTTGATTGGCATAAAAAATTTGACGCTCTAATAGGTAGCTCCGATTTAGAAAAATTAAATGCGACCATAAACTATAAGAATAATACTTTAGAACTTAATGGTATTAAAATTCCCTTTTATTTAGAACTCAATAAAGAAACCATTTCTCCACAGAAAATTAACGAAAAAAATTATGTAAAGATTCCCGTTACACTAAACAACGGTGAAGTTATTATTCCACCAACAAAATTATCTGAAGAATATTTTATTCCAGAGTGCCTTGCTGTTTCAAAAAATGGCTTTTGCATGTTACCTTTAGATGAGACATTAGAAGTAAATTTAAACTGTAATGAACGTATAGACGTCACCCCTTTTTTAAATCATGAAATTAATGAACCCCCTAAGACCCAAAACCAACAAATCAACATTTCGGAATTAATAAGAACACAACACCTAAATTTAGAAGAAAAGCGCGAGATTACTCGAATTTGTAAACAATTTCCCGATATATTTTATAACGAAAATTGCGATTTGACATTTAGTAACGCAGTTAAACACGAAATACGAACTAAAACAGACGAACCAATTTATGTAAAATCTTTTAGACACCCTCACGGTATGAAACAAGAAATGGATAATCAAATTCAAAAACTATTAAATGATAAAATAATTAGACCCTCCATTTCGCCCTACGGTGCACCCGTATGGATTGTTCCGAAAAAGACGGATGCCTCCGGGAAGAAAAAATTTAGAATGGTAATAGATTATCGAAAGCTGAACGAAAATACAATAGAAGATAAATATCCCCTGCCGCGTATTGAAGAAATACTAGATAATTTGGGCAAGTGTACTTACTTTACAACTCTTGACCTAGCCCAAGGTTTCCACCAAATTGAAATGCATCCCAACTCAATTGAAAAAACCGCATTTTCTGTAAATCAAGGACATTACGAATATCTAAGAATGCCCTTCGGTCTAAAGAATGCTCCTAGCACATTTCAACGTGTTATGGACAACGTCCTTCGAGAATTCTTACATGTATTTTGTTTTGTCTACATGGATGACATCGTCATCTTTTCAAAATCCCTACAAGATCACATTAATCATCTTAAATTAATCTTCTGCAAAATGAGAGAATTTAATCTAAAGATACAACTCGATAAGTGTGAATTTCTAAGAAAGGAAGTATCCTTTTTAGGCCATGTTATCACACCAGATGGTATTAAACCTAACCCATCAAAAACAGAAGCTGTAACAAACTACCCATTACCAAAAACGATCAAAGAAATCAAGTCATTCTTAGGATTAACAGGTTATTATCGAAAATTTATCTGTAATTATTCCAAAGTCGTATCCCCATTAACTAAGTGTTTGAAAAAAGGTTCCAAAATCAATATTTCAGATCCAGAATATATTCAAGCTTTTGAATTATGCAAAGAACTACTTTGTAATGCACCAATTCTTGCTTATCCTGACTTTAATAAACAATTTAAATTAACGACCGATGCCTCAAATGTATCAATAGGAGGAGTTTTATCTCAATTAAACCGACCCATTGCTTATTACTCTAGAACTCTAAATTCCGCCGAAAAAAATTACTCAACAATCGAAAAAGAACTCTTAGCAATTTTAGACTCAACCAAACACTTCAGACCTTATCTTTTTGGACAAAAATTCATTATCGAAACCGATCACAACCCGCTAGTTTGGCTTTATAAAATTAAAGAACCCAATTCGAGACTTGTACGATGGAAGTTAAAGTTAGAAGAGTTTGATTTTACAATAATTTACAAAAAAGGTAAAGAAAATCAAGTAGCAGACGCTCTATCTAGAATAGAGATCCATAATACTGAAGACGATAACGAATCCGTAATCGCAAACATCAATGAATTACCCGCTATTAACGACGAAGATATAGAACGTATTATTAATTCCCAAGTAGAAAACCTAAATGAATATTCAGAAATACTCGAAAATTTAGAATCATCATTAACTGAAAAAAGTGGTACTGTACATTCAACCGACGGTGATAATGGAAAAACAATTCCAATTTCAGAACAATCTTTAAATATATTTTCTAATCGAATCATTTTTGATATAGGCGAAACCTACAAAAATCGCTTTACCAAACCATTTAATAAAAATAACTACAGAGTAACGATCACAGCAAATTCAATCGATCAAGATCTTTTGACATTCATTAAAGAAACCATAAAACCAAATTCAAACTATGCAATTTATTTCGTTGATAAACAACTTAGACGTCCATTCGAAAATCTTTGTAAAAATAATTTTAATGATACTGTTAAATTATTCATTTGCAACAAACGCTCTATCGATGTTATAAACGACGAACAACAAAAGGATATTGTTATGGAATACCACGATTCAAATCACAATGGCATAACTGAGTCTTACAATCATTTAAAAGAAAAATACTTCTGGCCAAACATGAAACAAACTATAACAGATGTAATAAATAAATGCGAAATCTGTTTACAATCAAAGTACGAAAGACACCCATATAAATTGAAATTTTCAGGACCATTATTAGTCAAAAGACCATTAGAAGTTTTACACATAGACACGTTTTCTTTCCAAAATTCTAAATTTCTTACGATCATCGATTTATTCTCACGATACGGACAAGCGTATTGGATAATAAATGGTACTAGCTTAACAGTTTTAAATAAATTACGACATTACATCCTTCACCATAATATTCCACAAAGAATAGTGTGTGATGAGGGGCGTGAATTTCAAAACAATACTTTCAAAGAATTTTGTAAAATGAATAAAATAGAACTTCACTTTACGACAGTAAATAATCCAAGTTCCAATTCTCCCGTAGAAAGATTTCATTCAACAATATTAGAAAAATTAAGAATTTTAAAACTTAAAAACCCTAACGAAATTCCGTCAAATTTAATGATTTCGGCAGTTTCAATTTACAATCAATCAATTCATTCATCTACTGGATTTTCACCCTTCTACTTACTATACGGTCCTTATGAAAAAAATCCAGAATTCGATTTAGACATGACTGTTTACGAACAATATAACGAAAAGAGAAAACAAGAAATTTTGCCATTTTACGATCAAGTATACCAAAAGAATAAACAATTAGCACAAAACATTTTAGAAGAACGCAACGAAACCCGTGGTGACCCACCTAATGTAGAAAATCGCGACGTTTACGTAAACCGAAACAAGCCTAGCAAAGTTGACCCCAAATACGAAAAAATAACAGTTGAAAAACAAGAATCGAATAAAATATTTGGAAAAACACAAAAATCCAGAAATACTACATCTCATGTTCAAAAACTGAAACGGCTAAGAAAATCATCTTCTTTACAGATTCCTAATTCTGATGACCGATGTTCCCCACAACCAGGCCCTTCAGGTCAAACCAATTGATAACAACGGCTATTTTCAAGAACATATCGGACCAGTGAAAATTCTTGATCATTACCATAATTTTCTATTTTTATAAACACAACACAATTAGAAATAGGATTTGAGCAACTACTGGCAAACGCTGAAACCTTACAAAAAGAAGCCTCTATCGATAAACTAACTCTTGAAATTCATAAACAACTTTTATCAAACTGTAAAGAAATCGAATTGTTATTAAGAAAATTCAATTATAAATCTAAAAGAGCATTGGTTAGCATTCTAGGGAAAGCAATCAAATTCATTACCGGAAATCTTGACAATTTACAAAAATTACATAACAACCAAAATTCTGAACTAGAGCAAATAAATAAATTAACTACCTTTGCAAATCACTTATCAAAAAGATATTCTTCTGACTTAGAAATTTTAATGTCAAATATAAATAAAACAAAACTCTTTCTTGAAAACCTAAAATTCATTGAAGATACCAGAACTCTCTTGCAAAATGAGGTATATCAATCAGAAGGTCTATTAAAAACATTACAAATGCTTGAAAGAGCAATCTGTCTGGCATGGAAACAAATACCTGATTTAGAATTATTAAATGTCGATAAACTTTTAAACGTCCAAAATTACTTATTAAAAATTTACAATCCAACGCAATTATTGCCTATTGACAACACTCACTTAATAAAAATTCTAGAATTATCAAAATTAATTGCAATAGGAACAGATGAAGCAATTACGTTTCTACTCAAAATACCCATCCTGAAACCATTCTCTGCAAATTATTCCCAAATCTATCCTGTACCCAATTACCAAAATATTGCAATCATTCCACCAAAATCATTTTTAATCGAAATCAATGATTTAAATTACTGGACCAATGAGGACTGCCAAACATTCCATACCATTACCGTGTGTCTACAACAACCGGAACTAGAAGACTGTACCCCATCGAACATTGACAAGTGCCAAACTACAAAAATTGTTAATGACTATCAAATTGTCTCTGTGTTACGAAATAGACAATTATTGACCCTAATGAAGAAGAAACAAGAAATAATTGAAGATTGTCATGGACAGCTAAATAGAAAATGGATCCAAGGAACAAATATCGTCAGTTCATCTTGCAGAATTATAATGGGCAAATCAATATACGCGAACACTATACCTACATACGAGATACCGATATACCGCATTCCAAACAAAACATTGGAATTTCACCAGGAAACAAAACTTCTGCTGAGGCACCTTAAAAACCCAGCAATTATCCAACAAGAAGCTGAGGAGCTGGAACGACAACCCATACATTTAGAACCACTGGTTCACATCATTCATTATGGATTTACAAGCTTTGCAATTTTGTCGTTAGTGTTCACCATTATCATGATCATCAAATTCAGAAGCCGCATAGTCGACCTTTTCTGCAAACCAAGAAAAATCATTCGAATCGAGATGGCTGATCCAAATCAAGAGGACACTCAAAATATCCACCCTTTGCAAAATTGAACGTGGACGTTCAAACCTAAGGAGGGAGGAATTATATCCCGCACGTGTCATCCGCGGAGCCGAATAAGCAGATTCCAGGGCAGCTGCGCTGCATCTTATCATGCAGTTTTTTCCAAACGCTACATTTTGCGCTCCCACAATTAACAGTATATCTCTAGCTCTTGTAAAGTAAACACGTTGTAATTCATTAGGAAATAGAAAATAAAATCTTTTTAAAAACATAATTCACAATTTGTGAAACTTAACTATATATATTTTTTACTTTCAAGGGCCAGGTTTAGTGAGATTTGAAAGCTGTGCTGCGGGCCTCATAAAATGAAGTCAGAGGCCGGATCCGGCCCGCGGGCCGTACGTTGCGCATGCCTGGTATACAACATCCAGGAAGATAGTTAATGATGTAATTTTTGTATATATATTGTAATGTTACACCTTCTACTTTAATATTAAGTTTGTACTCCTTTGAACATGAGTGTAACAACTCGAAAGACGTGTCAGAAAACTGCTAATACAAGTGTCATAATTTTAATAACCCCGTAAAATACCAGTTCCATTAAGAGTGTAGCCTAGGAAGTATTAATTTAAATTATTATTTTTATTAAGAATTGATGAATAGAATTTAAAAAAAAATATACAAAAGATTAGAAACCACTTAAAAATTTTCAATACAATTAAAACAAATTTAATTGTTAGATTATTGTAAATAAGACAATTAACAATCGATAAAAGCAAATTTATTTAAAATCATAAAAACAGCGCTTAAAATTGTCAAAAACGCCACAATTATTAAATGACATCTAGACAACAATTTCAATTGGTAAAAAATTATTTTAGAAACAATTGTCAATTTACAGCTGATTTTTTCACGATTTCCTCTTAGAAATTAACTAATATATGTAATTATTGATTGTGTAACACTATCTCTACCACTAGGAGGCGTCATTGCTAATGGGTCGTAAATTAGTCAGTTTGACCATGTATAAAATAGGCCAGAAATCGATTTATTTTGTAACGTAGGGAGAGGGGTGTTGAAAATTGAATGAGCAGGGGACGAAACTTGTTATTAGCCCATTCGGAACGCATAAATAAATATTCTTTACATATACGTATTTCATTCAACTAATTAAATTAATCAAATCAATCAAAATGATTTTATAGTATTCATCATTTAATAAGGTCAATTATTTATAACTAATTGAACAAAATTTATAATTAATTAAACAGTACTTTCACAAAGATAACTTTATTATTGAATCTATCTATTTGATTACGTATTTTATTACATTCATTATCGCATTGCTATTTAATATGGGGCCAATTTCATAATTAATTATAATTTATATACTCGTATACTTAAAAATTTAAGACAGATTTAATTAAATAAAAAAACCGACTCAATCAATTCTTCTTACTAGAAATCCAATAGATTACTTCGAAAGTTGATAGGTCACAGGAAATAGGGTCAATAAACCTGTATAGTAACGTAGATGTTAGAATTGCTTATTAAATTATTAGACAAGTAATGGTTGCTTGCTATAGATAGCTTAAAAAATATTCGATAATACCGATAAACAAATGAATTATTGCCGTATTTCGATTATGTAATTTTATTTGCGATATAATTCGATAAAATTAAGTGTTAGTTAAAATGAACAACTACGCCACTGGCAGTGGAGAAATTCGTCAGCACATTGAAATGAACTACTTGATAAAGATGAACGATGGCGCAACCACTGTGTGAAAGTGAGAGAATAAAACAACACCGTAAGTGACATAACCCCACTTTAGTTGGTTGGACGACGCGACTAGTTTTTGGAGTTTTAGCGTGTTTTTAAAGTGATATTCGTGCTATTCGTTAAAATAATAGTGATACATAATTTTTAAATCGATACATACATATTAATAATAAATTTTAGTGTTATGTGAGTATGCAGCATTTTCGTCTATTAATTGTGCTAGTTTCAATAACTATTCGGTACGAACCAATTTACTATATTTGAGGTTCGTGCGATGTGCTTAAACTAGAAATGTAATAGTTAAAATATAATTACCTATTGTTATTTTAGGTAAGTCTTAATTAAATATATCCCACCAATGGGTGAAGTATATGTATTTATTAATAATTCATGTTATAATAAATTTTACTATGGTGGGTAGATTACAAGGAAATCAATACCTGTAATAGGTCGTTGCTTATATATTATTACATATAATGTTTCAATGATTTACTGTAGTATAACAAATTTTATTTATGCGTCTAAAGCAATTTTACAGTTACCACAGGCAGAAACATATTTTGAATTCACATGGAATGATTTATGATATCCGTGGTAAGTACCTTTATTATGTAGAATTATTATATTACTTTAATTTTAATACATTTTATTCTTATATGTTACTTGACCTTTAAATATATTACAAATATATATGCAACCATATAATTGGGTCAAATATAAGTGTCTCTTTTACATTTTAAAGAAAAAATATTTACCAGAGAATTACTGAATAATTAATAATATTAATGCAAAAATTTAATAAAAAGAGCACCGTTACTTAACTTTAATTTGCTAACTTGTATCATCTGGTAGCTTTAAATTTTTTATGTGTGAGGATTGACATTTATTATTTACATATTATAATAGGTAAAAATTAAGATAATACTTGTTTTGTTGGACTGATTGTATTTATTTTATTCCCATCTACAGCATTTGTAGGAGTTCTTTCATGCAATGTAGCGAATATTTCTTATGTTATTTTCATCATCATCAAGCCGTTCAATCCTAGAAGGATTATGGCTAAGCTTTAGCATATTTATATATAAATCCGTTTTCTGAGGTGGATTATTTCTCTTCTTAATAAGTGTTTTGGCTGCTTTGGTTATTTCTTTCCACTCCTTTCTGTTTCTGTATGCTTCTTTACAGTTTCTAATCCCCATTGCCTGTGTCTCTTCTTCTGCTTGCTCTGCCATTCCTTGATCTTCCTCTTCTTTTTTCACCTAGTGGGCACCATTGTGCGATTCATTTAATAACATCGGTGTTTTTTGTTTTAGTATTTTTATTATTATTATTTGTTGGGACGCAACTACATTTATGTTTACCAGAATAATTTCATATTCTTCTAGTAACCATTTTGTGAAATAAGATTGATTTGTTATTATTATTATATTTATTAAGAGTTAATTACAAATGAAACCAACAAAGTTATAAAGTTAGGTTATAAGGGATTTAAGTATTGAGGATCACCAAATGCCATTGTTGTTATTATTATTAACAAGGTGTTTTATTTATATCTATTAAATGATTATTATTTATACAAAGTATATCGTTTCTCGTTTAAGATAATCCTTTCGTGTCCTAATAACTTAGTATAAAAAGCTCGTCCATAAAAATTAAGTCACATTTACTGGATCTTATTTCGTTAACTTCATTTTGTTCACAGGAGGTTTGTTATTTATTTATAATTTTCCGACATTTGATTAATTAATACAAGTAATATTGAACTCCGTTCCCTTCCTCTTATTAATGATTTTATTTGACAAGTCTAAGACATAATTAAGCATCTGAAACCGTTGAGAAAAGTGGAGCTTAGTTGCATGGCGGCCATTTATACATATATACATTCTTCTACATAGAAGTGCATTTTGTTTACAATCAATCAATGTGAAAGTCAGTTACTTACTATGTGTAATATGTACAAAAAACGTACTATCGGTGATTATAATCTAATTAAAATTTCTACATTTCATTTTTATCTGTTAATGTCAAAAATGAAATCTCGGACATATTTATAATTTATATGCAGTATGTGAAAAAATAGTGTGTATAATGGGCTTTTCTTCACTCAAGTAGGAGCTAGATGCACTCGCTCGGTCTTGCACCAACATTCTACTTTCGTGCAGAAAAGCATAACACTTGTATAAATAATAATTTAATTTCTTTAGTTTATTGAATGTAAAAATATTTAATTAGTAATTGATTCTATTTCTTATTTAAGATATTGTCATTAAGGTCATTATCGTAACCATAATTTCGAGTATGAAATTATGATAAATAAAGATTAAATACAATACAAAACAATTGTCTTTATATTTATAATATTCAATTCTTTAATAAACATTTAATAGACAGTAAATTTATGAGTTAAAAAAATAAATTCGATTTGATTGTGATGGTTAGATGAATTAGGAATTGTAGTGTCAGTAAATGTTTCTTCTCTATAGATTTTAGATTGTTGTTATTAGTTTTCTGGTTTATCAAATCTAAAAAATTTAAACTATTATTATTTTTCATTTCTGAGTTGATTTTTGGTATATATAAAATTGAAATATTTTTTAAATTACTAGATGATGATTTTACTGGTCCGTCTACATAATATATCACCGACATATGCATACAAAATTAAATCTACTAAACTACATTCTAAAAAACAAAATATAAAATCCTTCCATGTATTATTTCACTCCACTCTCCTCCTCCCTCTCTCCCAGCCGATTCTCCTAAGCACTTTTACCCTGGCCCCATCCTCATTCATCCAGTCCGTCACCCTCCAGCAACCTTACACCCACTCCTCACTCACCCCCTCGCACTCCTCCGCTAAGTGTGCCCACGTATCCCTTCCATTCTTACACAAAACGCACTTCCCATAACTATGTCCCATCCATCACTTTCTCCCTCTTTCATCCGACCCGTACCTCACCATTGTAACCTTATCCTCTCTTCTCATTTCGCATTTGGCCTTCTTCCATGCACCTGCCATCTCCCATATCTATCCATCCAGTACTGATTTAACCCTTGTGGACTTTTTCTGCGAGGTTATCTCAAATTTAGATTTACGTCAACTTCTCATTCTCATTTGAAAGAAAATATCTATCACTATACGCCGGTGGTGAACGCATGCGCATTGCCGAATTAGCGCTAGCGGAAGGTCCATGTAGTCCAAACACTACTACTACTCTTATTCATCACGAAATGGCAACCATCACAGAGTCTACCTGCCGAGCCCTCATTAGAAATTTTAGTGTTTTAATAAATGAATATCGTGACCGCGAAGGTTTACATTATATTATGATCTTTAAGAAATAAGTTCTCAACTTGGATAATTTTATTTCTAAGCACATTTTCAACAGATGGTTTACTCTTATTTTTAATTGGTCCACTAAATATAAACTTTCTTTTGGGACCTCCAGTATTAATAAGTTGCGCAGTTCGGCTCAATTTTCGAAAACATTATTCCCTCCAAGAAGAGAGAAGGTATTGGGTAAACTATTGATCCCAAATATTCCTTCCCTTAAAAATGATTAGTGAAGAGAGTTGCCGTCCGATGCAGAAGTGCATGATCGACTTCTTTAGTTTTGGAAGGGTCATTGCAAATACTAGTCTTATCGAAATTTTCAAAGAACTGCTTTACAATCCTAGATATTTTACTGTAGTTTCTAATAGAATGCAATAGCAGCGTGTGTAACTCTATAAAAGGTAGAAGGTATTGGGTAAACCATTGAATTCAGATATTCCTTTCCTTGAATATTATTATTAGTGGTGAGAATTGCCATCCGATGCAGAAGCTGTTAAATGCTCTCTTGCGGGAGTATTTATTATTTGAGTGCAGGACTGACTACTTTAGATTTGGAAGGATCATTGCAAAAACTAGTCTTATTCAAATTCTGAAAGAACTGTTTTGTAATCCTGAATATTTTATTGTATTTTCTAATAGGGTGAAATATTGAAGGATTGAAGGAAAGAGGTCTTGAGAAAATCAGTAAGCCGCTTTACAAGTTGTTTTCCTGAAGTAGATAGGTATATCATGCTTTAGATTAATAAACATCATTTTACACTTTAAAACATCATCAATTCCCAAAAAAACTATATTTTCCTTTTTATTTTTATTCTCCACTCTCTAGTCCTGACTGGAAGCATGAATTACAACAATTTCGAGGCCTTATTCAAAAGTTCTAAGTTGCTTATCTCCCCTGATTTATTGGGACAATTTTTTTAACCTCATCCTAGTCGACACTCTTTAAACCCTCTCCTCATAATTACGGATCTTCCTTAGTGTTTGCACAGCGGGACAGTAACACATGATGTGTTCTATCGATTCCACTTCCTCCTGATGAGACCTTGAAATGTGTTAAGATAGCTAAACTAGCCTTTCTGTCTGTTGGATCCAAATAATAATAATGAAACAAATATAATAGTTAATCTCTTGCATACCTTTTCCTAGCTTTACAAACTAACTACTACAATGGAATATTAGACGCTATCACTTAAATAAAGAACACTTAGTTAACTTTACCAACTCCTGTAAACCAGAGATAATCTGTTTATCTTAAACCTGAACTAAGGAGTCTAAATCTATTAAAATTATTAAAAAAACTTTTTTATTTCCATTTTACTACTATCATACATACTTAGTGCTACTTGTCTTCTTCTTCCTCCCTCTTCCTCTGTCTTTCCTGGCCCAGTCTCGTCAGTATCTTTACACTGGCCCTATACTCTCTCATCCACTCTCTTACGCTTCTACACCACACATTACTCCATGTATCCTTCCCGTCCTCACACAGCACGCATTTTCTGTATCTCTCGCCCATCCAATTCTTCCTCCCTCTCCCCTCCGTCGCTGCAAATCTGGCAGATTCGCCATTCTAAAATAAAAAATATAACACATCACGTTTGTATTGATTATCGATATTCATTTTCTATGCGTGCTATCCTTACGAAAATTGGCGACAAACTGACTAATACATTAGTCGAACGACTACGAAAATTGGCGACAAACTGACTAATACATTAGTCGAACGACGACAAGTTTCGACAGGTTCAAAATTTTATTAACCTGGTAGTGAGTAACAGCGAATCACGCGTATGCTATTAATGCGCACGAACTTTAGGTCTGACCCGATATTATTTTATTACAATTTAAAAGAATTGTCCTTGTGTTGCTCTACTGATTAGCACTTCTCTATTTTACTCAGAAGTTTCAGTGAATTCCCCTCTCCTCCTAGAAAACGCTCAGTTTATTATAATCAAATTCTCAACAAAAACACCCTCATATCTGGATCTTATCTCTTGTATTAACCCCTTTACTGGTAGGTGATTTTAACTATCATATAAAAAATTATGTCTCCCACTCTATCCCAGCTGGATTAATCCTGGATCCCCTAATTGATTCTTAGAATTAAATCGTCTTCAATCTTCAACATATTTGTTAATTCTTCGCGTAGTATTATTGATCTATCTACAGCCTCTTCAACTTTGCTCCTCTTAGTATCCTGTTATACCCTTAACGATTCCATTGGCAGAAATTAATTCCACGTCCTCTTCAAACACTAATTATTAGACCTCCATTCTCTGCCGTAATTCTATAGCTTCTTCAATTTTGCCCTCATAACTATTCTGTTATATATTTCTTTTTTTTACTTCACTTCACTTCCCAGTGATTATAGAAACTAATTCTTACTCTTTCTTTCTATTATCCTATACATGTCATCTATTTTTTTTTCTTTGACAACGACCACTTCCCAGTAATTATATAAATTAATTCTATATCCTTCTTAAACATTCATTATTAGCCCTCAATTCCCCGCCGCATTTTTCATTTAGAGAATGAGAATATTTCTAGTATTTTAACTACATCCAAATTGGTTAATAAAATAAAGTGTGGATTCCTGACTATTCCCGAGTATTATCGACTTGGAAGCACAGAAAGTTTTGTTAAAGCCGAACGAACCATTGCCCAATGAAAAAAGGTTCTTAATTAGATAATTAGAGGACACAACTCTTTTTTCGATTTTTTTTTGCGAAACAGATCCTCGATCAGCTAATTAATTCTAAGAATTTAATCTTTCTCAATGATCTCTAAATTCCCTCGTTTATGCTCCTCATAATGCCGTAGATTTCTAAATGAAGTTTGGAGTTGTAGAGCATCAAGATAGGAAGTACCAATTACATCTGCTTCTCCAAATAGAAAAGGCTCATAAACTTCCCGCTCAGATGTCGCACAAAAAATATTAAATTTAAGGGAGTCTCCTTACAATTGTACAATCTCTTGAGGATTATCTGAATCCCAGGTGTTCACATGTCTGTTTTCTGTTCACTAGTCACCATTTTTGCTCTTACATTTCATGTGTTAATTATGATTTTAAGTTTTAAATAATAAGTACTACAAAGCGTTGAAACCCACCCCTATATTCATTTAAAAACATCCGATATTATTGATCTATCTAAAGCCTTTATAGCCTTGGCTCACTATCCTGTTATATCCATCACTATTTCTTTAGAAGCGAGCGCTGCTAAGGTTACAGAAATTCATTCAAGATCCTCTCATTAACAGTTCTTTATTCCCCACCTAAATTATTAATTGAGCAAACTATATAAAAGATTCCCAGTAACCTCGACTTCTCTATAACAGATGATGACTCCTTTAAGAGCTTTACGTAAAAAGGCAATTTAAGTCGTATTTTAGACCACAAATGTTCAATCAAAAAGGTTGATTAATGAGAGGATAAAACTTTCTTTTCGGCCCTTCTGCAAAAAAAAATATGCTTCACTCCTTCCATCATAAAACATATAAGTTCTTTCTTCAGTTTCTAAACAATATAAATTCTGGGGCTTCTTCTGTTACCTGATACGATTCTATTTTAAACCTAGAATACCAATATTCACGGTTTGATTTGAGTTGTGTGAAGTTATCACTATTAAATTAAAACACTTGGTAATTTCCTTCCTTCACATTTATTTTTATATGTCAGATGTACATTTCGAGTACCATGTACTCATTATCAATGACTAAAAAAATTTTTTTTGTCATTGATAATGAGTACATGGTACTCGAAATGTACATCTGACATATAAAAATAAATGTGAAGGAAGGAAATTACCAAGTGTTTTAATTTACTAGAATACCAAAATGGACTTTTCAAATAACCTTGGGTTCTGGAATGAACGAGTAATATGCCCCATCGTAAAACCTGATAAACTTACTTACCATCCAATTGCCCTCTTCTCGTGTAAACGGAATGTTTTTGATGACTTTATAAATCTACACTAAACAGTTATGATTCGAAAAAATAAAAGAACAATCGATAACATTACCCATCCTGAATAACCACTCTATTGTTCATAATAAGAATGGATGCGACCGTAACAACGTGGTAATCCATGATAAACAATAAACTAAAACCTTTACTATGTTTTTACCACAACAATTGTTATTTATTTTGTAGTTATAAAAATATAGTAAGGGTTTTAGTTTACTCCATTATTTTTCTATTTTTTAGACATCTTCATCGCTTTTAATTAAGTTATCCTCTTAATTCCAAAACAAAAGCCTATTTCAATTATACTGCTCTAGGGACAATGTCCAACCATTCTTCAATAGCACAATAGAATCATTAATGAACTTTTGGATTGGCTCTATCAACATGGCTTAACACATTCCCCAAAAATCCTATTATTTTTATTTAAAATATGATACGTTTGTAATTTCCAGTTACACTTTAACAACTTCCAAATCCCTTGACGCCGTCAATTTACTAGGTGAACAGTACCACTCCACATTCTCATAATAACCCTACATTCAAAACCTCGAAGTGAATGTTCAAAACATCAGATATCCTCCTAACCACTAGCAGTACCTTTTCTTTTGCTTTACAAACCTTTCATCATATCACAGATTGAGTACGGTCTAATAGTTATTAATCCAGTTTTAAAACAGCACTCACAAAGCCTTGACCTACTTCAAACTTCTTAAAAATCTTGGAGCTATAATAAGATCTCCCTTCTCCAGAGCTCTGAAAGTGAAATTCTGCGTTCTCCCAATTATTTTACATGCCTGATTAATATCCAGCAAATACTTTTTTAAATTGTGTAGCCTGTAATAATGGACAGGTTACTGAATCGCTTAATAAACTACAGTCCTTACTCTCAGTAGAAAGCGAATCGTTATTCCCATGCTTCTTCATCACTTCATTCTTTAATATTTTAAAAACTGTAATCCTGTCTTGTTGTTCTTGTCCTTATTTCACTTACTTTTACCTCATACATGTCACTCACGATCTAGGTTTCTTTAAACAATTTAACACCATAATACAATCGTGTTTTTGTAAGAAATTTATTGCAAGTTACATTTTGAGGTACAAGATTTTATTAATATTATTGTAGTACGCACTCACCGAAGTGACACGAGCGTGGCGAAGCTCTGGATGAGACACCACAAGGCTCCAACTCAGGAACAACCTTTCACTCCTGTTCGAGCGTAAAAGGAATTCCAAAGGTAGTGTAGTAGTTACTACTGCTGATACTGCTTTAATATTTAATCTTTAAAACGAATATGGATTACAATAAAGGATTGTAGACTGTTGGCATTGATCATAACTCATCATAAGATAAAGTAGCTGCTAAAGATAAATTATCTATTGAATCGATGAGGCTGCTACTTGTTGAATCTGCATGGTTTATCAGTTTTTTTCTAAGTGATAAATTATCTATTCATTTGAAAATACAAAACTTATTAAAACAAGAACTTATGTTTCTAATATTGGCGTATTACGAAAAGTTTGGTATTTTTGAATTTGGAATTATTTTTATTTAGGTTAATTATTGAATTAATTATTTTAAAAATATAAATTTATTTTAGATTCGTCCAATTTCTTCGCAGTCTAAATTAATATATTTTCGATTCTGTCTTTGAGGAAATTAAGGTAATTGCATTGAATTGGATGAAATATCTTTAAATAAGGAGACACGGAAACATAATGGATGTGAAATAATCGCCAACTGGAAGGTCCATTTGATGTATTGCTTGTTTAATTGTCGACGAGAAGCTTCCAAAAATAGAGAGGCTTCTAATCTAATAAAAATTTAAACTGTATTCTCTTATCTAATATAATAAATATTTATTATGACGATCTATTTTTAATTACCCTTATTAGAAATGTTTTACTTATGCGCTATTGATTCTTTATTTACGCTAAAATATTTTAAACCCCATTGTAAAATACATTGTTTTATTCTACAAAGTAGTTAATATATGCGCTTTAATATCCTAAATGATTATCCAGTACGCTAAACACTTTATTTGGCTAAATATTACTATACGCCCGAATTCCCCCAAAAATATCGTTTGCATAAATAATATATTGTGGGGGATTGCTTTAGATTTAAAAAAACAATAAGTTTTCAATATATGCACTTTATATTTAATTTCAATTTTTCAGCACTGAAAATGTTTTGGTTTTTAAATATGAGTATTATTATTTTCAGACCTGGATACCACTGCAAATTTTGCCTCAAACTCTTCGATTGCAAACGCAAGCTAGCCAACCACAGGCTGAAACAGCACAAGGAGAAGACGATTCCGTGTCCGAAATGCCCCAAGACGTTTGCCTTCAACTACCTTCTCCAGAGGCACTTGGTCGTTTGCGACGTGGTGTTGCGTTGCGAAATTTGCGCCAAGGAATTCAAGACCAAGAACGGTTACGATGTGCACGTGAGGTGTCACGAGGGTAAGATAAAGTGCGACTTGTGCGACGCTGAATATTCCAACAAGACCATGGTCGCACGGCACAAAAGAAGCGTACATTTGGGCATCAAATACAACTGTCAATATTGCCAAAAGAGTTTCGTCGAACTGAGTGTTCTAAAACTTCACGTGAGAAAACACGATCCGCTGTACAACAGCGAGGATTACAAGAAGTTCAGTTGCGACGTGTGCGGAAAGAGTTTCCCCCGTAAATACGCGCTGTCGGTCCACATGCGGTCGCATAATAACATTAAACCTTATCCTTGTCCAACGTGCGAAAAGTTATTCACAACTAAAGGCCAGATGACCAATCACTTTTCGAGAATGCACGCCAACGAGAAACCGTACACTTGCAAAATATGCTTCAAAGGTTTTGCCAGTGATGGTGATTTCAAAAGACACGTCCGTCGTCATACCGGCGATAAGCCTTATATTTGTGACTTTTGTGATATGAAGTTTGTTGAGAATTTCGAGCTGAAATCGCACATTAAGTTTCGCCATAAAAATGTTGATCGTAAACCGTACTCTTTAAAATAAATATTTATTATAGTATCGTGTTATTTTTATTCAAAACCATTTAATATCCCAAAATGCAAAAATATATGTTTTTAAATCTAATTTATAAGGCATAAAGGAATTTCTTTTGTAACCTGTAAATAATAATAGCTAACATTTTAAAATATTGTTTCTCTATCAGCATTTCAACAATACCTGCGGATCGGCTTCGATATAATTTGAATCTTATTAGGTGAGTCGTGTTATTTTTGATGAGAGGATAAGATTATGGACGATTTTTAAATATGGTAGCGACGGACTCCTACCGGATAAAACTACTCCTCTAAGATTGTTGATGTGTCTAGTCCAGGCAGGTATTTTCTAGTCGGAAATCAAGTGAAATTATCGCTAGGTTATTGGGAACCTAGTCGTCGAAGCTCTCTTCGAAATAGAACAGGATCACTGAGCATATTGTGGTGGCTCAAAGACTTATTGGGCTAATTGAATGCCATTTGGTATATTACGAGGCCATCGATGTTTGCTATTAGCAGTGACATCATATCCGGAAAATGTTTATTCCGAAAACAGAACATTCATCCGTTTTGATGTTTACAGAGAGCTCTTTGATGAGAGGAAAACGAATCCATGTATCCAAAAAATGGATATGCCATTTCTATCCCTCATTATGTAGATACACTACTGATAATGTAGGCAACTGTCAACAGCGATAATTACAATTTTTTTTTTCTACCAACAATTTCGATTTGTTTTGGATCTCATCAGCTTAAGGTAGTTGGAGATTAACGATTGTATTTTTAATAAGGTATTTCTTAAACATATGTTGATTGGTATTTAATTATACGTGAAGTAATTAATAGTCGAAGACAACTCTTGGATCTTCATAAGGATGGTTCGAATGCTACTTGTCCATTTGGAGGAAATAAATATTCCACCACTATTTTGAAATTTGTTCCTACAGCTCGAAACATCTGCAAGTAGCCTATGTTCTACAAGATTCAGAACGAAATAAAAAAATATACTCATTGTTTAAAATTATGAACTATAACTAATCTATGTTCTTGAAATATACCGGGTGTTTCTAAAAGAATATTTGGACTTTGTTTAGGAATCCTGTGTCTTAGATCGGGTAACTCAACTAGTAGTGGAGACACATACACACGATCCTTTATGAACCTCCACAGGTAGAAAACACATGACGTGAGATCGGGTGAGTGCATTTGGTCGTTACTTATTCTTTCCATTGCAAAGCATCTCTTTGGAGGTCACATCTATACGTACTCTGGAACGTACGTTGTACTGTAAATATAGCTTCGGCTTTTAAAAACTGCAGAGCAAAAAAAGCTTTCTGTTCACTACTGGCCATCTTTGCTACTAGCACCCTCTAGCGCCTGCGCATACCAACAAACAGAACAGAACTGAGCACATTCATTTATAATGTGTGATTATAGCAATAATAGTGATTAATATTAAAAATACATTCGCGAGCAATACGCCGAAGTGAACGGAGGTACGTACAAGCGAAATAACGTAAAGTGCTATAATTATTAACTTTCATCTCAAACTCCTCCTCTGCCGTGTGAGTTTCGTCAGACTATGGAGAGTGACGGAAGCGACGCAATGGAAACGGATGATGCCGGTTTCACCAAGGCAAAAGATAAAAGACGCCCCCCCCCCCAAATTCAAAACGGCAAAAAAACACGTGTCAGATAATTTACCTAAGACATCTAATAAAGCGCTACAAGTGATTCTACAAAGAATTACACAACAAAACCAGCATGACACACAAGCACCAATACGCCCTCAAACATCATCACATCTCTCCATACAAATTACTAACATCACCAAAAAAACATCCTCACAACAGTATGCACAAACCAGCAGAACATCAACCACTTCACAATATACACCTATAAATATAGCACAGACACAAGAACAATCATTCACTCAATCAAAAGTACAAAACACACAACAACGCCATTATAAAAACACTTTCACACTCTCGACTACAGTTCACAGCAGCTTGGTTTGAGCACAAATATGACACTAATGCACTAATAATCAAAACACGGGGATTTATTCTTAAAAGCAATCTGAAAAAAGAAACAGTCATACATTACTTAAAATCCTTGCAGAAAGAGCGTGCTGTGCACGAGTTTAGCGAATGGCGCTCTTCGCGTTCATAAGACAACGGATCCCCCTCCACTTCCAATTCGCGCGCAGCGCCCGCGCCTTCGTACTCTTTAATTATTAAATCCCATCAAATTATTAATTCTGATTCCATATCCCTATTCCTAAACAAATTTTCCAATTCCATCTTAAATAATACGCCGAAATGCTCCAAAAAAACCTACAAATGTCCACTGCCCCCTATATCCTCAAACTAATCAAATATAAGCGACAACTATATAGAGATTTTAGACAGATTGAAGACGTTACATTAAAATAGAAATTTAATAAATTGACAAAGGCAAGAAATAAAAAAGCTAAGCAAATATCGCAAATCGGATTTCATCCAGAAAATTAAAGACCCAATGACAAATGAAACGACAACGGACGAATCAGAAATCACAGAGATTATTGCTAATCATTTTCAAAACTCTTATAAAATAACACAGAACAAACTGACAAATGGTATGAAGATTTCCAAAACTCTCAAATTCCAATAATCCCAAATGATGAAATAAGTGAGAACGACTATCACGAATTTTTAAACGGAGGCAAAAATATAGCTCCAGGTTATGGTATTCCCAGGCTAATCCTGAAATCCCTCCCCTTACACATCCATTCCTACATAATTAAAATATTTAATCACATATATCATACTCAAAAAATACCTCCCGAATGAAAAAAAGGAATAATTAACTGTATCCTCAAACTTAATACCGATCCTATCCTTCCTAGCAGTTACCGCCCAATTACTTTACTTCCCGTTCTTAGAAAAATGTTTGAAGCTCTCCTCAAACGCAAAATAATGTGCTCTATTTTTAGTTTCATCCCAGAATATCAGTTTGGCTTCCTAGAACACAATTGTACAACCTCCCACTAACTATTCTCGCTTCTAAATGCCAAACAGCAGGCCTCGAAGGAAACAAATCCGCAATCCTCTTTCTACACATCAAAAAAGCTTTCGATTCCGTTTGACCCAAGGTGTGCTGTTTAAATGCAGTACCCTTAAACTCCCAACCCATCTAATATATCTCTTAGACAGTTTCCTACACAACCGTTTCCTTTAGATCAAACTCATTTTCACCAGAGCAAGGGCTACCTCAAGGCTCACCTTTATATCCCATTGTTTTCAATCTCCTGGTGCACGTTATCTACAATCACAATCCAAATTACTTCAATAAACCCGCATATCCACTCCTCTGCGCCGACGGTACCGCCCTAATTACCCACGCTCCCACTCTCCCCAAAGCCCTCAGCACCCTACAGGCCATGATAGACCGCATAGAGACCTGGTTTGCAAAATGGCGCATTTTCATCAACCCTAACAAATCCTAATTCCTTCTTCTTAAGGAACCGCTTCCCTCAATATCGATAAATGGACAAAATCCCTCCATCACCTGCAAATACCTAGGAATAACATTCGATACTAAATTAACTTTCAAAAACCACTTCTCTTCCCTTAAAGCAAAAGTCAAGCAAAGGGCGGCACATTTCAGAGGCGTAACTTACAAAATACAAGGTATAAATATACAAACTAGCACTCACATCTATAAAATGATCTGCGGTCCTTTGCTTGACTATTCAGCCATCCTCTTCTACAACCCTCATCCAGTAACATTACGTAATTTTCAAGTCGCAGAAATATCAGCTCTTAGGGTGCTAACCAAAATCAGACATCTCCTAAATCCTCTCTACAACCCATCAAATTCATTGCTGTATGATTCGACAAAGGTAAACTCAATTCAAGAAAGAATATCCTAACGCATTCTGAATTAACTAGTAGACGCAACAACTTAGAATTTGATTTACTTTTTGGCAAAATTCAAGATAAAATTAGACCAATTTACTAAACAAAGTTCAAAATTAAGAAGTGGATGTTTACTCGAGGATGGTGTTTGTTTTTCTCCGATATTTTTTTTAATATGAAAAATTTTACAAAACTTTTCAAACAAAAGTTAAAGGGAATGAGAAACTGAACAAGTTTTATTAAAACATATTTTTCATAAAGTTCCTTTATTTCGAGAAACAAAATAACAATTAAAAATTTTGACATTTTTTTACCAATTTCTAATTAACTATTGGAGTTATTTTAAATTTACATAAAAAATAATTGTAGAGAATTAAAAAGTGAACAAATTATCAAGAACAGAATTTTGCTTAAACCTCATAGTTTTCGAGTAAAATATAGGGAAAGTACTATGATGGCCACATGACCATTTTTGAGTTTACTATAGCAGAAACCAATTTACTAAACAAGGGATTTAAATATAATATTAAACCTCAAATTCAACATTCAAATTTAGAAATTTTAGCCGTGGAAACTGAAATTGCATTAACTAGAACCGATAACAATGCAATCTGCAGTAAAGCCATTTCTAAACGTGTAATTTTAAACAGTAAAAAAACCGTACCTCTTCAGGTCAACGAAATTGGATATTGCAAAATCCATAAAAAAGAAATCCACCCAAAATTAAATTATTTTCACTAAAGCAGCTAAAGGCAATACGAAAGTCCTAAATTTTATCTCTATAATTCCATGATCCATCGACTGATAAACACCCCATTATCGGATGTCATTTCTCGACTATAATCTGTCAACTCATATCTGTTTCCCGCCAACGGTCAACTGTCATCCTTCAACATCAGTTAAATGATAGTATGTAATTTTCAACTATAATCCATAATGTATTTACTATCAATCTGTCTTCTATTAATAATAGAATATTTCATTTAAGAGAAAAATTACTTGGATGGAATATTTATTAATAATATTTTGAACCAGTACAAAAATATATAATAATTATTTAAAATTTCTACTAAAACTAACGTAACAACTCCTTATCTGTACATTGATTTAAATGCACAGTTAAGGTACCTTTAGAAATAAACTTTTTATCACAAATCCGACAGCTGAAAGGCTTATCTCCAGTATGGATCCTCTTGTGAATCTTCAGAGACGCACCTTGATTAAAAGCCTTTCCACAGAATTCGCAAACGTAAGGCTTTTCCCCACTATGAGTACGCTCATGTAACGTTAAATAGTAGCCGCGAGAAAAGCACTTCTCGCAATAATTACACTTGTACGGTTTTTCCCCTGTATGATCTCTATAATGTTCAGTTAATTTTCCTTTCACAGCAAATCCTTTACCGCATATATCGCACAAGTGGACCTTTTTGCGTGGTTCCGTTTTGGGCATATGCTGCAATTGATGTCTCTCCAAACTTCCCGGCTTTGCAAAAATTTTCTTACAAGTAGGACACTGATTCGGAGCCAGTTCACCTTCGATAAATACCTTATGGTGCCGTATTTGATGCACCGATAAGTAACTAGAGTATTTAAATCCTTTATTACAAACTATGCACAAAAAACTGTTTCCATTTTTATGCCAATTGCCATGTTCTATATACATGGTCCGATTATTAAACGATTTCTTGCAAATTGTACAATTATATTTATGCTTACTCAGGTGTTTATATTTCACGTGGGATATTAAATTCGTTATTGTTTTTGTTTTGTAATCACACGCAGCACATTGATTTATATTCTTTCCATTATGTCTACTGACGTGCAACGAATACTTGTACAATTCGAAAAATTGCTCCTGGCAGATTTGACACGTATACTTTTCTACATGTTCCAATGCGTGCCTTTCAATATCCACTTTATCGGAATATTCCAAGTCGCAAGTATTGCAGGTGTACACATTCCTTCCACTAATATATGTATAATTGTATTGAAGGTCTGGTAACGGTTTTTGGGTATGAACTTCTCGAATGTGACGTTTTAATAGTGTGGAGGTTTGAAAAATTCGCCCGTCGCATTTTTTACATCTCCAGGCGCAAATCTTCTTCCGGAAATTTCTGAAATTATTAAAAATTGATATGTTAGGAAAGGTATTTTTATAAATAAGACATAATAATAAATAGTAAAGTAAGCTGTAACATTAAAATTATTCTTATTTATAATATTGTTACTTCAATAACTTGTACAATAATTAAAGTGATTGTTTATAATGAATTTGTTTGCTTATTGCCTGGGATACTGAATTGGTAGATTGTGTTTATAGGACGTTTGTATTTTAGGGGGAAATGTGGTTATGAAAATTACATTTTTAAAATTTTGTTATAGTATTTCAATAAAATTAAATGGTTACATACTTTCTAGTATCTGCAGTTTTACACTCTACTAGACTTTACTTTTTAATTCAATGCTACTTTGACTTTCTAAGTATCACTAGATGTCAATTTCACATCTTTTTCTGAATTTAATGATACATTGTATTTTATCTTTTAAAGAAAAACTTTAAAAATCATTGTAAACTTTATTTCAAAAAAATTCAAGTTAATAATTGAACAAAACATACAATAGGTAGCTTCAGTAGGTTGCATACAACCGTTGTTAATTATTGGTTCTTGCAACTTATTGTCTGTTAAAAGAAATCTTATTTTTAAAATAACAAAAACAAGTTCAGAGGATTTAAATTAAGTGACCTAGCTCCCCAATAGAATGTTCCTCTTTGTCCTGTCCATCTACTAGGAAATGGTTATTTTTATTGCAACCATATGGTGTCAGCTGATCGATTCGGATTTTCGAAGCTTAGATATATTTGTTAACATCTAACAATACCTCAACCCTCATTTATCATCTGTCAATTCACAATTTTAATCTGTCAACTGTCATTTATTTTGTTGTATTTTTTGCCAGAAATGATGCCTTTTAAATATTGAATAAGCCATCCGTTACGTGTCTTCATCTGTCAATTATCAACAGTTATTTGTCAACAACTAATAATAATAATAATAATTTTTTGTTGATGCTTATAACGGAGTTTTACATACTTCAAATAGATATAGAAATGATTACTCAATACTTAAATAATTACAATCATAATCCCCACAAACAACCCCTATTAACCAAATTATGTATCCCTTGAAACCCAAATATCCCTTCTAGATATCAACATCCTCTCATCACAATTCATCAATTCATTTGTGCGAATCATCAAGCTAGCTAGCAAAGATACCTTTCTACTCTCACATAATTAAATTCAACAGGGTAGAAATACTGCAGGTCTATAGCCCAGATGGACTAACACCATTTATTTGTTTTCATATTTATTGTTATTGTTATTATGAACTATGTTTGTCCAAATAAAGATTATTATATATATAATTACAATGAAGCACGCTATTAATTAGATCACTACAGAAAACACATTAAGAGGGCTAGTAGATATATAAACATAGAAACTAAAATCACTGCATAAAATATAAATTAATTACACTGATTTAAAAGGTCAACAAATATGAAACTTCATAGGCTGGGAAGATCATACATAGGTAAAAACATAAATTAAAATCAGTGAATTATAAGATAAATAAATTAAAAGACAAAAATAATAAATAAATAGATAACACGAATAAAATTATTTTATAATAATTAAAACTGAGATAAAATAGGGGCATACATATTTCACATCTTTATATCATTGTTCAAGAATTCCTCAATTGTATAAAACGCCTTGGTTATTAAATAGGTTTTGATACTATTTCTAAATAATTCAAAATAGTACTTCCTTACAGCCATCGGCAATTTATTGAAAAACTTTATAGAACAGTAGTTACAACTCATCTACGTTCGTTTTAGCCGTTGATGGTTTTGACATGCATTATCTCTATATCTGGTCGAGTATATGTGGTCATGACTGGGATAATTTACTTGATGTGTCTTAATATAATATAAACACTTCAAAATATAAATTGATGGAAGTATTAATGTACCCTAACTGATGTAGTCTTTCTTACAATCTATTCTGTAATCTGTCCCCGCCACAATTCTGACAGTACGCCGTTGTAGCAAAAAAAATCGTTGTTTAATAGTTGCCCCCAGACCATTATTCCATATCTTATGTGGGACTCAACTAGTCCAAAGTATAGTCTGTTCGTTGGATCTTTCGTCGTACGTTATCGCTTCGAGAAACGACGCAAAAACATTCAGCCTGATAAAGTAAACCAAATGCGTTAGAAAAAGAACGCACTGTAAAACTTTCGTCGTTTTTTGAAGCGATAGTTTGTGACGTACGACGAAAGATCCAACGAACAGACTATATGTATGCTTTAATTCATGTCTGGGTTGCCGAGAAATGTTACGGAGACAGAAAATGTTTTTCCCAAGTGTTTTCGAAAGTGCATCACCATGTGCGTGCCACTTTAACTCAGAATCGAGATGAAGTCCTAAGAATCGGATCGGATTATTATCTAATACTGAGTTAATTACAGAGAAAATCATGTACGTAGTTTGAGAGGTATTTAAATGTAATTTATTATCTCTACACCAGATGGCAGCATTTATTAGAGATTGGGAGTTTTTGTTCTTAACATCGTTTATGTTTTGAGATACATTTATTACAGTCGTATCATCTGTGAACAATAATGTTGTTGGTCCGTTTAGTGCCATTGGTAAATTATTGATTATTAGGAAATTAGAAATAATATGGGCCCTAATATTGAACCTTGGGGTACACTTTGTAGTACTTTACGGTCACTTAGATACGACATAATAAGATCGAGACTGCGCTTATCAAAATTATATCTACTTAGTTTTATTTTTATTGTCAAGATCATGTGGTGCACAATCAAAGGCTTTGCTCTAGGAAAGTATCAATTCTCATCTATTAACTACCAACAACCATGTATCAAATGTTGTTAATTGCTATCAATTATCATCTATGAACATCTGTATTATATTATTTTTAACCAACGGAAAATTATTCTTATTGCAACCAAACGGTGTAGTTGGAAGATTCGGTTTTTCGTAGCTTACAAACATTTGTCAACTGTCATTATCATCTGTCAATTGAGAATTATAATCTGCTAAATGTTATAAGACATTTGTAATATTAATTGTTATCTTTCACCTCTCATCTTATTTTTTATGGACCAACTGTCATTAATAATCTTACATTTGTTAACAAAAAATATCATCGGCCAACTATCGGTTATCATCTATCAATTGTTTTTTGTCTACTAATACTATCAATTGACATTTTTTAACTCTTAGCTGTTATGTATTAATTGTTAAGAATCATTAGTCATTTTATTATTATTCTTAGTCAACTGTTATTATATTTGTTATATACTAACTGTTATCTATCAACTACTAGCTGTCATCTATAAATTGACAATTTTCATCTATTATTTTGTTTTATATCTTTTTATGTCATATCATATATGCTAACTGTTATCTAATTATCAATTGTCGACAGATATTTACATTTATTTATTACCACTATGTTCTATCATAGATCAACGGGCGATTAACTTATTTATCTGTTAGCATCTGTCTACTACCAGATATTATCTATCATCTACTATCTGTCATTTGACAATTGTCATCGATCATCAGACATTTGTCATTTGATTTATTATTTTCCATCTGTCATTTGATTTGTTATTTATGTTCAACATTCATTTGATACCTGCCAAATGACAATTATATTATATTGTCATTGATCATTCGTATTTTTTGTTTGTTATGAACTGTCGGAGGTCATATTTGACATATTTCATCTGTCAATTTAAGAATAGTCATCTATAATCTGTTAATTTAAAATTATCGTCTGCCAAGTCCATTTTGTCACCCACTAAGTATTATTTATAATCGTTTATCTTATCAATTGTCAACTGTCTGTTATCATCTGTGAATTTTCAGCTTTCATTAATTATTTTTAAATTGTCAATTCACAATTATCATCTATCATCAGTCATTAGTAATTTTTACCATCTATCATAATTATCTGTAAACAGTCACCTGTTTGTTGATGATTATAATCTGACAACTGTCAGCTCTCATTTATCATCTATCGCCTGCTATTTATCAATTGACAAGTGTCATTTATCTAGCATCTTTTTTATTATCGAACAACTGCTTTCTATAACCTAAGATCGTTTATATAAGAATTGTCATTTTCAACATTTATTAACTGTTGGCTGTCTTCTTTTAATTGTTTTTTATAACTGTCAGCTGTAACAAATTGATTGTTATTTGTCATCTGCTATGGACCATTAGTATTTTTTATTATCAATTATCGGTGATTGTATTTGACAACTACAACTGCGGTACCTATAATCTGTTATCTGTCAATTCTCAGCTGTTTTTTATTATTTATCATCTGTCAATTCATTATTGTCATTTTCTGTAAATTTGCAGCTATCTAAGTGTTACCATTATTTTCTGTGTAATGATCAAATCTATCTTCACGTAACTCTCAAAACCACGTTTCTATGTGTAAAAAGTCAGATATTATGTATAAACTGACTATTATCGTTTTGGTTGCTAAACTAATAGAAAATCAAGATTTTTTTTTGTTTCCATTTGTTTTTTAAATATTTGCGAATAAACATTAAATGATATTCTATTGTACAAATCAATAGAATAGTATAGGGGACCTGCCGAAAGTAAAATCTAATTGCTGGTATTCCCTGATTTGCAGTCAGACAGTCGGCGAATGAGTTATAAATAGTCAAGCGCATTATTTAGTTTGTTTGCGTTCGGTCTATGCAATCGTTCTTTAGTGAGCTTTTTATAGTTAAATTCGTGTTAAAAATGCCAAGACTTTGTCAGAATAAGCGAGATACTTTTTGATATGTGTGTGGTTGTTTTGTGGTCAAGATATTTAGACGTAAAATTACATCACTGTCGAAACACCAATACTACGCGTATTTTAAAGCAAAGATTGGTGGTCAAGACAAACATTGGGCACCACATGTTGTATGTAAGATTTGTGAAGAGGGTTTAATGCATTGGAGTAATGGAACAATGAAATCGCTACACTTTGGAATACCAATGATTTAGCGAGAGCCAACAAATCACCATGATGACTGTTATTTCTGTATGTGCAATTTACGTGGATATAACACAAAACATTGAAAAAAAAAACATCATTTATCCGAACCTCAAGTCTAACCAATTTAGAAGATGGTACAAGCAGTTTGAACCTGAAGTTGATGAAATCCACTTTAGCGATGACAGTAAAATATCGGGAGTTTCTAAGCAACCGCAGTTATTTTCCAAGATCAAACTTAATGACTTAGTTAAAGACAGAGCTCTTCCAAATGATCTTTTCGAAATTTTGGCATCCAGATTTCAAAGTAAAAATTTACTGTTAGAAAACGTTGCAATCTCGTATTTAAGAAAACATGAGTCTGAGTATTCAGGCTATTTTGCAGCAAGTGGTTGTTTATTGGATCGACATATTCAGTCTGATAAACAAACTTGTGTGCCAAAAGAAGCCTTAAATCTGTTCTCTTGGGAATGTTTTGTCATCGGTACCGGTTGTCCATTCTGTGTAAATTAACTCCACTGCATAATAAACTAGGATTAATGAAACAATACGTTAAAGTTTTAAATAAAATGGAGACTGTTTCAAATACCTTCGTGGAAAATTTCCCGCTATCTCAAATGCAAAATTAACGGAAGGAACTTTTGTCGGTCCTCAAATAAGGAGATTAACGAAAGATCCAGAATTTGAAATAAAACAACACAGTTGGGAGGGTTTCACATTTATTGTTGAACACTGCAACATGTTTCGCCACACAGTGGCTTCATCAGGCAGATGAATAATAATTTAACAAATTACAGGTAAAAGCTTATATACTATTAGAACTACGGGAAGGAAGGGGGGGGGGGCGTTGTTGTACAAAGGGGCAAATTATTTGAAAATTTACATATTAATTAAAGGAGAATTATTAACTTCTATTTGATCATTTAATAGAATACCTTTTTTATTATATTTATTAATTTCTAATTCTTCTAACAAGTTTAACTTTCGACTTTTATTACAAATGTGCAAAATTTCAAAATTATCATTAAAGGTATGCTGGTATTCGATTAAATGATTGGCGTAGGTTGAAGCAGTTTTCTGGAATTGAAAGCATTTTTTATGTTCTTGAATGCGGTCTGGAAAGCTTCGTCCGGTTTGTCCAACGTATACCTTAGGACAATCCCCACACTTTAACAAATATACGCCCGAGTTCGTCGATTTATCAGATTTATCTTTAGCATTATTTATTAATTTACTAATGCTAAAGATAAATCTGATAAATCGACGAACTCGGGCGTATATTTGTTAAAGTGTGGGGATTGTCCTAAGGTATACGTTGGACAAACCGGACGAAGCTTTCCAGACCGCATTCAAGAACATAAAAAATGCTTTCAATTCCAGAAAACTGCTTCAACCTACGCCAATCATTTAATCGAATACCAGCATACCTTTAATGATAATTTTGAAATTTTGCACATTTGTAATAAATGTCGAAAGTTAAACTTGTTAGAAGAATTAGAAATTAATAAATATAATAAAAAAGGTATTCTATTAAATGATCAAATAGAAGTTAATAATTCTCCTTTAATTAATATGTAAATTTTCAAATAATTTGCCCCTTTGTACAACAACGCCCCCCCCCTTCCTTCCCGTAGTTCTAATAGTATATAAGCTTTTACCTGTAATTTGTTAAATTATTATTCATCTGCCTGATGAAGCCACTGAGTGGCGAAACATGTTGCAGTGTTCAACAATAAATGTGAAACCCTCCCAACTGTGTTGTTTTATTTCAATTTGTTATGGAGTTTCATCATGTATCCGCCTCGTCAATTCAAGATCCAGAATTTGTTAAAACCATGACCGAAACTGAGAAAGATGCATGGATTTCATTTGTTAATGTTATTGAAGGTTTTTAGGAAACAACAAGGATCCTAACTACAAGGAAATTGTGAAAAACATGCTACTGAAATTTATGGAATTGGCACGTAACATGAGCATAATGATGCTCATCTTGATTACTACCCCAAAAATCTTGGTGATGTGAATGAGGAGCAAGGTGAGAGCTTCTACAAAGACATGAAAGAAATGGAACGTTTCAATGATGATTGATTACTGCTGGTCAATAAAAAGGGACAATCCGACAATGGAATACAGAAAGAAATCCTCTAAACGAAATTTATCAGGGAGGGAAAGATCTTCTGGAAAGAAAAGAAATTAAAGATTGTTCTAATTTAGTTTACTATTTGTAATTTGTTTTTGTCTCTGTGTCAATAAAAGTAATTTTTATTAATTTTATTTCAACATTGATAAAAAAAAACTTGGGTTTTAGGGCAAATGATACTCGGATTTGAATTCAGCAGATCAAAATTATACAAACTCGGATGTCAGATCGAAATCAACTCTCAAAAAGTCAAAATTTGTTGGCCTGTGTTATTTATTATCATCTGAAATAATATATTATTATCTGAAAATTGTCGTTGGCAACATCTATTAACTGTCGGCTGACATCTTTCAATTGTCAGTTGTGTGCATATTGATTATTATTTGTCACTTGCCAATTGACATATGTCATCAGTCTTTACCATGTTATTAGTTAATTGACATTATATATTTTATCCACTAACTGTTACCTATAATATATAATCTTTATAGTGTCATTTATCCTGTCAATTGATAATTTTCACCAATTATTAATTAATTAAAAATTGTTGTCTCTCATTTTATTTGATTTTTTTTTACTTTCATGTCATTTGTTATCTATACCTGTCAATTGACAATTATCACCTGTCGCCAGAAACCTACATTTATATTAGTCATTTATAATCTGAATCGGCCAATTAACGATTTCCATATGTCATTTGACGATTGCTATCTGTCAACTTCTGTTTACTACCATCTGTCAATTAACAATGGTGTAATATTCATATTAAATAAATTAATATTAAGGAAATAAATGTATTTTGCTAGGACATACATATTTTATTTACAGTTCGGTTTCTTTTTATTTTAAAATAAATTGCGACATCCTTTAGTTTTTTTATTTAATCGTAATAATAATAACACATGTTTTAGTTTGTATACTTTGTTTATTTATTTTTTTTATTTAAAAAATAATAGTAACAAGTCAACGCCCTTAAGACCTTTTCCATGTGTCCTACGGCCTGAAATAATATTGCCTGCAATGGAAGTTTTATTTCTTCACTTACCTTCTTTGTTCTATGGAACTGGAATTACACAATTTAACGGCCGTGTAATAAAAAAGAAGATAAAATAAAAGAACGTTTTAGGTTATAGAAAAAAACCAGCTATATCATTCAATGCATTTATTAAATAATACAAATACATTACAGAAGTGTCAAATTTATAGAACAAATCTTAATAATCTTTGACACACTGTTACAATTGTATGAATAATAATTTTATACTAATTAATTAGATTAGAATCACGGTATGGGTGTTAACAACATGTTTTAAAAATAAACAAAGTAAATTAAAGGAGAAACTTTTATTTTATATGGAAAATCTTATGTTAATAGCCTAATAAATTTCAACCAAAAATTATAAAAAGTCGTAATTTCATTTTTATTTTTATCATAAACACACAAAAAATTAATAACTATGGTTTTGTACGTAATTCATAAATAAACTTGATAACTAATTTTATATCTTCCCAAGAAGCATGGCAGACGCTTTTTAACAATTGCATTATAGATATATGTTATTTTGTTATCAAATCAATGAAATTGTTAGTCACTATATTGAATTAACTATAAGTGATACATTTACTACGTATTTAATAATGTACATTGTTTAAGTAATAAAGCAAAATATATTAATTCATTAATTCACTTCCTATAATTAATAATAGATACATATATCTCTAAACAATCAAATATTTAAAAAAAGTTATCTATTGATGTATATGCATAATTTAATCCTATTATTTATTATCTATAAAAGTATCGTGGGAAAACTTATCTTTAAAAATAAATCTGTTTAGCGGAATATATTATATATAGCCATGTAAAATTATTTCAGTTTAATTCCTGGCGAAACAATACCAACATTCAATATATTTCATTGAATATAATTATTTCAGTTTGAGTATTCAATGGCTCAATTAGTTGTAGTTTATGGTCCTTCGGGAACTGGAAAAACTACATTAATAAAGAAATTGATGAGCGCCAAAGACAAATTTTCCCTGAACGTAAGCCACACGACTCGTCCGCCAAGACCTACAGAAGAAAATGGAATACACTATCATTTCATCGACGGTGGAAAGTTTGATGAAATGAAGTCACGAGGTGAATTTATGGAAACCTTCGAATACGTCGGAAATAAATATGGCACCAGTTTTAAATCGATTGAGAACTGTTTGCTTCGAGAAAAAATACCTGTGCTGGACATCAATGTAATAATAGTACAAACAATTAAGGACAATGAATTTATTAAAGAAAAATGTCCTGTCTATATATTTATTAAGCCGCCATCGTTAGAAGAACTCCAGCAAAGATTGATAAAAAGAGGGGATTCTATGGAAAGTGTGAATGAAAGAATGAAACATGCCGAAAAGGAAATTCTAGAAGGTAAGTATGGAAAAATTAAAATTGTAATAATTTAAATGTAATTTTTAGGTAGCAAATATGCAGATGTAATTCTTACGAATGACGATTTAGAGACTACTTATAATGAGTTTGAAATATTTATACTTACTAAATGTAATATATAATTTTATAAATAATAAATATACATATTTAATACACTAAAGTGAATACTTATTTATTACTTAATATGAATTGTATTTACACATAGTACTTTTATGATCTGAAATTGAATAATACATATGTATGCGAATTTCGCAAATAAAACTCAAAAAAGTATTAATTATTAATTAGCTATTAATTGACAAACCTGTCATTCATTTCTTAATAATTAATGGTGCTTTAGGGTAAAATAAACAAATAACACGGCAGTAAGGTTGCGATTATAAAAGCGTTTCACTAATTGAGAATACATCAAATTTGAAAAGTAAAACCAAAAATTAACTAGGTTTACAAGCATATTTTAATGTAAATTTAGGTGACAATTATAGTTAAAACAAGGAACGATAACATAAAATTATTTATTTACAACTAAAATAATAAACAGGGTGTTTTAAAATTGTATTACTTTCAGTTTGACCGAGAGTTCAAAATTGTTTAAAAAAATCAAATACGCAATTGGCTTACATTCTAAATTTAATTTCGATATCTCTAATATTTAGAGATATATTTACTTAGTTCCACACATTTGCCCATCACTGTATACAAACAGACATTACATTTAAAAATCTTCATAACTTATCAATAAGTAGTAAAATGTAATATATCGATTAGAATAATGTTATATGCATTAATGTACAAATATAGAGATACTTTAAAATAAAAGGACTGAAAAAAATTAAACATACCGAATATCTATGTACAACTGTTTAAAATCTATAAATCTTAAACCGCACACACTTCCATTTCCATCAAATAATGTTTAGGTCTCATTTTGAATTTAATTATTTCTGCGGTATTCTGAATATTTCAGGGTATTTTATTATGTAAATTCAAGATGTATTTTCAACAAGACGGTGCCCCCATAGAAAATGCAAATAAAGTGGTTGATTACTATAATAATTTTAAATACAGGAGATTAGGCATTAATTGACAAATTAGGTGCCATGCATGATCATTAAAGCTCTAATTGATTGTAAACAACACCTCAAAGATTTAAACTCGAACAGTCAAAATTGAAAATTGCATTTGTTGACTTAAATATGAAATCAAAATAATTACATCAGGAATCAGCTTCAAAAGAAGTAAATTGGCCTGAAAAAAGATATTAATTGTTTATTGTAATACTTAAATTCCAATTGATTGTAAACAATATCACAAAAATTTAAACTCAAGAAATTTGTTGAATAATAAAAGTAAATAAAATAAAAATAATTACAACAAATGTCAACTTAAACATTATTAAATTCGTCAAAAATAGTTCAGTTTGGTTATTTATTGTAATATTTAAATTTGAATTGATTTCAAACAACAGCACCAAATTTAAACTAAAACAGAACAAATTTAAAATTGTATTTCTCGAATAAAAAATTTAGATTAAAATAATTATGTGTAGAATCAACTTAAAAATTACTAAATTTGTTCAGATATATATTAATATTAGCCACTTGTTGCACTATTATGCCTCAATTGATTGTAAACATCACCATAAATATTAAAACTCAAACTGAAGAAATTGATAATTGCATTTGTAAAGTAAAACAAATAATATATCAATCTTGGCCACTTATTGTTATCTAAAATAAATTTTACAATTTTTTATTTAGCTGTAAAATATCAACTATTTTATAGTTATCAATTATTTTTTAAACAAATTATAATGCTTTGTAAGGTGCCAACGATTTTAAGCTATTTTCTAATTTCAAGTATTTTTAAAACACTTTTTCACATGTTTAGGAAAATTTTCAAATTATTTGATAAATGCTTTAATCTACTGTGTAAAAATAGATTGTTATTGTGAAACTTTTTGAAATTGAAAAGAATGCTTGTAATCATAAAATTATTAAGAAAAAAAGTAGTTTGAAAAACAAAAAATCAAATTATAGTTAACACAAAAACTTACCTAAAATATCTATAAAAAAATAACATTCTCTTTATAATTGGGATATAATTAATGACACATAAGAAGGGCAGGGTGATTCCTTAAAATAACAATTTCATTTATATAGAGAAATACATAAATAACAAGGCAGAAGAAAGTATAATCTAATAAAACTCACAAGTGTTTTTAGCCATTGGAATTTAACAGTAATAGTATTGATATGTTGAAGAAAGAAACCATTGTGATCTGGCCTAATTTTTTTATGTATAAGTAGGGTTAGTTTTTAGGGAGCATTGAGTAAAAACGAAATTTTCTTAGAACTGAAACATAGCGTTTTAATAAAATGTTATTGTAGAAGTGTAAATCTTTTAGCAATCTTTAGCCAGAAGTGGGTCTGAGAGTAACCATAAGTAATTAAATCTCACACTACTAATTTCATTGTAAAGTTTAAAGCAAACATTGACATTTCATCTCCCAAAGAACATTTTGATTTTGAAACTTATATTTCCAAAAATATAATTATTTTATTGACTATTGATTAATTTGTTAATTGTTTGTTCTGTGTAACTATTGTTCATTCTCAATTTTGTGGGTTTCATCTTTTAGCATATTAATAAAATTACAAAAATCAGACTACTTACAAAAAGTAGATTTATCTCATCATCAAACTTCATAGAAATAAATAAAGATGAATAAAGATTTACACAAGACCCAAAAACATAAAGCAGCTAATGATAATTATTAATGAGACTAATAAAATCTCTTTGAGCAATTTCTGCACTTATGTTTATGCTCAAAGAGATTTTATTACTCTCATTATTAATTATCATTATTAATACTGCACCACAAATTTAAATATTTAATTTGCACAAAGCAGATAGTTTTAACTCCGTGATTAATAGAGCCTTTAATCTACCCCTAGTTTATAAACACTAAACGGTGAAATTCACACAATTAAGAGAATTGCTACCATCAACGGTTACCCAGAACAACCAATTAACAAATTAATCAGTAGATTTAAACTTAAACATCTTGAAAATGTAAGTAAAAAAATCAAAAAGGTCCATCGAAGATATTACGTCAATGTATGCTTTAAACCCAACAATAAAATATGTAATGCAAAATTTACTTCTAAGATTGAGATTGATATAATGAATAAATCTGGAGTTTATACATTCAGTATTCAATTCAATGTAAAAGCGTTTGAATGGAAGATCCTTCAAAATAATGTACTTCACCCGTCTTCCTATTGACTAAACTTTTGAGTATATTTTAATCTGAAATTTATACATTAACTTGTTCACAATGTACAAATGTTTTAATGGAAGATCTTCAAAAAGAATAAGCACACCTGTTCTATCGATTGAAATTATGAGTATATTTTTATTTTAAAATATAACTTTTTTGATATTTTGTTACAAAGGAGTGCTTATATGTTAATACATTATAAATAAATGAGTTTGTTCTATAATAATACATTTGGAGATAAATTTAAAAAAACTACTTATATCAAAATAAATATAAAGTTAAAATAGATTATAAGTACATATATGAATGATTAGACAAATATATAAATTAATAATTGATTTCACCCTGTATGTTGTTAAACATTACAATTTAATTTTATATTTACACCTATATTTCACAACCTGATATAAATAATAATCTGTATTAGTATTACGTTTAAATTAAGTAGATTACTCTGCCACTTACCTAAAATAAATATGTTGTATGATAAATGTATTTCTTTTCCAAATGTGTAACATAATATAACCTAAAACTTAACCTCTTTACGTCGATGTCTTTCTCCGATTCCTTTAATATTCCGTAGTCATCTTCGGGTAATAATATATGAACATATGTGGTTTATTACCAAGGAAAATCTTCATGAAATTTCACAAAATTTGCACCATTAACTATAAACAAAATAATAAATTACAATTGAACTCTGTTTTCTATGATTACAAGATGGTAAACGTAACTTTGTTATTAAATCTTGTTTTAAGTTGGATGCATTTATGAGTCACTACGGTGGCGGTAAATTTAAAAATTAAATGGAAACCAAACAAGAATGTTTTAATGTCATTCTAAAAGAAAAGGAGTATATAATATTCAGCTGGTAATTATAAATATGATTTAGAATTTTACACACGAACAATGTTTATAATTAATACTATAAAAAATATGTAGTGATACTAGGCGTAGACTATTTTTGGCAATAAAAATTAAATTGAAATAGTAAAAAAACATTGTTTTACATCTTCATTTATTTTCAATATTTTAGGGAATTGTTTATTCTCTATTTACCTTTTCATAAAATATATAAGTTTCTCGACGTTTATTTATCTATAATGTAATATAAAATTACATACATGCACAATTTAAGTTTTATCAGATTAATAATTTATTTTATACGGATTAAAAATATTTGATTTGGATCCAATCAGTAAAACATTCATCAGAATTTTATTAAAAAAATCTCTTTAATTAATCAAATAAAATGTAATTAAAACATCTTTATTATTAAAAGTAAATATTTTTACATTTTTTGTGAAGTGAAGTGAGATTTCTTCTAATCAGCGGCTTTCGACCCGCGGTCTTTCAGCCTAATATCTTTGATTTTTATACAAAATTAACTTTTTCTTTGATTATTTAAAAATTTCTATTCCAATTTTTTTGAGTTTTCTAGTTACTTTTATTAAAATAATTAGGATTTTTTACTATCATATATCTTAACGTATTTTAGATTTTTTATGTTTTTCAAAAAAGGTTCGATCATTTTAATTCTACTTTTAGAAAAAAAATTATAATATTTTCGTGGGTTCTAAAATGTATCAGATTATTTGACAACTTTTTTGGAGCTCCTAGAAATTTTCAACAATTGCTTAATTCTAAATTATTTAGATTTATGTCTAAAAATTTTTCTAATTTATTGCATTTTTTGAGGACTCTAAGATTTTCAGTGATTTTGAATATTCAATGTTTTTTAAAATTGCTTTTTGATATTCTTAGAGTTTTCTAACAACTCTTTTTTATTTTTTAGTTAACACTACTTCCTGAAGGATTCTAGAATTTTATTAGATTTTTCGTAAATTCCTTAAGGTTTCTAGCATTTTTCTTCTACTTCAATTTTCCATTATTTCCTCGTAAGTTCTAGAATTTATCAAATATTTTCCAGGTTTGAGTACTTCATTTGAGCAGATTATTAAATTTTTCAAAAAAATAAATTGTGAGCGTCCCAGATTTTTTCAGAATTTTTTTAATGTTCTTTTTGATTCATTAAGATTTTACTTTTTTAATTGTTTTAAGAACATTTCAATTTGTTTCTAAGATTCTAGAGTTTACCAGAAAGATTATTAGGAGATTCCATTTTTAGATTTTTTTTCTAGCATATTTCTTTTTTATTCATGACTTATTCTATTTCTTAAAAGATTTTGGAATTTTCTTAGGTTTTTTTTTGTAAATTATTTACAATTCTACAATGTTTCTTTTACCTTTAAATTTTTTTAAATTATTTCTTCGTGGGTCATAGAATTTATTAGAACTTCTTTTCCTCCCGGTTTTTCAGAACTTTCTTCAAAGGTTTTTCACTTTTTCTAAATTTTTAAACGCTCCTAGAATGTTTTTTTTATTATTTCCACTATTTTTTGTATATTCTAAAAATTATCAATATTTCGACTTTTCTTTACATTTAAGAACATTTATTTTTGCAGAGGTTCAAGGGTTTTCCAATAATTTCTGTAAGAAAGTTTCTGAAATGGTCCTTTGATGGTTAAACAATTTCTCTTATAAATTTTTTTGTAGCAGCTTAATTTTTTTAAGTTATTCACTATTTCTTGACGAATTCTAGAACTGTCTATGTTTTTTCGCAAATTCCTTAAAGATTCTATATTTTTTTCTACTTTGAAAAAAATGCATTATTTTTCTTAGATTCTAAATATTATCAACTTTTTAAACTTTTTTTTACTTTTAAGAAAATTTCTTTTTGCTTTTCAATGCTGTTCCACCAATTTCTGTTATAAATTTCTTAAATGTTTCTCTTTTTTTAGAGAATTTAAGCAATTTAATCTTTTTTATTAAAGCATTATAGAATTATCTTAGAATTTCTCTTTTACCTTTAGAAAATTTTCTATTATTTCTTCACTTATTATTTATTAGATTTGTATCAACTTTTCTTCAATTTTTAAAAATACTTTTTCATGGTTTTTGACATCATTCATAGGTTTAATTTAGGCGTTCTAGATTATTCCAAAAATTTCGGTTCCAAACTTCTTAAAATTTCTAGATTTTAGAAAAAAAAATCCTTCGGTGGTCTAAAATTGTTTAAATTTGTCTAGAAACTTTTAAATAAAGTTTGGGGCATTCTAAAATTTTCTTAAGTTTTTTTGTATATTCTTTAAATATAATTTTTTTTTCATTATTTCTTTGTGGATCCTAGAATTTATTAGAAGTTTCTTCCAATCTTACTTTTAAAATTTTTTTATTATTTCTTCGTAGGTTCTAGAATTTATTAGAATTTCTTTACCCGGTTTTTCAGAACTTCAGATTTTTCAATTTTCCCAAAATTTCTATTATTTCTTCTGTTTCAAAGAATTTAACAGAATGTTTTTAACTTTCCTTCCATTTTTAGAAAATTTTATTTTTGTAATCTGAAGTTCCCAGAATTTTTTTCTGTTCCAAATATTTCTATTTTTAAAACATTTTCTGAATTTATTCTTTTATGGCTAAAAAATTCCTTTTCCATATTTTTTTCTTACAGCTTATTTTTTCAAGTTATTCACTATTTCTTAACGCATTCTAGAATTTTTTATGTTTTTCGCAAATTTCTTAAGGATTCTACATTTTTTTCTACTTTGAAAAAATGCATTTTTTTGTGGTTTATAAAAATTATCAATTTTTTTAAACCTTTCTTTGATTTTTAGAAAATTTCTGACAACTTTTTTCGGAGGTTCAAGGGCTTTTCACCAATTTCTGTTAGAAATTTCTTCAATTTACTAGCAATCTTTTTTATTAAAGCATTTGTAGTATTATCTAGACTTTCTCTTTTACCTTTACTAATTGTTTCTATTATTTCTTCACTTATTCCAGGATTTATTATATTTTCATCAACTTTTCTACTTATAGAAAATGTTTTTCATGGTTTTTAACAACAATCATAGGTTTATTTTAGGCGTTCAAGATTTTACACACAATTTCAGTTCAAAATTTCTTAAAATTTCTAGATATTAGAAAAAAGAATCCTTCGGTGTTCTAAAATTATTCAAGTTTTCTAGAAACTTTTAAATAAAGTTTGGGGTTATATAATATTCCTTGGGGGATTCTAAAATTTTTTTAAGTTTTTTCGTAAATTCTTATAAATATTCTAAAAAAAATCTTCTAATTTAAAAAAAAATCATTATATCTTCGTGGATTCTAGAATTTATTAGAATTTTCTTCCAATATTATTTTTCGTAAATTAAGGATTCTAAAATGTTTCTTCTACTTTAAGAAAATTTTCCATTATTTCTTCGTTCTAGAATTTATCAGATTTTTTTCCTGGTTTGAGAACTTCCTTAAAGCAGATTTTTAAATTTCTTAATTCTCACGTTCCTGATTTTATTCAGAAATGTTTTTAATAGTTTTTTTTAGATTAATTAAGTTTTTATTTTTTAATTGCTGTTTCAATGTTTTTTTATCAGAAAGATTATTAGAAAATTCGGAGATTACATAATTTACTTTTTTAGATTTTTCTAGAAGTTTTCTAGCAGATTTAATTGATTCGAAAGTTATTTACTATTTCTTATTTTTCGTAAATTCCTTAAGGATTCTAGAATTTTTCTTCTACTTTTAGAATTTCGTTTATTATTTCTTGGTGGGTTCTAGTATTTATTAAAATTTCTTTTCCCGGTTTTTCAAAACTTTTTTCAGAAGATTTTCAATTTTTTCAAATTTTTTTTTTCTTCTACGTTTCAACTTTTTTAACTTTTCCTCAATTTTTGGAAACTTATTTCTCGATTTTTGTTCCTAGATTTTTTCAACAATTTCTTTTCCAAATATTTCGATTTTCTAAACATTTTCTGAAATGATTCTTCTTCTATGGTTTAAAAATTTCTCTTCCAGATGTTTTTCCTTGCAGCTTAATTTATAAGTTATTCACTATTTCTTCACGCATTTTAGAATTTCTATGGATTTTCGCAAATTCCTTAAAGATTCTGTGTTTTTCTACTATTATTGTTTCGTAGATTCTAAAAATTATCATTTTTTAAAACTTTCTGATAGAAATTTTCTGAAATTATTCCAAAAATTTTTTTTTCCATTTTTTTTTTCTTGCAGCTTAATTGTTTTAAGTTATTCACTATTTCTTGGCGAATCCTAGAATTTTCTATGGGTTTTTCGCAAATTCCTTAAAGATTTTATTATTTTTTTCTACTTTGAAAAAATGCATTATTTTTTCGTAAATTCTAAAAAGGTTAAATTTTTTCAACTTTTCTCTAGTTTTTAGAAAATTTCTTTTTGCGGAGATTCAATAGTTTCCACCAATTTCAGTTAGAAATTTCTTAAATTTTTCTTCAATTATTCAAAATTGTCCAGATTTTTAAAAATTTCAAGTAATTTATTCTTTTCTATGATTGCATTCTAGAATTATCTTAGAATTTTTCATTTAGAAAATTTTCTATTGTCTCTTCACTTATCCTAGGATTTATTTGATTTTTATCAACTTTTCTTCTATTTTTACAAAAACTTTTTCATGGTTTTTGACAACATTTATAGGTTTAATTTAAGCGTTCTAGAGAGAGAGAGAAAACATCTTTATTATTAGGAGTAAGTATTTATACAGTTTTTATGAAGTGAACAGAGTACAGACTTGAGGTTTCTTCTAATCAGCGGCTATCGACCCGCGGTCTTTCAGCCTGGATTAAACTATCAAAAACGTCATGATTACTAATTTACTACTTTATTTTGTTTGTATTATAACGGGTGTCCAACAATTATTGCAGTCCCGGGTGGCGTTGGAATCAAAAACGTTGGTCGATTCTTACATGTGCCAAATAAATGAACTGACATTTTAGTTGTCAAACATAACTTAAATGTGCATTAAAAATGTCAGTTCATTTATTTGCAACATGTAAGAATCGACCTACGTTTTTTATTCCAACGCCACCCGGGACTGCAATAATTATTGGACACCCGTTATAATGTATTTTATCTCTGCATTATAGCTCTTATATTACCCTGTAATGGACTGTAGTCTGTTGGGAAATAAATATTATTATTATTATTAATGTCTTACGAAATTAACTGTCTTCTGTCATTCGAAGGTTATGTCATTATGAACTTATGAGATGAATTGATGAATGGTGATTTGTGGATGTTTTGGCTTTGGGTTAACTAAAGGGTTATGAGGATTACACAACTTATTAAGGATTTTGAGGTTATGGGGATTTGTGGCAAAATTTTGGGATAGATATTTCAGACGCTCTTCAATAGGAATTACATAGGTTAATTCGTATAGGAGGGTATTAGATGTGTTATGAATGGGATTAAGAGGGTGTCTGATTTTAGTAAGGATGCGAAGGGCTGATCGTTCTGCTACCTGGAGGTTTTTTAAGACGGCGGGACAGGGATTATAGAATAGGATAGCGGAGTACTGAAGAAGAGGCCTCAAATCGTTTTATAAATATGGACGGCTGTGTGTGTCGATATGCCTTGATTTTGATACGTTAAAACTCTAAAATATCGTGCTCTCTTCTTGACACTCGCTTTAAGGCTTTGGGTGTGGGATTTGAAGGTTAATATAGGGGAGAACCTTGGGGGACACCTTGCTGGGAACAAAGATTCTAGATTCTAGATTTTTCTAACAATTTCAGTTCAAAATTTCATAAAATATCTAGATTTTAGAAGGGGGTTTAAAATGTTCTCTTCCAGATTTTTAAAAATTTTAAATAAAAACTTTCTTCAGAGGTTTTACAATTATTCAACAATTTATTCTCCAAAGTAGTAGTAGTGTTTGGCTATCGACCACGTAGTTCTTCCGCCGTGTGTATTTATGTTTGTATGTAAATGAGCTTGTTACTCTAATGTATTTTTTCACTGTCTCTAACATTCTCTCTCATTCCCTGCTACTCCCATTAACAGCATGTGGTTGCATACGCCAACACGCATACCTAACTCCTTCTATAATAATTGATGAATGCCTGGGGCGTTAACTTTGTGTTACATCTTGGAAATTTAAACAAAAACGCTTTCTTTTGTTGATATCACACTTTATTTTTAAGTGAGTCGAGTTTCGATCATTAACTGATCATTCAATATTTAAGTTAGTATGTGCTCGGTTGTTTCATCTGTCGTATCACATAATCTGCAATTTCCATTTGCGCCTCTTTTGGCGAGTTCATCTGTCAAGCAGTTTCCTTTGATATCCCCGTGCCCTGGGACCCATATGAGGGTCAACGAGTTGTTCTTCGCCAGTTGCGAGAGGGATCGTCGACATTCCCATATAGTCCGTGAGCCGTGGCTGTAGGCTCAAACGGCATTTAATGGGGCTTGACTGTCTGAGCTTCAGCTTGCAGAATCGTGGCTATCGTACCAAGAGTTATGAAGCACCTTCGGTTTTGGGTACGGTCGTAAAGGCATATTCCAGTACATCTGTTATTCTTGGCACCATCGGTGTATCAGGCTGATATTCCTCGACCAAACTCCTTGACTGTCACCGAAGCCATTTTGGGGTCTTCAATCAACACCTTAAACGGTTTTTCGAATTCGTGCCTCCTGGAAATGCTTCGTTAGAAGCTCAGTACATTTCCTGAACCTAATCAAACCGAATAAACCATGATTTCTCAACCTTAATTTGCTCACCGCACAATTTGAGCCTAATTTTCTCTGCGTCTTCTACTGACCTAAACTAAACTAATAATCATTCAATGAAAAGAAATTTAAAACATTACGACGGATATTTATCTTTCTGAATATCCATGCTCGTTGAGCAATCGAAATTATTTTCTAAAACAAGAACTGTAAACTAAATTTTTTGGTATTGCGTCTTATCCCACTCATAGAAAAAAAAACATCGATGCCCCACAATGAGTTCGAAAGTAAAAAAATTATCAAAACTAGTAGGAATCAACAAAATAAACTGTGACATATTCCTTCAAATCTTCATCTTCATCAAATCTTTATTTTATATAACTAATACACTTATTACATATTGTATATTTACAAACAATAGTTGTAAAGAAGCTATAAAAATAAAACATTTATTAAAGATTATCGAATAAGCACATCTTAATATCCTCAAACAATTAACTTTGAACCTTCTGCATTAACTTTGCAATTCCTTATTCAGGCATTGTTTTAAATGCGTTGTTAAAGTACCTTTAGATGCAAACCGTTTATCACATATATTACAATTAAATGGCTTGTTATCCGCGTGTATCCTTTCGTGAATCCTCAGCGAAGCTCCTTGATTGAAGGACTTTCCACAAAATCCGCAAACATAAGGCTTCTCACCTGTATGGATGCGCTCGTGTAGTATCAAATAGTAACTGCGGGCGAAGCATTTTCCGCAAAATTTACACTTATAAGGCTTCTCACCCGTATGATCCCGAGAGTGTTCAGTTAACTTCCACTTAACGGGAAATCCTTTTCCGCATATATCGCACAAGTGGATCTTTGCACGGGGCTCCTTCTTTGGTACGTGCAGTAACTGATGCCGCCCTAAACTTTCTGCTTTCGCAAATATTTTTCCACAAGTAGAACACTGATTAGGCACTAGTGCGCCTTCGATAAATACACGATGGTTTCGTATTTGGTGTACTGATAAATACGTAGAATAAGGAAATACCTTTTTACAGACAACGCACTCGAAAGTATTACCAGTTTTATGCCATATTTTATGCTCTGCAAAATGGGTACGGCCGTTGAACCACTTCCCGCAATCATCACATTTGTACTTATACTGTTTGAAGTGTTGGGATTTTATATGGGAGAGTAAATTCGAAAGTAATTTCGTCTTGTACTCACACCCACCACACTGGTATCTACCCAATTCATCGTGTTTACCGAGGTGTACTGAATATTTATACAATTCAACAAATTGTTCGTCGCAAATTCGACACGTATACTTCTCTAAATGTTCTAATACGTGCCTCTCAATATCAACTTTTTCGGGAAACTCCAAATCGCAAGTGTTGCAGATGTATGTATTATTCTTATTGTTAAAGTTGTAATTGTATTCTATATCTGGTACAGCTTTTCGTGAATGGAATTCTTTCATGTGCTCTCTTAATTGAGTTGATGTATTGAAAACAACGCACTCTTCGCATTTGTTACATTTCCAAATATTGATCTTTTTCGGAGGTCGACCTTTTCTCTTAACAACTCTGAAATTTATAGAAATTTATTAGTTGATTTGAATTTAAAAAAAGGTTTGCTTAGGACGATAACTATAAATATAATCACTATTACTAAATTACAAATATTTTTTCACCTCTTGTAGGTCTGATGTTGTCTTGAAGTATTTTTTTGATTGAGAAATTTAAATTTTATTTATTTATACACAATGTTTTGATATTGACATGGAATAAAACAAGGTGTGTGTAATGTATAAATGAGGATTTTTTATTTGAAAATAAAATATATGATGTATAAAATATGAAATAGTAGAATAATAGAATATGAATGTTCGCTGTGGCATGCTAAATTTTAATTATTCTACCTCATAGGTCCAGACAAATTTGGGCGATGGCCTGGACAATCGCTTATACCTGCAACTTCAGAAAACCCAATAAGAAATACACTTGGTGGCCAATTTATGTCAGCAGTTAGCGCCGTCAAGCTGGAACCACATAACATCCACGTTTATATAATTCAATTCAGACGAAGGCAAAATGGTTATCATTGATATGTGTACTAGCTATTGACGCTAATGGAAGAATAAAGCCGTTAGCCATAATCCAGTAACTTTATGAAGAATCTTGGTGGCCAATTTATGTCACTTTTGTTAGCTCCGTCATGTTGGAACACCAAGTTGTCCACTTTAATATTACTGAATTCAGGTGAAAACAAAATGGTTATCATTGATATGTGTTCTCGACATTGATGCTGATGGAATAATATAGCCGCTGGTCCAAAATCCAGTAACCTTATACAAAATCCCGAGCGTAAACTAAATCTTGTTGATAGAGATGATCCTTTGGCCACAATTGCTTTCTTTTTCCAAACGCCCCGAAGCCACCATTGAGCGCGTTCTATTTATAAGATAGCAAGCCCAAGGCCAAATAGAAAATATCCAAGTTAAAGTCTGTAGAAGTTCTTGTGTACAGCGAGAACAGACTCATATAACTTTTATAGACACAGGCAAGGTTTTTGGTCGGTTATATTGAGAATCGAATTAATTTGTTGGGATGAGGTTTTGTCAGGAAGCTTAACAAACGTAGACGAGCAACGATTAACATATATGTATATTGTCTATAACAAAGTTCTTAACAGTAATTGACGTCACTCACGAGGTTACATTGGTACCAACTACTAAATAATATATTCTCCAACACTCCCACTTAATGGAAAAAACACAAGTTTTATTTTAACATTACTTAATATATCCCCATATTTAGTCGGCAATAGTTTTGTTTTTCACTTGTGACTGCTTTTGTAAGGTTGTCAGCAATCATCTCCTGAGTTGAGACGTGTTCAATTTGAATGGTTCCATCTTCAACTCGATCTCGAACATAGTGGTGGCGGACATCTATGTGCTTCGTTCTTGCTCGGTATCCGTCTCATTCGGCTAGTTTTATTGCACCATTGTTGTCACACTTGATGTTGATGCACGATGATTCAGTTTTGTAAAATTCATCTCTCAATTGCCTCAACCAGATTGCTTCTTGAGTCGTAAAAGTTAACGACATGTATTCCGCCTCAGTAGTTCATAGCGCCACGGTTTGCTGCCTTCTTGATGCCCATGACACTGCTCCGCCCGAACATTTGAAAACATAGCCAGTACACGACCTCCTTTTGTCAATATCTGATGCCCAGTCTGCATCACAATATCCGGCCAGTTCATCCTGCGTAGTGTAAAGTAGTTTGTATTCGGCTGTACCTTTTAGATAACGACAAATGCGTTTAACAGCCTTCCAATGTGCCTCACCATGGCTGTTGTTGAATCGACTGACATCATTTACAGCAAATACAATGTCAGGTCGAGTTCCTTGTACTATATATAATAAGCATCCCACGACTTCTTGATATGGGATTTTCCAACTAAGTTTTTTATGCTTGCCATTTCAGCTGATAGCTTTGAATTTGGGTCACTTGGTGTGCTTATTGCATTGCAGTCAGACATTCCAAACCTTGCTAACACTTCTTTTATAAAATTTGTTTGGTCCAAAGATATTCCGTTGTCTTTGTAAGAAATATTTAATCCGAAGATATTTTTTGCAACTCCTAAATCTTTCATTTTAAATTCACGATTTAATTTGTGCTTTATGCTGTCTCTAATATTTTCATCATTCCAAAAAATTAATAGGTCATCTACATATATTGCAATTATTACTTTTTTATCTTTACTGTAGAATATGCATGGATCCACTTTTTTTTAGACCGAATTCCTCTAACGTTTTTGATAGCTTGATATTCCATTTCCTTTCCGCTTTGCTTCAGTCCATAAATAGCCTTGTTTAATTTGCATACTCGTTTTGATTCATCGTTGTACAATTCAGGTTGTTCCATATAAATTTCTTCTTTTAGTTCTACCTGTACAAATGCTGTGGTAGCGTCCATTTGGTCAATGTTTAGTTTATATTTCACAGCTTGTAGGAGTGCTATTTTCAAATATACCGGGAGATTGTTTTGATCGAGGGCGGCGTAGTAAAAACGAAAAACGCGACGCGGCGTGGGCGACAGTTTTTGTTCAGGTTAGGAGAGCAGCGAGAGTTTTGGTCGCGCAAAGAGCGGCAGAGTTTTTGGTTATTTAAATCGGGAGTCAGATTGGCCGATTTTGCTTGGTGTTTGCCGATAGCATGCACAGTTTAAGTGCTGCTAATTGATCGAGGTCCTTACCGGAGTTTTGAGCCGTGAGCGCTTTCTGGGAGCCCGGTGATTATTCCCGAAGAAGCCATTTTTCGTCGCCTTGCCGTCCTACCGTACGTTGTTTCCGTCCCGCTGTCCCGCACAACGCACTTGGACTCCGTCGGAACAAGAGACGCTGAGTGAGTGCATGCTGACTTTGAAGCAGATAAGTTATTCTTTAATTATTACTACATTGAAGAGCTACAAAAACGTCTCAGTACGTTATTACTGAGTGGCGCCCATGTTTAGTTGTGGACATTGTCGAATTAATTTTGTTTTGTTTCGGAATATTTTCATTTTTCAATTTTTACTAGCATAAGTTATTGTTTATATATTGTTTTCGTTATTTGTTAATACACTTTGTTCAATTCTATAAAACGGATTTTTCATTTACTGAACCCACGCCCAGCCCCGCAAAAATTGAGAGCCGGGAATGTTATTAGAAACCTTATTGATGTATATCAAATTACCGGAGAATATGTCTCTGTATAGTCGATGCCTGGTATCTGTGAACATCCCTTTGCAACTAATCTCGCTTTGTATTTTGATGATTCTTTGTCACCTTTCTTTTTGAAAATCAATTTACATTTTACAGTCTTCCTATTTGTCGGTAGGTCTGTAATATTCCAGGTATTGTTTTCTTCTAAAGATTTAAGTTCATTTTTAATGGCTTCTCTCCATTTATCTGATTCTTGACCTGCTAATGCTTCTTGAATGGTAGAAGGAATTTCTTCCCCTTGAATTGCTATTGTAGCATACACAAAATCCTCCATCTTCTTCGCAGGTTTTGGTGCACGTGCAGATCGCCTCGTTTCATTGAACATTGTTGATGTATCTGATGATTTCGGAATGTAGTCTTCATCGCTTGAATCTTCATAATCTGATGTGCTCAGTTCTTCATGTCCATCTGTTGAATTCTCAACTTCTTTAGACGTTTCATTTTCTTGATCGTTTTCTCCCACTGAAGTGTCATTTTCTTGATCAAATTAATTAAATACCTTTGTATCTGGGTTCGATTCTAGAAAGATTACATCTCTGCTAATTTGAATTTTTTTTGATATGGGATCAATACACCTATATCCCTTACATTCGTCACTATAACCCATGAATAGCAACTTCATTGATTTTTTATCTAGCTTCAATCTCTTCTCCTTAGAAATATGAACCATAATTGGACAGCCGAAGGTTCTCATGTGTTTAACATTTACTTATTGACCAGACCATTTTCCTTCTGGTGTGTCATCTACTAGGCTAGTAGATATGGATCTGTTTATAATATAAACTGCAGTATTGACTGCTTCTGCCCAATAACTTTTGTCTAACTTTGAGTCAAATAACATACACTTAGCTTTTTCCACTATTGTACGATTCGCTCGTTCTGCTTTCCCATTTTGCTGTGGAGTATACACATTTGATGTCTGGTGAATTATGCCCCTTTTTTTGCAGAATTCTTCAAGATCCTTGTTACAGTATTCCTTTCCATTGTCAGTACGTAAAATCTTGATTTTCTTTCCAGTTTATGTTTCCACCAGCTCTTTAAACTGCTTGAATGGTTCAAATACTTCACTCTTATGCTTTAAAAAGTAGACGAATATTTTATGGGAGTAATCGTCCAATCGACCAAACCGACGATGCCATGTGTAGAAGCTATCTCCTGTTCCAGCCACCATACATCTAGCAGATTTATCTTCAACTTTATACACTCCTAATTTGCAACTTGAGTGTAGCAACAGTTCATTCTTTTTATTGTATATTTTACACACATTTCTTTCAAATATTACTTTGTTGCCTTTTTCAACAATTTTTGCAACAGAAAGTAAATTTACACTGAGTTCAGGTACAACTAGCACCTTTTCAACGCTTATTTCACTATCATTTACTTGTAATGTAGTTTTTCCGATACCCGTAACAGACAATTTAGAATTATTTGCGATCATGATGTTTTCAATGTCGCAGTTTTCTGTTGTTGTTATGCAGCCTGGCATTGAAGTCATATGATGTGTTGCGCCACTGTCTATGAACCACTCATTTATTTTATTCTGTTGCGAACAAAACCTAGCTGTAAATGCACCTTTTGTATCTTCTGTTTTGCCTTTAAACTTCTCTCGACATTCTGATGATTTATGGTTCTTTTTACCACAGTTGTAACACTTTATAATTTTTTTAAATGGTACATTTTTATTAAACTTCTTATTTCCACTTAGAAAAGCACTGTTGGATTTATTGGTATAATCAGTTTCCAATAGTTTTGATTTTATTAAATCACCAGTTATTTTGGTGTTACTGCTTTCTATTCCCATGATCAGTGGTTTGAAATCATCTGTGAGCCCTGCTAAAAGTTTTGCACCAATCCATTCTTCTGTGATTGCAAATCCAACACCTTTTAGTTTGTTTGCCGTTCCTATGACATTATTTACATATTCGGCCCTGGTGTTAAAACTTTCCAGCCTGAATGTGATGAGTTTACGTAGCAATCCAATTTGTCGACTTAACCCTTTGTCATTGAAAAGATTTTCAAGAGCATTCCAAATATCTGCTGTTTTTAATGTTTGTATGTGCACGAATAACGACTCATGTATCGACATCACTATGCGAGCTTTCGCCTTTGCATTGATCGAGTCCGTGAAATTCCAGCACCATTCTTATAGCGAATTTCCATGTGTGGTAATTTTCACTGCCCTTTAGTTTTTCAATCGAATTATCACTGGTAGCCATTTTTATACCGGCTTCACCACGTGCTTCCAACCTCGAATTTCGCGACACACGCGTTTTAAGTCTACGCCTTTTAGCTCCCTATTTACCTGCCTGGGCCCATATCCTGTTGGGATGAGGTTTTGTCAGGAAGCTTAAGGGGGTAACAAACGTAGACGAGCAACGATTAACAAATATGTATATTATCTATAACAACGTTCTTAACAGTAATTGACGTCACTCACGAGGTTACATTGGTACCAACTACTAAATAATATATTCTCCAACATAATTGACTTAAATGTGGCAATCGACCGAAAATTGCACACAAAGTTTGCATTATTGAACACCTAATGACGTGCTGCTCGAACGTATAACTTTGTGACAATTAAAATACCATCACTCTCGGCAGACAACGCTTCCTCAACGTTTTATGCTCTTCCGTCAATATTTTTGGTATCCACATTGAACACAGTTTCCGATAATGCAAGCATTCGCTCACAATTTCATACAAAACACTTCTTAAAAGTTAAAATGGAGTGGGTTATCAGGTTAATGAATAAACGTGTTGTCTCCTTGAGTATCAGAATAGAACTACTTTATTTTGTGTTACTTTACAAACACAAACTGTCAACACTGTAAACTGCTTAAACTATAAATATCCTAACTACATCTGAGCTTAGCTTTAACACTCCCACTAACTCAGTGTATTAAACATAACTAAATTATACAAATTAAATATTGAAATATTAGAGCAGTTTTAATAATATTAATTAATAGTGAGAAAATTAAATTTTCTTTATGAGCATTTCTGCACTTATGTTTTACATTTTACTGTAAAAACTCCAGCAAACAGTTAAAACAACTACTCCCCGTACTAAAGCACCGCCAGGCATTGAATGACATAACTGTTAGCTGTCGTTACATGTCTGAAATAATATTCAGCACGATGTAACAATTTTTGTGGTGTTATCATTTTTTAACCGCTCCTCGAAAAGTGTTATGCAATGACAATCCGCAGACACGTGTTTCACTGTATCACAGCTCATCAGTGCAACTATGTCATAACTACGCGCGTCCTTTCTGGTGAAAGGCCATCGCGAGATGAATCAAATTCAAATAGAATTGATCCATTGCCGATGTTCTAAATTAACTTAAACCTAAATCCGCTACAAAAATTCCATGCTTTGGAGCTGTTGCAAGTTTTAAGCTTTATTCTCTCCGAAGGCTAAAATTTTCTGCTTCCATAGCCTGTCTCCACTGCTCTTTGTCAGCACACGATAAAGCTTTATCGACTGTCAGGGAATCTTCTCCTAAAACACTTGGCTCATCGCACAGATATGTAACATAATCTGAAAATCTTTTAGTCTTTCTCTATGTGGCTTACAACTTCTCCAACTTCCACTGGATTTTCTGGAACATATTCTTCTGAAGTACTGCTATCACCACTCCGCTCTCATGTGTGTAGTTTATGTTTTCTTCTGAGATCGATTCAACTTCCACTGAAACTATTGTTTCTTCAATAACATAGGTCATTATTGACAAAGTCAAATTTCCATCTCTAAAAGATGGAACATACCCTAAAATAAGGCAAATATTAATGGTAAAGAGAACACAGAGAATTCTTGGACTCTTACTGCCTGTCAGGAATATGGGTTAGCGTATAAGATCGTCGGACCGTGTGAACTCCGTCCAGCTTCTTCTAGCTAAAGTTTTGTATTATTTTTTTAATATATTCATGTGTATTTTGTTAGGAAGAGAGCTAATGCATAATAAATAAATAAATAACCTCATCTACAACTGTTTCTACGGTCATTTTGATTCAAAATTGTCGTTTTCAAACACTATAATATCTCGGCTTGTACTTATATGTACAGGGTGTCCCATTTTAATCCGCCAGTAGCGATAATTCTGAAACTTTGCATTGAATCAAAAAGTGTTCCAAATGAAAAGTTTAATGGTTCTGAGGGGGACATCTGATGCCGTAGACTTTGCCCCCCCAGCCCCCCAAGGGGGGCGGGAACAGGGGGCAACTTTAAAATTTTAAATGGAAACCCCTATTTTTTATTGCAGATTCTAATAGACGGTTAAAAAGTATGTAAGTTTTATCCGAAACATTTTTTTATTGGTCGAGAGATGGCGCTGCAAATGTAAAAGTTTTTTGTCAATTAAATTGCGAAAATCGTCACGTAATTAACTGTTATTATTACTTAAGACTTACTCACACCTTACAAGGTTGTTTTTTCTCAGCCTGCCCAAATACTACCCCCCCCCCCTACAAAGACGTAAAGTACTCAAAATAGCGTTTGAGTACTTCTTTTTCAAATTAAATAATGGGTAAAATAATTCAAAAAAGAATGTCCGTTTTTTTTTTCAAAAAATGGAGCTATGAGGGGGCCAGGTCAAACACTGTTTGAAAAAAAAGACATTCTTT
>OZ018388.1:67153997-67302524 GCA_963969525.1 Ontholestes murinus
TTACAGAAGGAGACAAGGTTTTCGGTCGATCACTTTTACGACTTATGGAGATCGTCTGATTATTTTCCGAATTTTTTGACCCAAATTTGGCCATCGAACGTTGCAGAATGGATTTTGTAGGATCGTAAATGGCACACACATTTTGCATTATTAAACACCTGGTGTATGCTGCTCGATCGTATAAGTGGCTTTTGTGATTTGACACCAGTCACTGAATATTAAATAGTAGCAAATATAATTATGGTGACATCTACTGTCTAAAGAGTCGCACTAAATCTCTTTAGATGAGTGGATAACCAACTATAAACAATTAAATTATTATTTATGTGTTAACAGCAATCATGGATCGATTTCTGTTTGAATCTTATTAGCATAGTGCAGTTAACGATATATTAAGGGAGTTATAATTAATCAGGTCTCTGTAAAGCAAAAGAAATCTACAGTGTCATTCAAATCCTAGGTTTCTTTCAGTGTTGAAATCCTCAATTTCTTTCTTATCATTGATAAAATACTACTATTCCAAAAGTGGTACCGTTTCAAAATATACAAACAAAAACTAGAGAACTTTTTCTAACAATTTTATTTTTACATGAAAGTCTGTACTTTAACCTACTTTTACTAATTAAGCATTTATCATTTTAAACAAGCTTTTGTATGACAGTCTGCTGCCTGATTCGACAGCTATTGATCCACGGTCACTTAAGGTTATCGTCGTCACCATGGCGCTTATCTACGAGATGCTTCTTCAAATTCAGAAACAGGTGGTAGTCACTAGGTGCTGGATCTAGGCTGTATAGCGGATGATCAAGTAGTTCCCAGCTAAACGATACGATGAGACTTTGAGTTCTATTGACTGTGTCCGGTGGACATTATCGTGAAGCAAAGTATTCCTCTCTTGTTTTGGATGGCTGCACGCAGCTTTCTTCAGTAATTTTCACCACTAGGCAAAAAGTCGTCAAGCAACACATCCTTCGTTTCCCTATACACCGTCCCCATGATTTTCGTAGCTGAAATTGTTTGTTTAAGTTTCACTTTCTTGGATAATGTTGAATGCTGCCTGTGACAAATAAAGAATCATCACTCTTGGTAGCGAACGCTCAAGGAATATCAAAGCGCTGACTCAACGTTTTGTGCTCTTCCATCAACATTTTTGATAACCACACTGAACACAGTTTCCGATAATGCAAGCGTTCGACCACAATTTCATACAAAACACTTCTTGAAACTGTTAAAATGGCGTGAGTTATCAGGTTAGTTTATAAACGTGCTGTCTTCTTGAGTATCAGAATAGAACTACTTTATTTTACGTAAACTTATAAACACAAACTGACAACACTGTCAAATGCTTAAACTAAAAATATCCTAACTACATCTGAGCTTAGCTTTAACACTCCCACTAGTTCAGTGTATTAAATATACCTAATTAAATTAATTTAAACCTAAATCCGCTAAAAAAGTTGCATGCTTTGGAGCAATTGCAAAGCTCCAAGATTTGTTCTCTTCGAAGCTTCCATAGCCTGTCTCCACTGCACTTTGTCAGCACACGACAAAGCTTCATCGATGTTAGGGGATCTTCTCCTAAAACACTTGGCTCACTGCACAGATATGTAACATAATCTAATTTCTTTCTCTACGTGGCTTTTCAACTTCTCCAACTTCCACTGGATTTTCTGTAACATATTCTGCTGAAGTACTTCTATCACCACTCTCGCTCTCATAGTTTGTAGTGTTAACATTTATGATTTCTTCCGAAATCCGATTTTGATTAAAAATTGTGTTTTTCAAACACTATAATATCTCGGCTTGTACTTCTCTGTAACCTTTGACGTTATCGCCATAACCCACAATGGATCTTCTTTGTGATTTCTTGTTACCAAATATTCTTATGTGACTTACATTTAGTTTTCTGCCCGTCCGCATCTCGAAAGGTGTTTTGCCGCCTAAACTTGATGACGTACAGCAATTTTTCACTGTTTCTACGCAGAGTTATTCATCCATTTTTGCATCGAAAAGCACACACCTTGCCTTTTCTACGATGTTTCAGTTTAGCCTCAGACTAAAAACATTCTGTTCCGGTTTTTTGGTGGATAATAACACAACGTTTCATTAAGGCTTCAAAGCCCTTAATTACAAAAAGCATTTCATTTTAGTATTCGCTTGATTTTCAACTAATTTTTTAAATGTTTGGAAGCTCTCAAAAACTTCATCCTTGGCTTGATGAAATATACAAAAAACATTCTTGAGAAGTCATCGACGAATAGCAAAAAAATATCTAGATTCTCCAAGTGATTTCGTCTCCATTGGCACCACCGGGTGCATTTGCTCGAATGCCTCGGTGGTTAAAATGTAGCCGAGACTGTTTTCTTTCACAGCACACCGTACAATTAAACAATCCAAATTTTCTTATGAGTTGTACACTTTAGTCCATTCACCGAACCGTTCACCATTTTTTTAAAGTCCAAATTCCGGATCTGGATCGAGTTTGCCAAGGGTAATCAAATCATTGACCAAAGCACCTAAGCCGCACTAGGCCTGTTGAACCCCCCAGGCTGGGACAGCCCTCCGTTGTTCACTCATTAGACAAAGGTGACGAGCAAAGGACAGCACAACGATTGGAGGGGTTTCCCGAATGTTGGCCATTTTCGGCCAGAAATCCCCTAGCGTGGACTCGAGAGCCGGGCAGGTGGTTAACATATGTTCCATTATCTCGTCCTCTTCTTCACATGCTCTACAGTCCACACTGTTCAAAGACCCAAGTCGCTGGTGCCATATTTCACCTGATGTCACTACAACTTAATATTCGTCTACACAGTCAAATTTTGTAGACTCCACCAACTAAATCAGCAATTGCAATCATTTTACTACGTTTTTGTAGATTTTTCAGTCAGTATCATCAAAAATTACGTTGTTGCCGTTTGCTATTAATCGACTCAATGACAGTTATCAGCCCGGGACATAAAGAGCATTTTTTATAATTATTTCAAATTTCTTCGACCTGCTGCAGTTTTAAATAATGCATTCCCGACTTTATCAACTAGTAGGCTTGCATTATTAGCAATAAATACTTGTCCGTCACGTCTCGACATACTTGTAGAATAGTCTTTTAACAAGTATATGCGCACTTGCACCAGAATCCAGGTAAAAGTCATTTGGTCCGTAATTGGCTATAGAAAACACAACACCAAATGCATTCCCTTTATTCTTGTCCTTAATTAATGGGCAATTGTTTTTAAAATGTCTCGGCTTTTTACATTTGTAACACTTAACCTCACTTCTTGGTTTCCCGGTTGTATTACTGTCAAAGTTGCCAGCCGCGCGTTCATTACCGACCAAACGTCCGCCACTTACCGACAGATTTTTAACATAAAATTCACTTCTTGTCTTACCGATATCCTCATCGAAAGCGAGCAATCCGTTGTAATATCTGTCATTGGCATGAATTTCTCTGATAATCCAGCTAATAACAAAGTTCCTATCCACACATCGTCTATCTTGAAGCCCGTACCACTAAGCTTTTGACTTATTTCGATGATACGGTTCATGTATTCCTCCATCGAATCGCATGTTTCCAACCTCGTCGATATGAAGGTCCACAACAAACTAATCTATATATATATATATATATCTGTCATGCTGACATTAACAGCTAAAAGTCTCCCCTAAAATGTGGTCGAAATAGAAAATAAAAGCATTTATAGAAGAATCCAGATGTTCAAGAGGATATTTGCTCCCTCGGCATCGTGGTCAATCAAGGGTTAGAGTGGAAGATCGTCGCTGCTGCACGAACTCCGCCCAGCTTCGTCCATCCAAAATTTTTGTACGTTTTGTATAATTTTTGTGTGTATATTGATATGTATTTTTTATTTTTGGATAGTAAGCTAAAGAATAATAAACATAAACATAATCTAACGCGAAAAGCCCGAATTGTCATACATGGATTTTAATTTAGTCCATAACGATTTCGTAGTTGTTGTATCCTTCACGTGAGTGTATATAGAAGGGACTACTAATAACACGAGTTTTGCTTTTCCTTTCATCCTCCAGGTTTTAATCTATGTCGGTTACACTAGGCTCCGTTTCAATGTACTTTCGCAGTCTCTTCATTATAAAGTACTTCTTAGTCGCAAAGGACTAAACATCATAATTTTCACGTCGCTTGAGTTTCGGTATACTTATTACTGGGTGTGAAGACAATTTTAATTCGAGTATATTCAATTAAAGCAGCACACGCATAACAAAAAAAAAGTTACTAAACCTAACGCCCCTTCACATACATGTAAGGGAGGTGGCAGTAAGCACAGCCGTAAGACTAAAGTCAAATGGAACGTGAAGCCCAACAGCAAACAAGGTTGGACACGGAAACTCAATGAATGTCCCACCAAGACAACTGTTTAAGCGGCAATACGAAATAAAAAATCAGATTGACGATAAATCAAAAATCACCGTTTATACCGATGGGGCTAAGAATCATGAAGGCGCGGGGGTAGGCATTTACTGCCAAGAACTTGTCCTGAGACTCAACATCCCCCTAGGTAAAACTTTTCGTGATACTCGAAGGTAGTCTGAAACTACTAGAACTGGCAATCTCGAACAAATTCAGTTTGTTTCTCACTGACAGCAAGTCAAGCATAGCTGCGCCATCGAGATCAATGGTATCCAGCAGTATAATACTGGAGTGCAAGTAATTTCTAGAAGAACTTACCGCAACCAAGAGAGTTATAATATCCTGGATTAAGGGACATTAAAACAATGAATGGAACGACTGGGTCGACAGGCTTGCCAAAAGGGCTGCTCTGGAGAAGATAGGCGCTAAGTCTCTGCCACTGGCACCACTTAATATCTCCCACATACTGAAAGGAAACTTCATTAAGAAACAAAAAAAGGAATGGTTACAAACTAAGAAGTATGGAGTCGCCAAAAAATTCATCCACGCACCGAAGCCGAGCAGGAAATACATTGAACTACCAAGAAACAGTTTGTGGCTGCTAAAGGTACTGCAAACTAAAAGAGCACCTCCATAACATAGGTGTGGCAAAAGATCCCCTATGTCGGAAATGCGAACAAGAAGAGAAGATCCTAAGACACATCATGTGTGAATGCCAATCACTCAAACATCTTAGGTGGTCCATACTCGGAGAAGGGTGGTCAAAGCTGGGCAACACTCCACACGATAGATTCGACTTACAAGAAGTTTAGGTTGGCTTGAGGTGTAGGGCTCATGAGGTGGTACAAAGGACCTATGAATGATCTAAGTACTGCGACCATCTGGTCGTCCTCCACAAACCATCATTTTCAACGATTAATAATGGTTCTTGAACTGATGAACATGACCAGATAATTAATTTCTAGTGTTATTACTACTAAATAAAAATTTTGCATAAAATTTCTCATTTTTATTAATTATAAGCAGTATACATGATTATTCAAATTAGGAAATAAATTAACAAAATTAAGTCATAACAAAGAACTAAATATAATGCATCATTATGTTTACTATCATATTCGTAAATTAAACTTTTTGGTGGCATTTCCTAAGATTTATCTGTGCAACTGCATTATAGTATTGTAGTCAAATAGTACAAATTTCAAAGTAGTTTAAGTTATGAATATCAGAGGCAACATAATGAAACTATTCAAAATTAATTAATGAGCCAACTCTTTATTAGCACACTTCACCATATGTGCGTTTAACGACCCTTTAGAAGTGAAGCCTTTACCGCAAATAGTACAACTAAACGGCCGGTCGTCGGTATGCGTTCTCTTGTGGGCTTTAAGAGGTCCTCCTTGATTGAACGATTTCCCGCAAAACTCACACACGTACGGCTTCTCACCGCTGTGAGTGCGTTCGTGCAGTGTCAGATAATAAGAAATCGTGAAGCTCTTTTCGCAATAATTACACTTGAAAGGCTTCTCTCCGGTGTGCTTCCTGTAATGCTCGCGCAACTTTGTCTTACACAGAAACCCTTTGCCGCATATGTCGCACAAATGTGCTTTCCGTCGCTCCTTTTTCTGTGTGTGGGTTAACATGTGTTTTTCGAGATTTTCCACCTTCGAAAATGGTTTTTTACATTTAGGACACTGAGTTGTAGGTACTCCATCGATGAATACCCGATGACAGCGTAACTGATGCATGATTAAATTGCTCGAGTAAGGAAAGATCTTATTGCAGACAACACACACGTGAACCGATCCAATTTGATGCCATTTAAGGTGTTCGTTATAACGTTTCACATCGGCGAACTGTGATGAGCATTCCGAGCACTGGTACTTGAATTGCTTCAAATGAATATATTTGATATGCGAGAGCAAACCGACTGTGCCTTTAAAAGTGTTATTGCAAGCACCACACCTGTAAAAAGTGTCCTCAGTGTGCGTGTATATGTGCAACGAATATTTATACAATTCGTAAAATTGTTCATTGCACTGCTTACATCTATACTTTTCAATATGCTCTACCGCATGCTTCTCCATCTCTTCTTTACTCTCACATTCTAAATCGCACGTATTGCAAGAATACACATTTTCTTCTTTGTTATAGTAATAGTTGTACTTTACATCTTTGTCATCTCTGCGCGGGTGTACTTCCTTCCGGTGCTTCTTTAACATAGTAGATGTTGGAAAAGTCATCCCGAGGCAGCGTTTGCAACTCCAAATCTTTCTGTTCGTCATGTTTTCGAGGTCCGACTCTTGCTCGTCGAGAAAACAAAACCTGCAATAATACGAGAATGGCTTAGCATCTTTTAATTAATTTAAACAAAAACAAAAACAGCAACGCTTGAAACTTAACGAAAAGAAAAATCAAAAATGTATTCGATGGTTTGAATGATAATAAAATAAAATTACGTTTAGGATTTACTTAAATCCTAAATTTATCTATTTTATTTATCATTAGATAAAGTTCCTAAAATATCTTTAATGTGTAGAGCAATAATGTGCTTTATAGGAAATGAAAAAACAATTGTCTCCGCCTCCTGAAAACAAAACAGCAAACACATTTTGTGCCTTCATTCCTGAAAATGTTATTAAGCAGGGACATGTTAAAAAAGAAAGAGAACATTATCTTTATTTAGACAAACAGAATTATATAACATACACAGATGAGTAGAAAATATGGGTTAGTCTATCCGTTTGGGATATTAACCATAGATTTTTCTGCCCTGTCTTGATAACTTGTATGGAAAAAATAAATACAGTTGCTAGCTTTATCCGACATCAGCATGCCACCTAAGAAGGATTCAGAACTCGGCCAAGCACCCGCAGAAGACTCTGAAGAAGAAGAAAAGCGGGTGGCAAGGTCAAGAAGATGAAGTCCAAAGAAAAAGGCGTGATATGTTGAACAACCAGGCGCGGTTCGATAAAGGCACCTACGACAAGCGTATCAAGTACCGTCGTACAAACCGATCACACCCTCGGTCGTCTCTGAACGTCTGAAGGTCAGGGGGTCCTTCGCACGTAGGGCTCTCAGTGAATTACAAGCAAAATGATTGATCAGATAGGTACTTAAACACGGGGTACAGCTTATTTACTCGAGGACGACGAAGGGCGATGACGCGGCCGCATAATTGTTACGGAATGTAAATGAACATTTAATATGTAAAAGTAAAGAACATGTTTTCTTAAATCCTCCATAAATTGATACAGTATAATTGAAGGGTTTTTATATTTGTGTGGGATTGTTGGCAAATTTTACACTCAGGCTATGAAGGAGTTCGTTGGAGCGAATATGGGTGGGTTGATCGGGTGTTTAAGTTTGGTGAGGAATTGAAGTCTAACGACCACGCACAGCATGTTTGTTGAATGTATGTATTATTGAACAACATTATCCATTTATTTCAAATCTTTCGTTAATTGCCACTGTCATTAAATGACCTTGCTAGTCTCGCTCCCAAACTGCACAGGTGTGAATGCGCAAGCAGTACAAATCGCCATAACGCTGCGCACTCTGATTGGATGACCTTTTGGCGAAGTGGTGGTTTAAAGGAGAGTTTACAGTAATCGGTAGGGTAAAGTTTGGTGCTATGTATGTTAATGGATGTCATTTTCTGGTAGTAAAAAAGGAGTTTAGAATTGTAAGGGTTGATTTCCATACGCCGTTTCGAGCACCAAGATTGGATCGTATCGAAAAATGCACGAAGGGAAGTTAGGCAACATGGAGAGATGGATAATAAGGGTAGGTGTTGTTTGGTGAAGAGAAAGGAGTAGTTTGTAGTTGAAATTGGTGTTAAAAAGATCGTGGCAGAAAATTGTTAATGAGAAAGGGTGTTAAGGGAGAGCCATGATGCCTTGTTGGATTGGAAAAGAATCGGAAAGGATTTGTTGGATTCTGACTTGGTTGGTTCTGTTGGATAGAAAGTTGTATATGAGGATTAATAAGTGACAATATGCCAAACTAAATCTATGAAAAAGTATTGTTTTATAACCTTTAAAATGATTGGTTTTTACATATTGGGTAGAAAATCAAACTGATTTTTAAGAGTGTTTGTTGGATGATTGGAGGAGTTTTTCTTTGATGGGGAATTTGGGTTTACCTATTACTGGGAGGAATGTAATGGGCATTTTTAAAAATTAAACCAAATTTTGATTAAATGTTTAATAGTGGTGGCGTTCACTTATCTTGAATATGATAAAGAAGGAGAAGCGATGACTTTAGTTTGAAAGTGGTACAACAAAGTCATCGATTTATATATTTATTCACTGTGCTCACATAAAAATCGGAAGGACATTCGATGTTTGTTTTTTGTCTTTTATAAACTTAGGGGAAATCTATTTGTGAAGGCACTTCTGTAAGAAATGAAAGTTTGAAAGTTGACCAGGAATCCATAATATAATCGATGTTTGTTTTTTAGGTTTCGTGAAGAGTATCTCTGGTTCTGGTTCTGGTTTAATTCGATGGGAGGGCAGAGAGTTCCGCCGCACGTAGGCCCCAATAGGCCCTTTGTGCGTCCTCCCATCTGAGTCCTCATTCCTTGCCACGGTCAAGCCAACCAAAGGCATTGGCAAATGCCAGGACTGCAGCAAGAGGGACTCTGAGGATGTCTGATGGATTTAGACATTCCTCTCCCATTGTGGATTTACGTAGGTTGGATAACACGGGGCAGTCTAGCAGTACATGCTCCGCGGTTTCCTCTTCTGTTTCACACCCTCTGCAGATAGGACTAGATTGTAGTCCCAGTTTGTACAGGTGTGATCGTAAATTGCAGTGACCTGTAAGAAGCCCTACCACCTTCCGTAGGTTTTCTCTGGACAGTTGCATACAGTATCTTCCCGTTTGTCTGTTCATTGCGATTAAATTTTTTGAGACTCTACAGCCAGGTATGTTTTCCCATCGCTCCTTATGGCGTCTGATTGATGCAGTTTTCAGTAGGGTACTCAGATCTAGCAGAGAGGGCAGCAGGGAAGGATTCGGTCCGCTTACCGTTGTCCGGATGCCTTCCTCGCCAAACCATCTGCTATTCTGTTCCCTCTGCGGTTTTTGTGTCCTTTTATCCAGCATAGAGTTTTCTCGTTGTCACGAGCCACTTCTTCCAGGGCTTCGCAGCATTCCAACGTTAATGCTGAGGTTATTTTGCAGTTGGCAATGGACAAGATTGCCGCTCTGCTATCCGTTATAATGTGTATATTTTTACCTTTCATCTTCTTATCAGAGATTGCTTTTGCTGCATATGGTATACCCACGATGTCCACCATTGTTGATGTGCTCATTATCTTACCTATAGCAGTACTGTTTTTAGGGATAGGTTTTTGCAGAAAATTCCTATACCAGCCCCTGTTTTAGTTGTATATGTGAATGTCTTTGTGCCTGCTTCCTATTCCTGAGTTTTCGAATCTCAAGTCTATTTGAAGCTTCCTGTTGAAAATGTATTTTCGAGGGATGTTGTCCACCGGCATCATAATCTCGGGATTACTTTTCCTTAGATTATGTGGTGTTCACCTCCTCCGATGCTTACAAGCCATGTCTTTGTTGCTCGAAGCATTATTGCAGCCGTTTCTGCCTGTTCTCTGATAAATATGTCCAAGGGTGACAGGTGCACCAAGGCTTCTAAAGCCGCTGTTGGTGTTGTTCTCATGGCTTCTGTCGCGCTCAAAAGGGCGCTACGTTGAACGTGGTCTAGGAGCCTTGCGGCTGACTTCGTGGTCGTTTTTGGCTACCATATTAATGATGCATATGCCAACATTGGCCGCACTATGGCTGTGTAGATCCATAGGGTTACCTCCCCACAGCTTTCCCCACAGCTCGTCTGCATTGCCAGAGGGCTATGTATGCTTTCTTAGATCTCTCCGTCAGGTGGGCATTCCAGTTTAGTTTTTTGTCTAGAAGAATGCCTAAATATTTGACTTCCTCTTTCAGGGTGAGTTCTTCGCCCCGAAAGCTTAGTGGTTTGAAATCTTTAATCTTCCTTCTCCTTGTAAACAGTACCAGTTCCGTTTTAGTTCGATTTACGGATAAACCCTGGTATGTGCACCATTTGTTTACTGTGTCAAGAGCCTCTGACATACGTTTCGCTAGCATACTTTCCGAGTTACCGAAAAGTAGGATCGTTATATCGTCGGCGTATCCTACTGTGTAGAAGCCCTGTTTATTCAGTGCCTCAAGTAGCTCGTCTACGACTAGGTTCCATAGTAGGGGAGACAGCACTCCTCCATGTGGGCAACCTTTTGCGACCCGGCATACAAGTTTCGTGTCGCCTATTGAAATCTTGGCTGTCCTCCATTGCAACATGTTGGAGATCCACTGGCTTAGAGCCACCGGAACTCCCCTGCGTCGAAGTGCCGCTGTTATCTTTGGGAAGGAGGTCTTACCAAAGGCTCCTTCAATGTACATACAGAGTGAAGGTTTTTTGCTCGAAGGATCGACCAATTCTGCTCACCACGGTGTGCACGGCCGAATCCGTCGACTTGCCTTCCAGTATGCGTGTTGATTGGGATGTAAAGGGTGTTTCACTAAGACTATTTCCCTAATGTATCGATCGCAGAGCCTCTCAAGTATCTTTAATAGAATAGATGTGAGGCTTATTGGTCGATATGCTTTCGCTGTGGTGTAGTCCAAGCGTCCTGGTTTTGGTATGAAGATTACTTTAGTTTCCCTCCATGCATAGGGTGTGTAGCTGAAGGCAATACACCCCCTGTACACGCCTAAGAGGTGGTCCAGGTTAACATCCTTGCCCCACTGTATTAGAGCCGGATAAATCCCGTCCAACCCTGGGGATTTGTATGGTGAGAAACTCCTCATTGCCCAGTCTACCTTTTCCCTGGTAACGATGGAGCCCGCTAGGTCCCAATCCGGTTTGGTTCGGGACTCTGTGGAGGTGTCCGTGGGGCTCCACTCCTGGTTAAAGGTACAGCCCGGGAAATGGGTCCTCAATAAGAGTTTGCCTGTGTTTTCAGGTGAGTCCGTATAAGAGCCGTCCTCCCTTTTAAGGCTAGTGAGTTTTGGTAAAGGGTTTCTGGAGAGGGCCTGTTTTCCCTCGTCTGTTCTAGTTTTTAGAGGGCACGCTTTCTTGTACGCTGATATGATTCCCTTCTGAAGAGCGTTAGTTATATTCTCCAGTTCGGGTATATCTTTTATTGGCTCTTTACCTAGATCCCTAGTTTTGGAAGAGTATTATCAATATAAATAAATAACACTGTTGTATCCTGTTGCCCATGCAGTCAGATAATAAGAAACAGTAAGCGTCTATTTGCAATAACTTATTACACATGTAAGGCTTCTCTCCAGTGTATTTTCTGTAATGCTCACGTATCTTACACGGAAACCCTTTTCCACATATGTAACACAAAAGTGCTTTTAGTTGCTTCTTTTTCTGAGTGTGGGTTAACATGTTTTTTTTAAGATTTCCTATCTTCGATAATGATTCTTTAGATTTAGGTCACTGAGTTGTAGTTACTTCTTCGATGGCGTAAGTGACGCAATAATAATAGGTCCGCATAGAAGAACATAAAAAAGCGGTACGCAAAGGGGAAACAGACTCAGCCTTAGCATAATACATGCAAACAACAAGTCATACATTTTAACAGCACTAAACCGATAACCAAGGAAGAAAGATTTCACCACAGAATAATAAGAGAAGCACCAGAATAGAAAAACACAACAAACATTTAAACAAACGACTTCCACCTACCCGAAAATTATAAATAACATAAGTAATCAACAAAAACCAAACCACCAGATTATCCTCGAAGATTCAATGACCAGTAATCCGTGTCCAAACCGTCACACGATAAACCATCCAATATTACAATTAGCGACAAACTAGATCCTACTTTTAGGAATATCTCTTAAGGTTTACTCTGTTACTTCAAAAAAGGGAAAAACACGAAAAGAACCCACAAAAAGTGATGTACTGCGTTCAGTAAATATTGTTTAACAGAACGCCAGTGCCAGAATTGGTTTGACTATTTCCGTTCCAATAATTTAAATCAAAAGTTGCGTCACGCTCAAAAAGTCCAATTGAAGCCAAAAACGATAAAATAAAGGCATTAATCGAAGCAAACTGCCATTTCACGACTCGAAATAGACTCGCATAGAAGCCTGCTCTTGAAAAATAATAAAAATGATCCATTTCTCAAACTTACTGTCCCTGGCGATAAGAAATAGATAGTTTAGAACTCAAATCGTAAGGGTCTTATGTTCCACCATGAGAACGCAAGACCACACAAGTTTAGTCAGTAAATTGGTAAACACTTGGTTTGTTTCACTGTTTTTTTTTTTTAAATATTTAATCGACTAGTTTCGCTTGCTGCTGCATTATCAAGTCTGAATAGTAGTAGTAGTAGTGTTAGGCTATCGACCACGTGGTCCTTCCGCCATGTGATATTTGTGTGTGTGTAAATGAGCTTGTTACTTTAAAGGCTCGCCCCCGTCACTCTAAAGCACCATTAATTGTATCAAAATGGTGAATAATACCGGTCACCCATCCAAGGCAGACTATTATTACCTATTATTTCATAATGTTTTACCAAATGGTATCTTTGTCGCTCCTTCGAAAAATCCTACATCAAAGGCTTACCTAGTGTTACACCCGATTATATTCGACCACATAGTTTCCAAATGCAGTGAAGAAGCAAGAGAAGTAGTATCCAAGTTAAAACAACCAAGGAAAATTCAGAACATCATCAACTAGAATAAGGTCTAAAATATAACCTCACACTAAATTCAAATAAAGAAAGAAATAAAAACAGTCGGTTTATTAATTTGTAATAAAGTAATATCTGAAGATAGAATATCACTAACCAAATTAAATTAATCAGAAAACTAATTTAAAAAATAAAATCCTTAAGAAAAGAAATTACAGTAATAAAAATCATCCAAAATAAAATAAAAAACAAAAATTTTAACCAAAGCAGATAGGGTAAGGTAACACAATAACTAGTTTAACTAAACATGATTATATACAGAAAACCGAACATCCGGCAATTTTAAGAAACTAAAAAAGATCCTACTAATAAATTTCAATTAGATATTTAAAAAAATCCACTTAAATCGTGCCCGAATCTCATTACAAAAATATTAAAAATTTTATTATTATGAATTCAAAAGCTTCAACTAAACTATACAAAAGTACTTTCAAAAATATATTGTAAGACGCTACAATTGTTTCACCATACTGTGGCTTCTTCAGGCGAAGCGTCTTACAATATATTTTTGAAAGTACTTATATAGTTTTATTCATATAAAGTGAAGATGAACTTTCAACATCTATCAACCTCATCAATCAATTATTCAAAGTTATCTTTCTAGTATAATTGTATTCCTTATTTACTGGGTAAAGTTTAGTATAGATATGACGAATTGAGTACTCTCATATTAAATTTTATTTTCTGAATCATTCTTGATAATGCGAATGCTTAATCTGCAATAGTGACTACCACCCAATGTGCATACTTAAGATAAGTGTACTTAATGTGAATAATAATGGTGAAATCAGATGCTGTAAGTGGGTAACCTCAAATGACGAGGATGACCAAATGCCGATCAATTGCAATGAAGTAAATACTTCATCTAAGGTATGTATCAATCATAAAGACGAGATGATTAGCCAACTTACAGCCGTACTAATAGTCGCGAATTAATTCTCGAACTGAAAATCCTGAATTATTTGTCATATTTATTAGTCGGGTATTTACGGGTAGTTTCGGCGACTTCGAAGAATTATCCTCGATAGGGGAATTTTTTAGTGACATTTAATTATTACTGGTTTTAGGTTGGCATCACGGAACAGCTGACGGAATTGTCAATATGTTTCGTGATCGTCAGTTACAGAACACGTGCAAAGTTTGTTTACCAACTTAGTTGGTGTGATAAGGGATAAGGATTAATCATGTTTAAAGTAAGTACAATAGATATTTATTTTTAATGAAAATGGTAGAATGGTTTTCATTTATTGTGAATTATTAATATTAGTATACTGAATACTTGTTGCGCTACTTTCATTATATTAAATTAGTTTAACTTTGAAAATGATCCTAACCGATCGAAACACGTGTCAGGCAACTGAAAATAAAATTATGGAACAAAACAAGTGTTCTACTTTACCAAATTTTTTTATTAATATTAGGTCGTTCTATATATTCGTTCAGTTTTAGTAAATAATGCAAATGTGTTCCTAATGTCTGCGGTTCTGTTTTCTTTATTGGGCAATTCAAATATGTTTTAAAGAGAGGACAGTCCGCTCTTTTCATCTGAGTCTCGAAAATGAACCTCGCAGTGGTCGGTCCACTGAGATTGTTTCAAGTAATATCAAAACTCACTCAGCGAAAATGAGTGCAACTTGTGATGTTTTACCTTACCCACCCATTCGCAGGACCACCATCCGACTACCACTTGTTCTTGTCCTTGCATATCTCCCTCAAAGGGAAACTGTTCATTAATTCTAGACCTTCTATGAGAATCGAATAATGAAATTATTCGAAAGATGCTAAGAGGTTATCAACATAAATAGACCATTTATCATTTATTATAAAGTTCATTCTTTGTACGACAAAAAACTTGTTTAATTTCGCCTTTAAAAACTGGACGAATAAATGGAATCACCCAATACAATTGAAATTTGAATTGCTAATTTATAAGTTGTAACGTAACACTTCTAATATATTTTACAGATATGTAGAGGATGAAACGCTTGTAAATAGTTATTCCATTATAGAAATATAATGCCACCGTTCAAGTGATTACGAAGTGAGGACAAATTCCAAAAAATTATGTTAGAAATTACCCACCTGGAAAAATAATGGGCCATTTCATTATAAAATAAAATAAAATATTAAGAACAAAATTAATCTTGGAAATTATGAAAATAAAAAAAATTACAAATAATATGCTGGTTTCCCCATCAATGAATGCCTTGAATTCATCGCATCACATTATTAATCATCATCTTCAGAGACAGACTGACGTGACATATCGACAATGACAAACTCCGGGCAAACAAACAAACTAACTCACTAACATTCGTTGTAGCATACACATATTATATTTAGTTTATTTGTATATTTGTTAATAAAGATGTTGTATATATATGCTGGTTTTATTTATTTATTAATACTCATATTAGTGTATTTATATAACTTAATTATATACAAACAATTAAGAAATGTACATTTAGTTAATAAAAACAATTTTGGGAAGAAAGTGCTAACATTTTGAATACAATTTACTATATAATTATCTTCACGTAACTTAAAAAATATATTCCTAAAACAATTAAGATTTCGTTCAAAAATGATTACCCAAAATATTGCTTATAATGATGTAGAATAAATTGTTGATTAATTTTTCGTTAATTAAAATCGAACCCCTTTTGTATTATTAAAATATAGCCCAAGCAAATGTTTTATATATTACCTAAAAACTGCGGGTAGTACAGCACCTAAACAACTCAATAATTGTTGCATTGGTTAAAAAAGAAGTCCACGATTGTTTGGATTTTCTAATTGCTTTACTCGCAATAATAGAACACGGACTGTTATATTTTTGGTAAATCGATATCTCTTCTAATATTCACTATCATCATAGAATTCAATTGGTTTTTAGCATCTCTAATATATCTATTCAAATTAAAAGCATCATTATAGTTACCAAATATATATTTTTAATAATATTATTTTAGGTTAGGTACATTCTTTTTCGGCAGTCATTCACTTTCGAATTTATCTACATAATATAAAATTTCATCCCGAAATGCGGCTTCATCCATTTTATATTATCAGTATAAAATATTATAATAAATATATTAACTAATGGATTATAAAAATATCTGTTGACATGTATGAATTTGACAGTTCGCGAATAATCTCGAAATAATCTTGCGTCGACCGGGATTATTGAATGGACGTTTATTTTTTTAAATAATCCGAGATAGAGGAATGATCCTCAAACTCGAATTAATTCGCGACTATTAGTACGGCTGTTAGAGATAAAATCTCAGTTTTAAAAACAGATGTTAAATTATTACAACAAATTAGCGATCAAATGCCATCTCTTGTGGAAGATAAACAACCGCGAGTAAACAATTGCAAAGAGAGAACTGTAATTGTTATTAGCCATGAAATGCATCTTTTTGGGAAAACAACCAACAGCAGGTAAATAGTCAAAGAGAGAAGGAAACGATGAATGATTCAAAACCATCACTTGATAACACCCGAATTGATAATTCACCAGACGGAATTGATATCAATAAAACTATAGACGCGCAAAAAGAGCCCAGGTTAATGAACTCTACTAAACATAAATCGATCGTAGAAATTCAGTCCAGAAACTAGTATGAAGTAAAAATGAATGAATTCATCACTGGATCTAGCAATATAGAAAATGATGAAGTCTATCAACATGTACGAAAAGTTTGGTTTCATGTAGGTTAATTTAAACATGATTTTACGACTGACAAATTAAAAAACATTCTCCAAGAGAGATCGCTACAAAAAGCATGTAAAGAAGTTACGAAAATTAAATGTTCCAAATGTAATGTATATTTATTTTTAACGCCAAGTGCAAACTGTTTTGTGCAATTCCACGCTTAAGTTTTTATACACAGGTCAAACACTATAGGCCACTGTTACCTGAAAGTCACATTATTTAAACGGAATAAAAAACTTTTCAGTTGCATATTTCACATATTTTTTAAGTTTGGTTTCTTTTTATTTTAAAATAAAATGATTCCTTTATTTAACAATAATAATAATAACATACGTTTTAGATTGTTTACATTTTTTATTTTAAAATTTAAACAGTAACGAGTCGACGCTCGTCGTTTTCCATGTGGCCAATTTGTCTCGACGGCCTGAAATAATATTGCTTGCATTGAACGATTTATTTTTTCACTTACCTTCTTTACTCTTTGAACTGGAATTACAAAAGTTAAAGGTCATTAATAAAAAAATAACTTAAATGAACGTTTTAGGTTATAAATAAAAAGACAGCTATATATATCATTCAATATATTTATTAAATAATACAATACATTGCAGAAGCATCAAATTTATAGAATATTGGTAATATTTAATACACTGTTACAATTGTATGAAAAATAATTTTATACTAATCAATACTAAAAAAATTAATCACTATGATTATGTACGTATCGCTAAACATGCTTTTTAACAATAACATTACAGATATATGTTAATTTATTATCATACCAATAAAGTTATCGCTCACTATATTGTATTAACTATAAGTCATACATGTAACACGTATTTAATAATGTACATTGTTTAAGTGATAAAACAAAATCGATTATTTCACTATTTCACTTCCTTTAATAAATAATAGATTCTCACATCTCCAAACAATCAAATATTAAAAAAAAAGTTATCTATTGATTTATTAGCATCATTAAATCCTATTATTTATTATCTGTAACATTTTCAAGGGAAAACTTATCTACTTTTTTAATGAGCCAACTCTTTTTTAGCACACTGAACCTTATGCGCATTTAATGATCCTTTAGAAGTGAAGCCTTTGCCACAAATGATACAACTAAACGGTCGGTCACCGGTATGAGTCCTCTTGTGGGCATTAAGAGGCCCCCCTTGATTGAACGACTTGCCGCAAAACTCGCACACGTGCGGTTTTTCCCCGCTGTGGGTGCGCTCGTGCAGTCTCAGATAATAAGAAATGGTGAAGCTCTTTTCGCAATGGCTACACTTGTAAGGCTTCTCTCCGGTGTGCTTCCTGTAATGCTCGCGTAACTTCGTCTTATTCGGAAACCCTTTGCCGCATATATCGCACAAATGTACTTTCCGGTGCTCCTTTTTCTGGGTGTGGGTCAACATGTGTTTTTCACGATTTTCCACCTTTGAAAATGATATTTTACATTTAGGACACTGTGTCGAAGGTACTCCTCCTTCGATGACTACCCGATGGCAGCGTAACTGATGCAATTGTAGATTACTTGAGTAAGCAAAGGTCTTCTTGCAAACGACACACTCGTGAATCGATCCGTTTTTATGCCATTCAACGTGCTCGTTAAAACGTGTCACATCGGAAAACTGAGATGAGCATTCCGTACAGCGATATTTGAATTGCTTCAAATGAATACATTTGATATGCGAGAGCAAACCGACTGTGCGTTTAAAAGTGGTATTGCAAGCGCCACACCGGTAAACAGTTTCTTCAGTGTGTTTGAATATATGCACCGAATATTTATACAATTCATAAAATTGTTCATTGCACTCATTACATTTATACTTTTCAATATGCTCCAGGGCGTGCTTCTCCATTTCTTCTTTACTCTCACATTCTAGGTCGCACGTGTTGCAAGAATACACGTTTTGTTCTTTATTGAAGTAATAGTTGTACTTCACATCGTGGTCATCTTTGCGCGGGTGTAGTTCCTTTCGGTGCTTTTTTAACATGGTACAGGTTGGAAAAATCATTCCGGAGCACAGTTTACAACTCCAAATTCTTTTTTTCTTCGGTTTTTTGAAGTCCGATTCTTGTTCGTCAAGAAAACAAAATCTGTAATAAAACGAGACTTTCAAATGATTGCTCTTAGTTAAATTACTGAATAAAATAGAGAACTAATGCTCTACTGCACAGAAAGGAATGTTACAGACAGGTATTAAATAATAAATGCGTTATAGTAGCCTTTCAGATTATAATTGATAAGCTTTATAATTGGATGAATATCTGTGAAAAAAGTAAAGTAATATATTTCCGCATCTATTATAGATAGTTCAAAACAATAAAAATAACATTATTTTTATTATTTTGAACTATTTGTACAGACTAATATAATATCACGCATATTTTTAAATCGTATAGTTAATTTATATTTATAATGTTGTTTTGCCTTTATCATTACAAAAACTACATCTTGTGAGATTACGCCAAAAAAAAATCAAATCAGATTTGTCCTTTGAATGCTGTTTCTGTGATTGATTAGTCAGCATAGTCTCCTTTAATATATTATCTAAGGTAATACAACTACGACTAGAACGTAGTCATTAACACATATACCATTTGGGTTATAAAATATTTAGAGAAAGAAAATTTTTCAATATCTGGCAATTATTACAATGAATTCAATTGCACTCGAAAATCGCATTAAAATAATAAAATTCCACTATAAAAATGATGAATCTCTAAATTCCATTTTGTAAAATTCGTCATATTTTTGGTCAACATAATCGTTCTGAGACCGCTATTAAGAATAAGGATCGATAAATTTGAGGCGATAGGCTTGGTACATAGTGTGCCAAAACCAACACGTGTTCGATCAGACCGTTCACGTGAAAACATCGTAGCCGTGAGCCACAGTGTTGAAGAAGATCCGAATTTATCAACTCCTCTACGTTCTCAACAATTAGCGTTATCGACAACGACCATAATTTAGCATTAGGATTTGGCCTTACTGGTGTATGAATTGAAGCCGGCCAACAAAGATTCGCTGAATTCATTCAAAAACAACCCACTAGAAAAAATATTATCAAAAGAAGGCCATGTTTATTTGACTGATTAGGTCAAGCAAAATTTCTGCATTTAGTTTTCTGATAATCCAAGAGCGATTGTTACGAGCTTAACGTACGAGGGTGCGTTCGCGGAATGGCGGAGATGGAGGGTGAGAAGTGACCGCATTGCTAAATCGAGAATACCCAAATACTAGACTTTTTTTCTGGAGTCAGATGAAGGCCTCTGTATACGTAACACCGGTGAACACATCAGAAGAACTACGAGGGTGGTTTGAAAAGTCCGTGCGAAGTTGAGGTCATGTTTAGTTAGTAGCATCTCTTGAATGAACTCACACCAAATTTTAGCCAGATTGGCCTTTTTCTTTGTGTTTGGCATTCGTGTTTTCAAGAAATGGACGAAAAATAATTTCGTGTGGTGATTAAACATTACTTTATGAAAGAAAAAACGCCTCAGGAGACTAAAGAAAAGCTTGATAAACATTATGGTGACTCTGGGCGGCCTGTGGAGGTTACGACTCCAGAAATCATTGATCAAATTCATGATATGGTGATAGATGACAGAAGAGTTAAGATGCGTGCGATTGCAAGTGTTGTGGGCATCTTGACTGAACCGGTACATAATATTTTGCATAAACATTTGACATGAGAAAGCTATCCGCAATATGGGTACCGCGATTGCTCACGCTTGACCAAAAACGAAATCGTGCTTCACAGGATGGTGTGCAGCTCTTCCAGAAGAATCCTGAGGACTTTAAGCGTCGTTTCGTCACTGTGGATGAATCATTAATACATTACTATACTCCTGTGACCAAACAACAATCTAAACAATGGATTACCAAGGGGGAATCTGCACCAAAAAAGGTGAAGACCGTTCCTTCGACCAGAAAGGTTATGGCGACTGTCTTTTGGGATTCGCAAGGGATAATCCTCATCGACTATCTAGAGAAATCGGTAAAACTATTACAGGTAAATATTATTTATCGTTATTGGACCGTTTGAAAACCGAGCTGAAAGAAAAACGCCCGCGATTGGCCCACAAGAAAGTCATTTTCCATCACGACAACGCACCAGCACACACCTCAGCAGTTGTGGTCGCATAATTAATGGAAATAGGATTCCAACTCGTTTCACATCCCCCCTATTCTCCAGACTTGGCTCCCTCGAACTACTATTTGTTCCCCAATTTGAAGAAATGGCTGGCGGGACAAAGATTTTATTCAAACGAGGAGGGGATTGCAGACACTAATGGATATTTTGCAGACATGGACAAATCCTATTATTCGGAAGGGATCAACAAACTAGAACAACGTTTGAAGAAGTGTATAAGCCTAAAAGGAGGCTATGTCGAAAAATAAACAAGGTTAGTAGTTTTTATTTTTGCACGGACTTTAAAACGCCCCTGTTAGTGGCTAGAATCGTTGCTACAGCAGAAGATATAACAAAGCAGCTGGCAGTTCTTGCGAAGGTCTCCACCAACTTAAAACACACTGCCGGGCTTGCGTTGCTGCGAATGGCGGCCATTTTGAAAATATATTATAAATATGTAGTGTAATTGTCAAATCTAATATTCTTTTGTTTTATTGTTCAATGACAGAAACTACTTCTTTTAAATGTTTTTTTTAGTTTGTTGATACATATCTGTAATTTAAGTAACCGAATAAAGACTTTTTTGGATAGATTGAAAAAAATGTTTAGGACAAATTTTGTAGTAGATAGCATAAGGGTTTCATAAATCCTTTACTTTCAAAAATCCATGAAGTGGTTATCACAATATTTTGTTTTGAAATTTTTGATCGGTCGCCATTTTGTTATTTGAAACAATAAAAAATAATTGTAGATACAAATGTTTTAGAGAGCCGAAAGCTACTTTTGAAACATTTTAGTTTCTTAAAATAGTTCTTCAAATAAGGGAGTTAAAACGATTTTTAGAAAAATAAAAAAAACTCCAATAACTCTGAATCGGAGCACCAAAGAAAAGTTGCTTGTTTTAACGAATTCTAACCGCCATTTTCGGGTGTACTAACACCCTGTATATATATAAAGAATTATCATAACGAGGACAAAAGTCTTTGAACTATCGTCGATCAAGCAACTCAATCTGGAAGAAATTGTGAAGTATGAAGAAAATAGTGTTCCGTGCCGTTATAAAGTTTCTTACTAAGCAAAAGAAATGTTAAAACCATATTGTCATATGTTTATGAGGACTCTTGTCCAGAAATAAACATGGTATACAAGTGGCACAACCTGGGCAGTCTGTTGAGGTCACCACTTCAAATCTCGAAAAATTAATATTGAGGAATGCACGTTTGAAGAAAAAACAAACAACCATTTTTAAGGTTCTCCGTAATCATCTCGTTATGTCAAAAGTCAATACAAACTGGGTCCTAGATTGCTCAAACCGTTACAAAACCAGCAGAGCTTCGAAAGTCGCGTGCGTTTTTGAATCATGTAATGAAGACAGGGATGTTTTTTTGGATCGAATTGTTACTCGGGATGAAACTTGGGTTCGTCACTATGAACCTGAGTCTAAGCAAGTTTCCATGCAGTGTCATAAAAAGGGTACACCACCGCCTAAGAAATTCAAGGTGCCGCAGTCGGTGGCAAAGCTTATAGAGACAGTTTTCTGATACCCAGAAGGAATTTCGTTGATTGTATTTAGGAAAAAGGTGTTTCTATAACCGAACAATACTACGCTTCAATTTTAGAGCAGTTAAAACAGGCTGTCAGAGATAAAAGAAGAGGAAAATTAATCAAAGGAGTCCTGCTCTTACACGGCAATGCTCCTGTGCACAAGCGTCGATTTGCGAGTTGCATAAGGTGGGCTTCGATATCATTTATCACCCACCTTATAGACCAGATTTTACTCTCAGCGGCTATTGGCTCTTTCCAAATCGGAAAGGAGTTTGAAGAAAGAAATTTTCTACCGACGAAGAAGTGAAGGATGCAGTTTCAGCGTATTTTTCAGAGAAGGATAAACCATTTTTTATGAAGGTATTCACAAGTTAATTCATAGATCTAAGAAATGTGTTATGGTTATAATAATTTCGTAATATTATTTCATCCCCTCCTATTCCATTCCGTGAACTTAAAAACTCACATTTGTATCTCTGTGTCATGCGCTAAATGGTCTGGAGACGTGTCTGGGCCGTTTTTCCCAAAATTCTATTGGAAATAGGGTTACGGTCAATGAATTACGCTACAGAGAGATATTAACAACTCATTTTTGGCTTATTATTGATGACATGGATACCATTGATATATGGATTGCATAATTGCAGGTGTTAAGTGGCCGGCCCAATTATGTGATTTTAGACCACTGGATTATTTTTAGGTTAGCAATGTTAAAAACAGAGTTTATAGGCAGCCAATTGAATCGATTGCAGCCTTAAAACTTAAAATATATGAAGTGATTAACGAAATAAACCAGCAAGGTCGTGTTGGACATATGTCCGATATACTTTTTCATTTATAATTGCCAAACCTTGCTCTTTCTAAAACAGTTAAAAAAATGAATCATGTTCTTCTAAATTCCTTGTTTTATTTTGCTTTTAAAAAAACAAAGTCCTTGTCGAAACGCCCTTAATATACAGGGTGAGTCGCGAGGAGCGCACCAAACTCTAGGAGTGTATTATACACGTGAAAATAATGTAAAAAAACTCATTTGTTCTTATCCGATTTTTATTTGTTTTCAAGTTATAGCATATTAACAAATAAACAAGTTATTATACAAAAAAAATTTCTTAATCATAGCGTTCTTTCAACAAATGTTCAAAAATACCGCCATTGACTTCTAAACATTTTCTGCTTCGTTTACGAAGAGCGTTTGTTGCTCTCCCAATTGATTCATTTCTTTCTTCTTTTATATGGGCTGCAGTATTCTCAATTCGTCTAATTAGTGATTCCCGTGTGTCCACTTTTATTTTGTAGACTTCATTTTTCATCCAGCCCCATAAACAAAAATCTAGTGGTGTGAGGTCTGGAGATCTTGCAGGCCAATTAATAGGACCTCCACGACCAATCCAACGCCCTGGAAAACGTTCGTCCAAATGCTGCTTGACTTGACGAGCGACATATGCAGGAGCTCCATCGTGCTGATAGTACATCTGCATTCTAATATTTATAGGAACATCTTCTAGCAGGCCTTGTAATTCATTTTGTAAAAAATTGAGGTAGTTGCCTCCTGTGAGACGATTCTCCAAAATGATAGGGCCGATTAAATAACTGTCAACCATACCACACCACACGTTTACAGAAAACCGATGTTGAAAATTGCTTTCGACTGTTGCGTTTGGATTTTCATCAGACCATACATGAGAGTTACGAGTGTTGTTAATGCCATCACGGGTAAATGTAGCTTCATCCGTAAAGAGTATACTCGATACATTACGATGATTATTATTTATCCACCGACAAAATTCCGTACGGTTAGCGTAATCCCCTGGTTGTAGGTGCTGTACTCTCTGAACGTGATAAGGATATAAGTCTTGCTCGTGTAGCGTGTTCATCACTCTTTTTTGTGGAATTGCCAATTGAGTGGCAATTCTCCGTGAGCTAGTAGTTGCATCTTCTTCTACTAGATGCAGAATATTTTCTACTTCTACAAAATCTTGCCGAGTAGCGCGCTCAGATGTTATGTTAGCACTGGGAAGCTTACCAGTCTCGCACAATTTGTTGAAAACCCTAATAAATATGTTTTTATCAGGATGTCTTTGGTGTGGAAAACGTTCACGATATTCTTCAACAGCAGCTGTAGCATTTCCATTACAGAAACCATATACAAACACCATGTTTGCATATTCTAAATTTGAATAAGTATGTGGCATTTTGCAACACTAACAATCACATTAATTCGAACTTAAACGTTCAGTTACTGTTCACCGTACACTGACAGTTCATCAAAACGTCAGAATTATCAAATGTTTATAAGCCTCGAACATGGCATACTTTGATAATGTTAAAATTCAGATAGAAGTGGAAAGCTAGATGAACATTTTTAATTACGCCATAACTTGAAAACAAATGAAAATCGGATAAGAACAAATGAGTTTTTTTACATTATTTTCACGTGTATAATAGACTCCTAGAGTTTGGTGCGCTCCTCCCGACTCACCCTGTATACATATTGCAAAGACCCAAGTAAGAAAAAACGATGCAATTATTTCCAATTAAAGAGCGATGATTTCCTAATCTTCCAATCAAGTTTTATCTGTATAAACGTCTTAAATCTTCATTACCATACTTTTGTCATTTGCATTAATCTAGCCCTTTTATGTCGGCAACTTTAACATTGAACACTGAATAAAACACTTACTATGTTTTTAACCACTATAATTTATTATATACAGGGTGTCCTGTTAATGCGGGGAAATGGCTGGACCATAGATTCCTGAGGTCAAAATATGACGATTTAACGCAACTTATCTATATCCAAAAATTTAAGGTTAAGCCGGAATTTGGCTTCAAAGTTTCAAATTTTTTTATTTCTTTTGTTTATAACAATTGAACGCTTTATTTGATTTTAATGAAATTTATTAGTAATAAGTACCATAATATCATACATCATTTTAGTTATTTTGGCCATTAATGATTGACAGGAAGTATAAAAAACAGTAGTACCACCACTTAAAAACTAAAATATTTTTTTATTGTTGCATCCAATAAAATCCAAAAAAATCTACTTGAAAGGGCATTAGATTTAAAAACTTTTTTGACTCTTACTTGTTTTTGATATCTTGTACGGTTTTTGCACAAAAGATAAAATATGAATATAGTATACACATTATGCATTCATTAATAAGTAAATAAACTTACTCAATTGAATAAAAATTAAATAATATCAATTAATAAAATAAATCAAAACAACATCTAATACTTTTCAAACAATTTTCTTTGCAAAATCCTAATACAAACGAGATATCTGTTTGTTCCAAATATGAATATTTATGAACTATAATAAAGTTAAAAATTAATTGTCAAAAGATACTAAATAATAATTATTATACATAATTTACATTTTTTAAACAAAGATGGCGACGAAAAACATTTATTTTCGATTCGATGAAAAACTAGATTTGGTTTTACTAAAAAAAAAATATATATTTTATTTTTTTGTGGGAAAACCGTAAAAGATATCAAATATTATTAAGAGATGAAAAAGTTTTTAAATTAAATGGTCTTTCAAGTAGTATTTTTTTAGTTTTTATTGGATCCACCAATAAAAAAATATTGTAGTTTTTAAATGGTGGTACTACTGTTTCTTATACTTCTTGTTAACGAATAATAGTCATAATAACTGAAATAATGTATTATATTATGGTAGTTATTAAAAATAAATTTCATTCAAATCAAATAAAGCGTTCAATTGTTATAAACAAAAGAAATAAAAAATTTTGAAACTTTGAAGCCAAATTCCGGCTTAACCGTAATTTTTTGGATATAGATAAGTTGCATTAAATCGTCATATTTTGACCTCAGGAATCTAACATATGATCCAGCCATTTCCCCGCATTAACGGGACACCCTGTATATAAATATTTTTATTCAGTGTTCATTATGAATTACCACGTAGTAACGGTCGCAACCATCATTATGATTAACTTTAACATTGTCAATAAACCATTTAAGCACAATCAAAAATCTTGATATTTAATATCTTTCCCAAATATTTTCCGCACTTTTCGGACTATAAGACGCACCTCAAATTTATAAGACTATTTTCAGCAAAATATATTTTAATGTTACTTTCAAATCATATTTTTTATTTATGTTAACATAACTTGTAGTAGTAATATTTAGTTCATCTTTACTCTCGATCCTATCACTAGTTTTGTTAGTCACCGTTTATATTACTTTTGTCTGAACTATTGCCACTCTTTCATAAACGGCGTCATCTTCAGTACCATCTACAGCATTACTTATTCCAGAGTTAAGCTAAGCCCAACACTGGTTATCGACGATCATGCACAAAGAGTGGAGGTAAATCGGTGATTTCCCTGCTTGTCTTGAGATAACTTGCGTCATACTTATTTTCAATGTCGTGACACAGTTTTCGGACTATACGACGTACTTCAAATGTAGAGACGATTTATTGAAAGAAATATTTGAATGCCACTTTCGAACCATAAGACGCACCCAAAATTTGAGTCCATTTTTCTATATAAAAAAGCGCGTCTTCACCTATGAAATCTTCTCCATTAAAATAAATGCAATAAAAATATCATCAAGGTTACAAATTAGCTAAATATTAATAATTAATTAAAAATATATATTTTACAGAAGTTAGTACGTAAAGCAATTAAAAAATCGTATATATCAGTCTATCAAATATAGTTTTTTTTTGACAAGTGACTGATTTTACACCAAATCTATAATATACTCATTATTATTAGCTCTATTGGAATAATAAACTAAATGTGGAAATAGTTTACAGTGTAATCAAGAGACAACACAAGCTGGATATTAATTAGTAAGATAATTAGATTTATATTTTTATTGTACGCGTATATTACTGTGTGTTTCAATTCATTAATTGAATGGTGTATTATGTTGAAAATCTACATTCATTTGTTTAATAAAATTATGAATAACTCCGCAATTTTCATTCACCTGAAGAAACACTAAATTTGCGAAACAATTGTTGTGAAAATGAACACACCTTTTTGAAAATCACAGGGTTATGCAACTTTATTAAACAAATAAATATATAGGGTGAATCAGTATATCAAGATTAATACTTTCCAAGCTTCACTTTAATTGGAGCAGATATTAAATAGGTTTGATTGGATTAATACACTAACACGCGTACTAATAGACAAAGATTAATTCTCGGATTGTAGAATCCTAGATTGATTGTCATATTTAATACCTTCGGATAGTTTCGGTGAATCCGGGAATCATGGATTTAGTAACTTTTTTAGTAACCTTGACTGCCACATAAAACGATTGCTTTCGCTAGTATAACCTTGAACGAGGTAGGTTAAGAGAACGCTAGGTTAATATATAATTTCTTATGGTAGGTCGAGTACGCTAGTTTAAGCATTGGTTTTTTGAGGTAGGTCAAGAACGATATATAGTTTAGTATGTTAGGTCGAATAAATAGATAATTTATTACACTGAATTGAAAACTCCATGTTTTAACAACATATAGTTATAATCTATAAATGTAAATAAATATAAAATTCAAATAAAATTTTAAAAAAAAGAACAAAATATAGCTAAAACAAGGCAAGTGAAATGTAAACCAATACTAAACAAATATTTAAAATTTAAAAACAAAAACAATTGATAAAAATAAAAGATACACTATTAACGAAAATATAAAAATAATTATAACAAAGGGAAACACAACCATAAACATAAAAATTAAAAGAAAATTGAGATGAAAAGATTGCAAACATGTAAATAAGTTTCCGTGATTTAAAGCAACTGAGAGAAAATCTCAAAAATGATCGAAGAAAATCATAAGATCCATGCTTCAGCTGAGTCACGATCCTTAAAAGTTGAGCATAGTAAAAAATATAAGAAGGCGATAATCAGTGCAAAAAAACAAGCTAATGATAAATTTATTAATATAAATCAGAAATATGACGTACTTCACATAAATTTATTAACTCAACAAGTAATGTACCTAAAGCCATATGGAATAGTATAAATCCAAAAAGGCAAAAAAAAGATACAAACTGTGAAAATTTCTGTGCTGAGTTCAATAAGTTCTTTAGCAGCGCGGCAAATTTGATTACCAAAAATTTACCCCCTGTTTGTTATACTGACGATATTAATATAAACTGTGATATTAAATTTAACTTTAAAGAAGTCAGTGGAATAAAAATTCGAGATATTATAAACAATCTCAAAAATAGTAAAAGTACCGACTTAAATGGAACTTCAGTTACTTTAATATATAATTCTTGAAGAGTTGTATTCATCTTTGAGTGTTGATTTATCAACTGTAGGAAAACGTCTTAAAACTTTGGGATCCCATATGAATTAAAACCGAGGGACGTTGAAAGGCGTTTTTTGACATGTGAGTTACTGCTTCAACGGCACAAGAGAAAAAGTTTTTTAACTCGGATTGTTACTCGCGATGAAAAGTGGATACACTATGACAATTCTAAGCGTAGAAAGTCATGGTTTAAGCCCGGACAACCATCATCATCAGTGGCAAAGCCTAATATTCATGGATCTAAGCTCCTTCTTTGTATTTGGTGGGATCAACAGGGTGTGATTCATTATGAGCTCTTACAACCCAACGAAACCATCACTGGGGATCGTTATCGATTACAAAGGCGAAAGGCATGATAAAGTCATTTTACTGCACGACAATGCTCGACTACATGTCGCAAAACCAGTAAAAATTATATAGAAACTCTGAAATGGGAAGTTCTAACCCACCCGCCGTATTCTCCAGATATTGCCCCTTCGGACTACCACCTGTTCCGATCGATGGCTCATGGTTTGTCAGGGTAAAATTTCACTTCTCATGAAAATTGTAAAAATTGGATTGATTCACGGATTGCCTCCAAGACGCGGTATCCGTCTACTACCCGAAAGATGGGAAAAAGTAGTGGCAAACGATGGGCTGTATTTTCAAAAATGTATTTTTTTTTCTTCTCTAAAAAACCAACGAATTAATTACACCTAATAGTAATCAATCTGGATTCCGAAGTGGCATATCTACTAATCTTAGCACTAACAGATATGATACTGAATACATTTGAGGAAAAGAAAGTATCGATGGCTTCCTTGTCACGACGAGAGCAAAAGTGTCGTCTTATTTAGTTTGGAGCATCATCAGAAACAGCAATGCCTTCTTGCTCAAGAAGCGCAACATCAGCAAGCCTTTCATTACAAGAAGTCCCTCTCTATCACCGCTGCTCCCGACAAGAAGGGATTCACTGTATCCTACAAAAAGGCTAAACAGCAATACAGGCTCAAGAAAAACATTGTCACGAGGACCATGACATGTTTCCATGGCCTACATGTCGATTCTGCATTAAGATGGGATTTTCATTAGGCAATTTCTTACAAAAAAAGCTGTCTAAAGTAACATTTGCCATACGAAAACTAACAGGAACAGTATCAAGTTCGTCGCTACTATCTGCATACTTTGGATACTTTAATTCCGTTTTAAAGTACGGCGTTCTGGTCTGGGGGCACTCATCTTGTCACCATTGCATATTTTCCATGCAAAGGAAGATAATTCGTATTTTGTCTAATCTCGGGTATTAGGATGATTGTTAAGGTGCTTTTTTAGATCTTAGAATTTTAACATTGCCATCGCTCTTTATATTAGAATGTCTTCTTTTTATAAAGAAATATCCTAACAAATACAACCATCTTGACCATTCCTATGAAACCAGACATAAAAATCATTTACATCCAGAATATTGTAGACTGACTAAATCTCGCACAGGTGTGAATTATCTTGCTATAAAGTTCTTTAGTAACTTACCACCTCATCTAAGAACAATTAAAAACCCTGTCTTCAAATGTGAAATGAAGCACGTTGATTGTTGAGGCACTTATATTTTGAAAATCCATTATCACTTAATATAATAATAATAGTAAACTATTGATGATTTTCAACTTTTTATTTTACTCACTACAATTGTTGAAAATATTATGCAAAGGTGCCTATTATTCAATAGAAGAATTTTTAGCTGCTGAAATTGTGACGACGTGATCTTTGAATTGATAAATATTTTAACAGCATTTGGAAGCAGCATTGATGATCTATATTAATGGGTTTGAGTGGAAGATCCTTCGAAGAAGTGAACTCCGCCCGTCCTCCCTTCAGACAAAATTTTGAATATATTTTATTATTTTGTAATATATTTTTTGTGATATTAATTTTATTAGAAAGAAGTACAAGATATAATAAAGAATAATATGTTATATGTTTGTTGTAATGAATTTCTTGCACGAATAAGGAATTATTATTATTATTATCATTATTACTAGGGCTTTAACAAACTTACTGTAAGTTTATAATGGCCTTCTAAAGGTTGAAAATAATCTAATCTGTAAAAGTTTCTAATTAAAAATGTATCAAAGTTTTGGCTTATTATATAAATTAACATTAAGGAAATAAACTTATTTTATTGGGGTGATATAAATTTTACATATGTTATTTACAGTTTGGTTTCTTTTTATTAAACAAATTATTAATCCTCTACTTTCTTTATCTAATATTGATAATAACAACACATAGTTTAGTTTCTTTAAATTTTTTATTTAATTTTATAATGTAAAAAGTAACAGTCGACGCCCTTAAGACTTTTTTCCATGCGTCCAATTTGTCACGACGACCTGAAATTATATTGCTTGCAATGGAAGTTTTATTTTTTCACTTACCTTCTTTGTACTCTGGAACTGGAATTACATTAAAGGTCATTATAAAAAAGAAAACAAAATAAAAGATCCTTTTAGGTTATAGAAAAAAAGACAGCTATATCTTTCAATATATTTATTAAATAATAGAATACATTACAGAAGTGTCAAATTTATAATATAAATCTTGATCATCTTTAACACACTCTACAATTATATGGATAATGATTTTATACTAATTAATTATATTAGATTAGAATTTCGGAATTCGAAATAAACATAATATATTAAAGGAGAAACTTATTTACTATGGAAAATATAATGTTAATTAATCGCTTAATAAATTTATTCAACAAAACCTATCGAATGAATTATAAAAACATTGTAATTTCATTTTTATTTATTACATACATACGATTAAAATAAAGAATTGATAAGTATGGTTTTGTACATAATGGATTAAAAAAACTTGATAACCAATTTAATATTTTTCCAAAAAGCAAACGCCTTTTACCAATTGCATTATAGATATATGTTATTTTTTTATCATATCAATGAAGTTGTTGGTCACTATATTGTATTAACTATAAGTGATACATTTACCACGTATTTAATAATGTACATTGTTTAAGTAATAAAACAAAATAGATTATTTCATTAATTCACTTCCTATAATGAATAATAGATTCACATATCTCCAAACAATCATATACATAAAAAAGTTATCAATTGATTTATATGCATCATTTAATCCTATTATTTACTATCTGTTATTATTATTAACAGTTTCGTGGGAAAACTTATCTTTAAAAATAATTCTATTTAGTGCAATTTGTTATATATAGCCATGTAAAATTATTTCAGTTTAATTCCTTGCGAAACACTAACCAGTATTCAATATATTTCAATTAATATAACGATTTTAGTTTGCGTATACAATGGCTCAATTAGTTGTAGTTTATGGCCCTTCGGGAACTGGAAAAACTACATTAATAAAGAAATTGACGAACGCCAAAGACAAATTTTCCCTGAACGTGAGCCACACGACTCGTCCACCAAGACCTGCGGAAGAAAATGGAATACACTATCATTTCATCGACGGTGGAAAGTTTGATGAAATGAAGTCACGAGGTGAATTTATGGAAACCTTCGAATACGTCGGAAATAAGTATGGCACCAGTTTTAAATCGATCGAAAACTGTTTGCTTCGAGGAAAAATACCTGTGCTGGACATCAACGTAATAACAGTGCAAACAATTAAAGACAATGAATTCATTAAAAGAAAACGCCCCGTGTACATATTTATTAAGCCTCCATCGTTAGAAGAACTCCAGCAAAGGTTAGTGGAAAGAGGGGATGCCATGGAAAGTGTGCACGAAAGAATGAAACATGCCGAAATGGAAATTCGAGAAGGTAAGTATGAACAAATTGAGGATGTAATAATTTAAAAGTATTTTTTAGGTTACAAATATGCAGATGTAATTCTTACGAATGACGATTTAGAAAGTACTTATAATAAGTTTGAAAGATGTATACTTACTGAATGTATTACATAATTTTATTAATATTAAATATACATGTTTAACACTAGAATGATTACTTATTTATTACTTAATGGCATTTGGGTGGTTCTTGTTTCATTTACACATAGTAGTATTTTAAAAATAAATATTTATTTTTATGTTTATTGAATCTGAAACTGTATAATGCAGATGTGAATTTCGCTAAAAAAATAATCAATTATTAATTAGTTTATAGACAAATTTGTCACTGACAAAAAGCTGGTCTTAATTTCATAACAATTAATGGTTTTTTAGGGTAAAATAAAATAAAACACGGCAGTAAAGCTACGATTACAAGAGAATATATCGATTTTGAAAAGTAATACAAAACTTAAATATTTTAATTAGGAATTTACATGTGATTTTAGGTGGTAATCATACTTGAAACATGGTACATTTATTCGAAACTATTTTTTTTTAACTGCAGGATTAATGAATTTGACTCCATTGGATTTTTCTTATGGGGTCAAATTCCTACTACAAGGGAAGAATTGGTACAAAAAGTGAGACTGACTATAATGGATATAAAACCTTAGCTACTCGACAATACAATGACTACTAAAATCTAGGAACATAGTGGTCTGCTCATTTATTATTTGTAGTTAAATTTTTCAATTCAGTTTAGTTATTCAGTTCAATATTTCTATATTTAGAAAATATATATATAATCTGTACCCTTCTACCATATAATGGCTTTGTGTTTGTATTTAGTTTTGTACAAACTTCGTCCATTTAACTCTATCTTTCGCTAGACTTTGTGCTTCCTTCCATGTTTTCCTCTTGCTTCAATTGCTTTCTCCATCTCTTTATCCCATGATAGTCTAGGTCTTCCTCTTTACCTGTGTCCTGGCTCCCCATACTCTTTTCACTTGTCTAGTTTCTTCCGTACGCTGTAAGTGGCCCCACCAGTGTAGTGGTCTTTCTTCTATCTAATTTAGCGTTGATTGTATTTCTAAATCCCTTCGTATGTTTCTCATTCTGTCGCTTTTTGTCACACCTCTGGCTCTTCTCAGGTATTTCATCTCTGCTGCTTGTATTTTGCATTTTTGCTTCTTAGTTAATGCCCATGATTCGCATCTATAAGTTAAAATGGGTCTACATATTGTTCCTCTTGTTTATTTCTGTTTCTTGCGATACTTGTTCTATTTTTCCGCCTTCTATTTCGATGTTCAATGTCTCCTGCTCCTCTCCTATTACCAATAGTTTAGTTTTTGCCTTATTCATTTTCATTTCATTTATTTCTAGTGTATTATTCCAACTGTCTAGGTTTTCTTTTTCTTGTCACTTGCAAATATCACTACGTCGTCCATAAACGCCCCTTCTCCTACTGTTACTCTCTGCATATTTTTGTGTCCTATTTTGATTGGTTTGCATATTCCATTGCATTGTTTTATTATGTCATCCATGTATATTATAAATAGTCCTCCTCCTTATCGCAGACCAATTTTTGTTGTGAATGTCTCCGATTTATTGTTGTTTTGTACTATGGCGTTTACGTTGTGTTTGTATATTTGTTTCACCACTCTTATCGTTTTTCTGTCTACTCCTTTTCTTCTCAATCTATCCCATAGTTTGTTTCTTGGTATTTTATCAAATGGTTTCTCCAGGTCGATAAAGGCTTCCCGCAGGGGTGGTTGACGTGCACAGCCATTTGGGAGTAGCGACCCCACGTACCCGAGCCGTTCATTGCACACACACGCACATCTCATACACACACACACACACACACACACACACACACACACAAACACAACGACACTGACACCCCGTGATGTTATGCCTGATGGCGGTTCCGCGGGGTGACACACACACACACACACACACACACACACACACACACAACGACACTGACACCCCGTGATGTATGCCTGATGGCGGTTCCGCGGGGTGGCACACACACACACACACACACACACACACACACTCATCATACACATGCACACATCACCGACGTAGACGACACCCTACACCCCGTGAAGTAATGCCAGACGGCGGTTCCGCGGGGTGTCAGGGTCGACTTGGGGAGGTGGTTTTTAGTGGGTATACCAGTATAGTTCTGGGGACTCCCACACTCAGTCTTTAAAAGATTTTCCACCTCCCAGGCACAAAAAAAAAAAAAAAGGTCGATAAAGGCTAGATATACCTTCCTTTAACTAATAGCATTTTTTGTGTTATCTGGTTTATCCTAAATATATGGTCTTGCATACTTCTTCCCTTTTTAACACGCTCTGTGCTTCATTTAGTGTCCTCTCCGTGTTTGCTCGTATCCTCTTAACAAGTATTTGTTCGAATACCTTCATATTGGTACATAGGAAAGTTTTTCCCTATAATTGTTTCCCCTATAATATTCCCATTTTCTTGTTATATAATGTGTGCATTTTTTCTATTCCGTTTTTCCCCAAATTTTTAAGCATTTCTCCTGTTAGTTGGTCATGTCCTGGAGCTTTACCATTTTCAATTTTTCTATTGCTCTATGTAACTCTTCTATGCTTATTAGCTCTTCATTATCATCCTCTCTTTCTTCCGGTTCTTCTTCATTTTCCTCTTCTGTATCGCTCCCTTCGTCTAACAGTTCCTGAAAGTGCTGTTTCCCTCTCTGCATTATTTCCTTTTCTTCCTTTATTATCTCCCCATTCTTGTTCTTGATCAAGCTTGTCTCTTGTGTTTTGTTTTCTCTTATAGTCTTCATCGTCTTGTAGAATAATATCGGGTTTCCTTTGCAATCCTGCTCCATTTTTTTCTCCGAATTCTTTCCATTGTTTTTCCTTTGCCGATATTATTAGTTTTTTCGTTCTTTCCCGTTCCTTCTTATATTTGCTATAATTTTCTTCTGTTCTGTTTTTAAGTATTTTTTCGAATCCATCTTTTTTCGTTTTATTTGTTCTCTTACTTCTTCCGACCACCATGCTGTTTGTTTCTTATTGCTGTTCCTTCTGCTTACTCCACAACTTTTGGTTGCTGCTTCTAGGACTTCATCTTTAAACAACTTCCAAATTTCTTCTATGTTTTTATTATCTGTCTTGTTCTTAACTCCCTCTAGCCTCTCCTCAAGCAACTCTCTATACCTTCCAGCTATTTTTTTTTCTTTCAGCTTGTACGCTCTTATTTTTAGTTTCTTCACTGTTTTGTTCTCTTTCCCTTTCTCTCTTATTCTTTTCTGTGCTCTCTCTTACTTTGCTTACCACTACATGGTGGTCACTTCCTATTCCGGCCCTCTTCTTATCTTTGTGTCTAGTATTTCCTTTTTGTTGTTAGCTTCTACTATTATATAATCAATAATTGATTTCTCACCTTTGTTGCTTACTTCTCTCGTGTATTTATGAATATTCTTATGTTTGAAAATTGTGTTTGTTATTATCAAATTGTTTCTTGTGCAAAAGTCTAGCAGTCTTTTCCCGTTGCTATTTCTGATGTTTTCTCTGTATAGTAATATTGCTTTCTCATAATCCTTATCCTTTATTCCTACTCTTGCATTGAGGTCACCTACCACATATATATTCTTCCTTCAGCTTCCTCTATTATTAGTTCTAGTTCTTCCCAGAACTTATTTTTCCATCTTCATTTGGACCATAAGCTATTATTATTGTTGTTTTCTTGGTTTGGCTTTGGCACACCTCCCGCATTTCTATTTTCAATATTCTTTCATTTTTTGCTTCCCAATTGTATACCTGTTGCTCCAGTGTTTTGTGTATTATGCACCCCACTCCTGCTGCTGCTCTATTTTCTTCTTAAACTCCGCTAAATATCATTATATTCCCGTTCTCTAGTTGTACCAATCATTTCTCTTTTTTCTTCGTCTCTGTTATAGCTAGATAGTCCAGCCCCATCCCCTCGAATTCTTCTTCCAGTTTATTCTCCATTCCTCTTATGTCTCCGACATTCCACGTTCCTATTTTCCATTTTTGGCCCCTGCTATCATGTGTTCCTTCTTTTGTTCTATTTCCAACTGTGTTTCCTTTTGCATCATTGCTTTCTCCTTACTATTCCGCTCACATTTTTACCGTTTTCGTGTCATTTCCCATTGCGTATGTCGTTATCGAGTATTCCTTCTCAGATTTCCATCTTAGTTTTTTGATTGATTTCGTTTCTTCCAGTTCTCTGTTTTTGTTCCATATCCATTCCTTCCCATCTACTATTATTTTATTGTAGCCTATTTTAACGTTTTTGCCCTCCTTATTTTCCTCCTCTGCTTTTTTTTCCTTATCTGTATCTGTTTTTCTCTCTCTATTTTCGTCTGATCTTCATTTATATATATATATATATTTTCTGTCTGTAAGTACTTCGGTTTCGCTTGATTTTCTATGATTAACTTCTTGTCTATTTCTTTTTCCAACTTCACTAAGCAGCTTTTTTCGCCGATTTTATAGGCCTCTTTGACTTTAACTTCTATCTCTAAGTGCTCTTTCAGGAAATTTTCTATTGCTGTTTTTAATATGTCCCTGTCGTTTGTGTCTATTTTCATGCCATTCATTATAACATTATTTTTCCTCTTTTCTCTTTCCACAGCCTCTAAGTTAGTTTTGATTTCCATTAACTCTTTCTTTATTTCCTCGTTTTCGCGTTTGATTTTCTCATTCTCCTTCCTGACTTTACTATTCTTTAGTTTTATTGGATTTATTTCATCCCTATACTCTTTCTGGTCGTTTCTTATTTGTTGCAGTTATATTTTTACTTCTTGCATCATATTTAATATCATGTCTCATTTTTCTTCTTTATCTCCTGTTTTTGTTGGTGTCCTATATGTTTTTTTGCCTACATGAATGCTTATTGTTCGTCCCTTCTTCTTTTTCTAACGTCGTCCGTCCTATATTTAGAAAAAATGGAAAAAATACACTATCGACAAGATAAACGGTATTCCATCAAAACCTCCTCAGTTCATGAAACATTCAAGAAAAGCTTAAATAAATAATAAATAAAAATAAACTACTTTTGTAGAAGTTCAATCCAAGTGTTTACTTAGCACATTTGTAATTGAGTTCTTGAGGGCTTTTAAGCAAATTTCGTCTTCCTTAAAGTTTTCAGTTATTATTATTGTTAATTTACCATGTTTTTAGTAAAATTTTAACTGTGTTTTACAACATTTCATTTTTTATAACTTTTTAAATTTTAATTCTAACATGTTTTTTTTTCAACTATAATTCTTAGCATTTGTATCTTTTTTTTATATGCTTTGAACTATTTTTTTAGTAAATTTTCAATTGTTTTTTATAAATTTTAAAGCGTTTTTTTTAAGTTTTTTTTAATAAATTGGGAATAAGTTTTGTTCATTTACTGTTTTATTTAGCAACTTTTTATTTATCTTATTATATTTTATGATCTTTTATAAAATATAATATGAATAAAAAGTTGCTAAAATAATACAGTAAATGTTACAAAACTTATATTTTTAATTTTTTTGGCCTATCTTAAGAGAAAAAAATATATTCATTCATTCATTCATTCATTTCACATATGCCACAATATACAAACTATACAATAAATTCATTTACATATACTTTATATTTACTTTTTTCTTTGAAAATTGAAATTTTAAATCACTAATTTTTATTATTATTAAGTTAAAATAGAACATTTTGATTAATAAATACTTATAAATGTCAATTGTGTTATTACTTTTAGCAAAATTCCATTTTTTTCCAAAAATGCAATTGCCGTAAAGAAAAGTTTAAAATAATTCTGTTGTTATAAAATTTACATTTGTGTAATTCCAACTGTTAATTAACATTATAGGTACAACTTCAGCTAAATTGGTAAATCTTTAAATGTTTTCTTTTTGTAAATTTTCAACTGTTTTTATCACGTTTTATTAATATTTTATTTTTATTAAACTGTTTATTTTGTTTTTAGCAAGTTCTCCTGTCTTTTTGAAAAATTCGTACTAAGCAAACTTTTATTAGTCTCCGAATGTCAAAAAATAATAATATAAAGAAAAATGTCTACTTTATAAACTATGTTTACTTAGGAAGGTGTTTGAAAAGTCCGTGCAAAGTTCGAGAGATGGCTCCACCGGCGCGTATCGAGGTCAGGTTTAGTTAGTAGCATCTTTTAAATGAACGCACTATTTCTTTGTGTTTGGCATTCGTGTGAATCAAGGAAGTCGAGTGATTTTCAAGAAATGGACGAAAAAGAATTTCGTGTGATGATTAAATATTACTTTATGAAAGGCGAAACGCCTCAGGAGACTAAAAAGAAGCTTGATAAACATTATGGTGACTCTGCACCTTCGATTAGAACAGTTTATAAGTGGTTTCAAAATTTCAAAACCGTTCCTTTGGTCGGAAAGGTTATAGCGACTGTCTTTTGGGATTCGCAAGGGATAATCCTCATCGACTATCTGGAAAAGGGTAAAACTATTACAGGTAAATATTATTTATCGTTATTGGACCGTTTGAAAACCGAGCTGCAAGAAAAACGCCCGCAATTGGCCCACAAGAAAGTCCTTTTCCTTTCCTCAGCAGTTGTGGTCGCAAAATTAATGGAAATAGGATTCCAACTCGTTTCACATCCCCCCTATTCTCCAGACTTGGCTCCCTCGGACTACTATTTGTTCCCCAATTTGAAGAAATGGCTGGCAGGACAAAGATTTTATTCAAACGAGAAGGTGATTGCAGACACTAAAGGATATTTTGCAGACATGGGCAAATTCTATTATTCGGTAGGGATCAACAAACTAGAACATCGTTGGACGAAGTGTATAAGCCTAAAAGGAGACTATGTAGAAAAAAAAAAGGTTTACCCCAAACACGTTATAGTTTTTATTTTTGCACGGACTTTTCAAATGCCCCTCGTAGAATTTTTAATTTTATTTTTCAAAAATCAATTATTTCTTTTTGAGATATTTTCTTCAGTTTTAATAGAACAAACTTTAAGCTATTTTTTCAAGTATTGATTTCTTTGATAATATAACAAGTGCTTTTAATTTTAAACAAATTTCAGTGATTTTCAAGTTAGAAATTATTTCTGTTTTAAAAACTTAATAAAATGTGACCTTTGAAAGATATACAATTGAAGAATGTCAAGAAACAGATAAAAATGTCATACAAAAACAGCTGAAATTAGCAGGATGTGATAATAGATGTTGCTAAAGCTAAACTAATTTAAAACTGTAAAAATAAGAACTAACTAACAAAGTTCTGTTGCAGAATATTTTTAATCATTTTCTTTAATAAAATTCCAAGTGCTTTTAAGGTAAATTTTTAATAATTTGTATTTTTTTTTTGTAAAATTGCAACTGTTTTTGTTTATAACTTTTCATTTACATTTGAAGGTTTTTAGTTTAAATTTAAACCTGATTAAATATTTTCTTAGCTATTGTTAAATTTTACCAGTTTTAAGCAAATCTAAAAGTCTTAAGAAAGTGATTAAAAATACAATTTTAACCATTAGAAAAGTGTTGTCATGAAAAAAAAATTGTAAAAAGAAAAATCATTAAAAGACAGCTATCGTTAGTAACTGCCTCTGATCATGCAGCGTCATATTATGCCGCAAACTAAAAGTAATAGAACGATTAAATGGGAAAAGAAGTGTAGTTTTATGTGACGAATGAAATTCCACTTTCAGTTTTAAAAAAAGTCAAAGATAACTAGATATTTGAAAGAAGTAAAAAGTGTCAATTTTCTTAAAACAATATATCTCTGTTATTATAGCAGATAGAAAAAACTGTAAAAGATAAAGTTGTAGATAATTTTATGCAGATTAATAAAATATATTCAAAATTTTTGTGTCGCCATTATTTTCTGAGATAAGACGCAAACTTAAATTTTTTAAATGGAAACAATAGTTGGCTATGGCCTCATTCAACCGATACTTTTTCATTTTTAATCCAAAATCACATATGACCTAGTTATTTCTAAAAATAAGTGAGTTATAGTCATTTTAAGTTTTTAATAGTTATAGTCATGAAAACGATAAAAGTAATTATCTACAACTTTGTTTCTTACAGTTTTTTCGTATCTGTTATGATAATCGAGATATATTGATTTGAAAAAATTGACACCTTTTACTTTTTCCAAAATGTCTAGTTACCCCTGGCTTTTTTGAAAACCTTGAAAGTGCAATTTTATTTGTCTCTTAAAACTACACATCTTTCCCCATTTAACCAATTTTCTATCTCTTATAGTTTCTGAAATCCCCATAGAGAACATCGAAAAAAACTCACCCTGTATAGAGCATTATTGTATTATATATAAATCATTTATATTGTATTTAACAATGACTACAATGCACATTAAAAAATAAGTTTCTAATTAACGTTCATTGTTAAAATAACAAAAAAGTAATTAAGTGTATGTATATTCATGGAAAACACTATCATCATAATCTTTAAACAATCAATTAATTACAAATATATCTATTGCTTTGCATGCAATCAATTAATCCTATTAATATTTATTTATAATAATTTTCTGGGAAAACTTATCTTTACAATTAATTCTCAATAGTTCAATTTACCAATGATTTTAAGCTATTTTCTAATTTCAAGTATTTTTAAAACAATTTTTCCACATTTTTAGACACATTTTCAACTCCTTTGAATCTGGGAATTATTTCAAAAATACTTTAATCTACTGTATGAAAATAAATTATTACTGTAAAACTTTTTGAAATTGAAACGAACGCTTGTAATCATAAAATTATTAAGAAATGAATAAGAAAACAAGTAGTTTGAAAAAGAGAATTTTGAATTGACACTGACATTGAATAAAGAAAGCGTTGAAAAACAATTACATTGTTGAAAATATAAGTAAAACAATCAAATCAAAAAGGTCCTTCGAAGATATAACATCAACGTATACTTTAAACCCTACAATAAAATATGTAATGCGAAATTTACTTATAAAACTGAGATTGATATAATGAATAAATCTGGAATTGAGTATATTTTAATCTGCAATTTATACATTAACTTGTTCACAATGTAATAGCGTTTTAATGGAAGAACCTTAAAAAGAATAAACACACCTGTCTTATCGATTAAAATTTTATGTATATTGTCATATTTTTAAATATAACTTTTTTGATAATTTGTTATTTATATGTCAATACATAATAAATAAATAAATTTGCTCTAATAGATTAATAGATTTTTTTAAGAATAAACTTATAGGTTTCAATTGGATAAAAAAATATAACTTCTTCAAAATAAATAAAAAAAACAGTAGAGTACATTTAAATGAATAGATAAATCTGTAAATTAATAATTGATTTCACCCTGTATGTTGTCAAACATTACAATTTTATTTTATATTTAAACTCATTTTTAACAGCTTGATATAAATAATAACCTGTATTATTATTATATTCAAATTGAGTAGATTAATCTGCCACTTACCTGAAATATATATCATGTTATATGATAAGTGTAGTATTTCTTTTCCAAACGTGTAGCATAATATAACCTAAAACTTAACCTCGCAATATCGCTGTCTTTCTCCAATTCCTTTAATATTCCGTATATAATCATCTTCGGGTAATAATGTATACACTTATTTAGTTTATTGATAATGAAAATATTCTTCAAATTTCACAATATTTACACCACGAAATAACCAAAATAATAAATAAATTACAATTCAACTCTGATTAAAAGATGGTAAACGTAACTTTGTTTTTATATCATGTTTTAAGTTGGATGCATTTATGAGTCAGTAAAATGGCGGTAAATTTAAAAATTTAATGTAAAGCAAATAAAAATGTTTCGTGTGATTGTAGAAAAATGTTTACCTGGTAATTATAAATTTGATTAGGAATTTTACATATGAACAATGTTTATATAATAAATATTATAAAAAATATGTAGTGACACTACACTACATGTTTAGACTATTTTATGCCAATAAAAATTAAACTGAAGTATTAGCTAGAGAAGTAGTTGTTTCAAAAGTGATTTGTTCTTGTAGTCTTAATAAGACTCATTTGTTGTAGATTTTACGAAAATATTTTCGTGTTTTTTCTATTTATTAGTGAATTTTCTACAACGTAAAGGACTTATATATTTTATTATGAAGTATTTTCAGAAAAATTTATTTTGCATCTTCATTTCTTATAAATATTTTAGAGAATTATTTATTGAATATTTACCGTTAGATAAAAATTATAGTTTAAACTTTGATAATGGTCTGCGAAGACCGATACACGTGTGAGGTAAATGAAAAAAAAGTTAATTGAAAATTTCAAAAAAAATAATATACCTACTCGATTGTAAATACATAAAACCCCTTGGGTCTTGCATATTTATAGGTTTTAGCCGTTTTTATTATTATTTTTTTTTTTTGTGAGCGCTGCTTGAGATTAGTGCATTTTCTTTTCTTTTCTTTCTTAAAAAGACCATAAAAACGCACCAGTGGACCTACGAAATGTTGAGGGTAGATAGAGATAACATTGAACTAATTTTTGGTGATATCCTCAGACCTCATATAGTTGGAATTTTTTATATAACTCTTTCTAAAAGTTAAAATTTATATTTAAATTATTATTCATATTTAAAATTTTTAACTTTTGTTCTAAAATATTTAGAGACTAGATTTATTTAACATAACATATAGTATTATATTATAAACAATTATGTATAATATTAAATCAATAGTACACCCACAATCCATGTAATAAATTATTTAAATTTACGGCGTGAAAAAGTTTTATAAATCCATCAAGTTTAAGCGTAAATTACAAATAATATATGGGACTAAAAACGTTGAATGAAATATTTCAATCAACGCTAAAAATATAAATATGCAAGATCAAAAGGTGTTCATGTATCTATCTACAATCGAGTCGGAAAATTTCAATTAATTTTTTTCCTCAAATCCTCCCTGGCTATCGTGCTCGTATTGGCACCCTAGAAAATATACTTTTGGCACACTGTGCGCCGCGGCGTGTCCTACTAGGAATTTTATTGCAATCCAGCATGCCAGCGCCATCTTGCGTTTAATATATCAACTAACATTTAATCGGCAGTTAACACTACCGCCATCTAACGGTTTTAACGGGAGCGGTCGTTTAATGGAATTTGGTGCACGTTCATTATAATATAAATTCCTGAGATTCCTGCAGGCTAATTAAATATTCAGTAAAATTGTGTTAACGGCGAGTGAAACCGGTTCATCGTCGAGTTTTTTCTATTGATTAGTTTTGCGGTCTATAGGCTATCTAATATTTTTTCTTTACACGCCCACTTATAGACGTAGAGGTATTCCTAAAGGTTAAATGAATAAATTAATATATTTAGAAAATAAAGTCTCTTGATTTTATGATTTTGCAATGAATTACAAACCAGTTATGACGTATGAAAAATTTCAATATATTTAAGCTAATGAAATTGAGTGTTTTTTTATAACTACGCAAATAATTTTAATTACGTTAAATTTACTTTTTAAGAAAAATATGACTATAAATTAGTAAAGTAACAAGCTCATTTACACGCACACAAATCACACGGCGGAAGGGCCACGTGGTCGATAGCCAAACACTACTTCTACTACTATAACTATAAAATTTAAATTTCATCTGAATGATTTTCATAAACTTAAAATGTATTATTCAAATTAAATGTGTTAGTCTTTTTTTATAGAAAAACTAAAATATAAATTAAAAATCTGTAAATCTACAATATGATTTTCACTAAGCCCTAAATAAAAATTCATGCTTTAAAACAAATAATTCCCTAGATAATATCATGCGGATATTGTATTATTTAAAAGTAATGACACGTTGAAATAAATATATAATAAGGATCAGTTTCGATCTATTTGTATCTCATCTGCGTTAACATTAAGACCGTACTTATTTAATACAGATGAAAATGATTCTGAAAATTGTTTGATAATTGCTTTCCTGTCAATAACAACTACACTGGTTTTAATCTATTTAGATCTTATCAACCTAGCGTAGTTGAAAACTGGAAAATTCATGTAGATATTCCGTAATGTCTATTCAGATTAATGGGTTTTGCCGGACACTACTTTAAGGCTTCTGACAAACCTTTCCTTGCTCTATCAAAATTCACTATTCGAATAGAAATTGGGTAAGGTTGTAGGAAAATTTACTTCTCTAGTTATTAACCTAACCTCTTCTTTCCTATCCCCTGACCCACGTGCTTGACACTGTGCTAGTAGCTGCTCTTTAGCTCCTTTTTTTGAAGACCCTCCTAGGAACAATCTCAACCCCTTCAATTACTGAACCATATTCAAAGGTTTTACTGACTATTTAATATAATATTAACGTTATTGGAACATAATTTTCCCTACTGGATTATCAACTTTGTGCAAAATATTTTTAATACAATTTTTGAGTTTATGAAATTGTAACGCACTTTATGAATATTATTCATTTCTAAAATCAAAATCGAGTGTTTGTTTTTATGTAATTGATTGATGAGGCTGACAGATGTTGAAAGTTCATCTTCACTTTATATGATATGGCGTCTTTTGCTTCTAAGATGGTATTAATTTAATTTTATTTTGATAATATTTAAGTTGCTTGACAATTCCCAGTGCTAGGCTAGCTCGCGGGGGGGGGCGGTTCAAATTTATAAGGCGCCAAGTAATCTTTATTTTTTTTTGCCCCCTGGGAATTTGTCGCAGGGAAAATTACTAAACCCAGATGGAATTGAATTCAAAATAAAATTAAAAGCGTTCACAAATGAAAATAATAAATATAAATTTATTAATTAAATCAAAAATATTCGGTTGCCACAAAAATTACAATTAAATAAAGGTAGTCGTAGAGCGGCTAGATCGATTACTTAAAATCTCCGAATTTAAACTAGAAAATTGAATTCAAGCTTAAGCATTATAAACCGGAGGTTATCAGTGGCCACTGTTAAATTGCCGGAATAAATAAACAACGTATGCCAACCACCGGCGAAATGGCACGCTCTTCGAGATGACGACACAAATAAATATCTTAAGCCTAGTACGGTAATTAATAATTATTCGAACAAAAATTAAATAATAATAACAATTAACTAACTAACTATTCTCCTGCGTGTAGACTTAGATTCCAATCAACCCAAAAGTTTATAATAATCCACAATGATTCTCTTAGACAAAGAATTATTGACAAACACGTGTAAATTGCACACGCACACAAGTACGGTGTAAAACCAAAAATACAACAAAAATCTGGCCTGTTCGTTCCTCCTTGCTTCCCTCGTGGTGGTCGTTGGAAATGAAAGAAACCCTCTGGCTACACTGTGTTTCCGTCGTGGCAATGGTACTTGTTACGCAGCGTGACGGTCCGGTCTCCAACGGTGGCTCTGCAGTTTGAATTTCGCGCGTTCTCCGCAACCCAAGAAAAATTCGACGCTCGGCTCGAGGATCAGCAGCCAACTAATTTCACAAATTCGCTCTCTAATTACGTAGAGCCGGGGTAGGGCCTGGGATGTTATGTGCTCCGTTGTGTACGGTGTCGTACTCCACGTGCTTGGACTATTTGCACTTTGCACAATTTATTCTATTTCGTTAACAATTACTGGATATATTCAAAACTGCCGACGCGCTGCCCGCGCGTCAATGCACAAACTCCCGCCGCCCGTCTTTTTTTTAAAACAATCTTATCACGGCCCGCCGTGAATATCCACGGCCTACCATATTTCCCTATTGCCTCAATTAATTGCGCGCGAAATATAAATTGGAACGGCATGGAAATATGACCGTTACACGCCCCCCTTTCCTGGTAAAAAAATAGAACTTGTTTCTATTTTTTTTCTTCATTCTGACAATTCTGTCGACGACCCAAACCATGGTTTTATATCCTTAGAGTGCCAATTTCCAAGATTTTTGCCATCCATATCCTCCAGAGTAAAGACCAGGTTACCTATTTTTTCCTTTATACGACACAATCGAAATTTCGGCGCTAGTTTAGACGCAAAGTTCCTAGCTCCATCCGACAAAACTTTGTTACGACACCAAACACGATCCCCTACTACAAAATTCGGAACTGGGTGTCGACGAAGGTTATATGAACGAGCGTTTCGTTCGTAGGCTTGTCCTAACCGTCTCTTTACTTCTTGAAATAAGGGGGGAAGAGCATCTAGCTCCCGAGCATATTCAGCTGGATGAGAATCCAATGTAATGTCCTCCAAGTTGCGTACCCTACCGTAATAATCGCCACTAGCTGGAACATATCGACCAAAATTTAAAGAAGCCGGCGTAAATCCGGTAACCTCGTGAACGGCGGTACGTAGAGCAAAACCTATCTTGTGGATCTCCTTGTCCCAGGTTCGGTGGTCGAGATCATTAATAAATGCCCTAATTTGGTAGAACCGATAGTACGGTTATATCGTTCAACAAAATTAACTTGCGGATGGTATTTGGCATTATACCAAATTCGAACCTTATACTGCTTCGCCAGAGCCTTTAATTTGTCTGAAGCAAATTCGGTCCCATTGTCGCACATCAATATCTGCGGAGCCCCGAACATGAGGAACACATCGTTTTCCAGAAACTCTGCAATAGACGCTGAGGTGGCTTGACGCAAGGGCTTCATCAAGGTAAATTTACTAAACCAATCGGTCACTACCAATAAATAAACAAAACCTTTTGAGGACCGGGGAAGTGGTCCAAGAATATCACAAGCTATTAGTTGCCATGGAAACGAAACATTTTTCGGTTTTCCCATATACCCAGGACGACCAGTAGTCGCATCTTTCTGCGCACCGCAAATTTGACAAGCTCTGACATATCGTTTTACATCCTTACGTAACCTTGGCCAATAGTACAAATCTCGGACACGGTTCAGAGTCTTGTACACTCCCAAGTGTCCCGATGTCGGAACGTCGTGACAAGATCTCACCACCCCCTGTCGCAGATCTTTGGGGACAACCAATTTCCATTCCGAAAAATTGGTCTGCAAGCCATGTTCATTGGCAACGTGTTTATAGAGCTTCCCATCAGCGACTGTCCAATCTGGAAATTTTTCTGGGTTATGCTCCGCGGCTCTCAGAATTTTCATGTAGCACGGGTCTGTAAGGTGGTTCTCTTTAGAAACATCTATGATACACAATTCGATGGGTGCCCTTGATAGTGCATCCGGGACGATGTTCAAGCGACCCTTACGGTGCTCGATCTCCATATCGAACTGCTGAATTTTCACAGCCCATCTCGACAACCTGCCTATGGGATCCTTGAGTTTCTGGAGCCACAATAACGAATGATGATCCGTGACTACCTTAAATCGAACACCTTCTACATAAGGTCTAAATTTATCTAATCCAAATAACACAGCCAGGCATTCTCGCTCTGTTACAGTATATTTTCGCTCGGCTTCGGATAACGTGCGGCTAGCGTAAGCTACAGGTATTTCCTGGCCGGAATCATTCTCTTGCACCAGAACGTAACCCAGACCTACATCAGATGCATCGCACTGTATGATAAAGGGTTTATTAAAGTTAGGGTTAGCGAGAATAGGCGTGGTAATCAAGGCTTGTTTAATCTCCTGAAACGCAGCTTCAGCCGAAGGGGTCCAAGTGATTGACTGGCCTTTCTTCCGACCCTTAATGAGCGAGCTAATAGGAGCAGTCAGTGTCGAAAAGTTAGGGACAAAACGACGATACCATGAACACATTCCGAGAAATCTTTTCACCTGGGTAGCAGTCTCGGGTTGAGGATATTCCACCATAGCAGAAACCTTTGCTGGATCCGTTCTCAATCCCAGACGATCCACGACGAACCCAAGATAATTTAAAGAGGGCCGACAAAATTCGCATTTCTCCAAATTGACAGTTAAATTGGCTTCCTTCAGTCGGAAAAACACTTCTGTAAGTATTTCTAGGTGTTTGTCGAAATCTGGGGTGGCTATGATGACATCGTCGAGATAGACGAAACAGAAGGGGTCCAAGGCAGGACCAAGCACTCGGTCCATAAGCCGTTGCTGTGTTTGAGGAGCGTTATTCAGCCCGAAGGGCATGACGACGAACTCGTACAGTCCTTTACCTGGTACAGCGAATGCGGTTTTTTCGCAAGAATTCTTCTCGAGTGGTATCTGCCAAAATGCCGACTTTAAGTCAATGCTAGATAAGAACTGCGCTCCATTTAATTTGTTCAATATATGGTCTACCAGCGGTAAAGGATATGCATCCCGCTTCGTCAAGGAATTAAGTTTCCTGCCATCGAAACAAAAGCGCAATTCACCATTGGACTTCCGGACAAACAATATGGGCGAGCACCATGCACTAGATGACTTTTGGATGACTCCTAATGCTTCCATCTCATCAATTTCCTTGTACAGATGTTTCAACATGTATGGAGATAACGGATATTGTCTCTGCTTAACAGGAAGATTATCACCAGTATCGATTATATGAACAGTTTTGTTTGTTCTACCGAGCTTCGTTCCTGATTGCCACGATAGTTCACTGTACTTACTTACAATTTCCGTTAACTGATGATGTTGAGTCTGAGTTAGGTCGTCTAGTCCCGTAACCTTCAATTCATTCAAACCAACAAATGGACCATCCAGCTCAATTGCTGGATCTGGCTTTCCAAATAAATAGGATCCTGAGCAAAAATCTAATTTTATTCCAAACAAATGACAGAAATCGACGCCCAGAATCAAAAACCGAGCAACTGATGGGACCACAAAAACCTTCAGCGACTTCACCTTCCCATCAAGACAAACAGGGACATTGACATAACCACGGATTGACTGAGTTACTCCATCAGCTGTATCCACACCTTTTATAGAACATTCATGAATTTTAAGAGATAACGACTCAATCATACTCATCCCTGGGCCTCCCAGAACAGATAAACTAGCTCCAGAGTCTAACAGAGCAGTGCAAGGAAAATTAAATACAGAAATATTCAGAAAGGGCCTCTTGTCATTCGAGTCTTTGACCAAAAGGGGCGTAATCTCGTTATGAAATGAGGTCGGCTTGACCTCCCTGGTCTTAGATTAATCGACTCCATAAAAATCGGACACAATACCCACCCATTTAGTCCACTCCTGCTTATTTACTGTATATTTGGCCTTACCAAAGGGAGAGAGGTCGCGGCCACCGTGCCTCTTCCCTGACCGTTTCCCGAACACCTAGTACAGGCAGATCGAATCACACCAGGTTCACCACAACCATAGCAAAATTTCCGTCTACGTTCATTACAATTTGACGAGACATGACCACTCTGTTGGCAGTTCCAACAAATAACCTGATCTGTAGCACGTTTATCTAAGGCGGAAATATTATGAACAGTCGATGATTTCTGAAGAGGAATCGTACTTTCAAGACGACGACAGGCTTCACACAACTCCTCAACCGATGAAAAATCAAGTAACGCTAAATGAGGATGGTAGAATGGTAACAAATTTTTCTTGAGAATTTTAATTTTCGTTTCTACCCCAGGTGGACTGTTTAGTCTTCGGAAACAAAAAATATTATATTTTCGTTCGATCCCTGCTTACGAGAGCGAATCATCTCCCACAGACTATCCTCTGCATCGTAAGGTAGAAAGTGCTTCTTGAGCAGGGACACTAAACATTCCCAACTCTCAATTGAATCTCGAACACTTCGAAACCACACCAAGGCTCGACCGGTAAAAAGATCTGTTGCAGAAGCAAACAACGAGTCCTTAGAGACATTCCTAGAAACCTGCATTTCCTGAACTCTTTCTAAAAAGTCAAACAAAGTATCTTCATTTCCATCAAAGTGCAGATCCCACTTATGGACTGGAGTTGTTTTAGCAACTGCTGCACCTGTAATAGGAATAGATGGTACTGGAAAATAATTATTCAAAGTCTCCGGCACCCTAGTGGTTTTTGGAATTTTCTCATCAACCTCATCTTCCAGAGCTAACACTGATATAAGAGAATCAGCTTTGAAGTCGGAAAACTCCTCCCGCGCAGGAATTCTGCTTATACGGCCTCTTAAATGAACAAAACGGCTACGCAACCTTGCTAGCACATTATCACAAACTCCATCAAAATCACCGCAGACCTCGGTCAGACTAGCAAGACTACTCTCTATTTCCGCTTTCTCATCCTCAAACTTAATATCAACCAATTCATAATCATCAATGCCCCTGGCCTGATCCAATTGTAAACATTTCCGCAAAGCCTTGCGTCTGGCACTGTCCTCACAACGACTAACTAACCCTCGTAACCGTAATTCATAATTTACCTCATGGACACGTAAATGATTAGGATCCATATTTTCCTTCATCATAGCAATATCCGTAAATCCAACAACTAACAGGGACACCCAGATACTAGTTACCAATAAGCAGAAGCAGCAAATATGATAAAGAACACAACAATTTAAATTACCTAACTCGTATAAAAATCTAGAACCAGATAAAAGATAACAATAACATTAACGCAGCCTTACTAAATCTAAATCAAAATTTTATCAGCAATCGAATTCCTTAAGGTCATTACCGTACCAGATTTATTCCTAACTAGTTTAATTGTTACTATTATTATTCAATACTCATCTTCTGATTTTTAATAAACGTCAAAGTAAATTTATTTATTATTGAATTCTGTTCGTTACTATTATACTTAACAACACCGAAAATTTAATTAAGTAACAAACAATTACATTTCAGGGCCCCACGTTGGGCGCCATTTCTTATGGCGTCTTTTGCTTCTAAGATGGTATTAATTTAATTTTATTTTGATAATATTTAAGTTGCTTGACAATTCCCAGTGCTAGGCTAGCTCGCGGGGGTGGCGGTTCAAATTTATAAGGCGCCAAGTAATCTTTATTTTTTTTTTGCCCCCTGGGAATTTGTCGCAGGGAAAATTACTAAACCCAGATGGAATTGAATTCAAAATAAAATTAAAAGCGTTCACAAATGAAAATAATAAATATAAATTTATTAATTAAATCAAAAATATTCGGTTGCCACAAAAATTACAATTAAATAAAGGTAGTCGTACAGCGGCTAGATCGATTACTTAAAATCTCCGAATTTAAACTAGAAAATTGAATTCAAGCTTAAGCATTATAAACCGGAGGTTATCAGTGGCCACTGTTAAATTGCCGGAATAAATAAACAACGTATGCCAACCACCGGCGAAATGGCACGCTCTTCGAGATGACGACACAAATAAATATCTTAAGCCTAGTACGGTAATTAATAATTATTCGAACAAAAATTAAATAATAATAACAATTAACTAACTAACTATTCTCCTGCGTGTAGACTTAGATTCCAATCAACCCAAAAGTTTATAATAATCCACAATGATTCTCTTAGACAAAGAATTATTGACAAACACGTGTAAATTGCACACGCACACAAGTACGGTGTAAAACCAAAAATACAACAAAAATCTGGCCTGTTCGTTCCTCCTTGCTTCCCTCGTGGTGGTCGTTGGAAATGAAAGAAACCCTCTGGCTACACTGTGTTTCAGTCGTGGCAATGGTACTTGTTACGCAGCGTGACGGTCCGGTCTCCAACGGTGGCTCTGCAGTTTGAATTTCGCGCGTTCTCCGCAACCCAAGAAAAATTCGACGCTCGGCTCGAGGATCAGCAGCCAACTAATTTCACAAATTCGCTCTCTAATTACGTAGAGCCGGGGTAGGGCCTGGGATGTTATGTGCTCCGTTGTGTACGGTGTCGTACTCCACGTGCTTGGACTATTTGCACTTTGCACAATTTATTCTATTTCGTTAACAATTACTGGATATATTCAAAACTGCCGACGCGCTGCCCGCGCGTCAATGCACAAACTCCCGCCGCCCGTCTTTTTTTTTAAACAATCTTATCACGGCCCGCCGTGAATATCTACGGCCTACCATATTTCCCTATTGCCTCAATTAATTGCGCGCGAAATATAAATTGGAACGGCATGGAAATATGACCGTTACAATGAATAAAACTATATAAGTACTTTCAAAAATATATTGTAAGGCGCTACAATTGTTTCGCCACACTGTGGCTTCTTCAGGCGAAGAAATGGTCATTTGTCAATTTTAATCTGTAAACTGATGCTATGAACTCTATGAACTCGGGCATCTAACAAATATCATTTGTCAACTGTTATCTGTCATCTATCAATTATAATCTATAAACAAATACTAAGAACTGTTATGTGTCATCTGTCAACTTTTATTTGCTATCTGTTAATTGTAATCAGTAAACTGATACTATGGACTCTCTAAACTCTGCCATCCATCAACCGTAATCTGTCATTTGTCAACTTCTATCTGTCATCTGTTAGTTATAATCGGTGAAGTAATACTGTGAACTCTGCTATTTATCAACTGTCATCTGCCATCTACCAATTGTAATCTGTAAACTGATACTATAAACTTTGCTATCTATCAACTATCAACTGTCATTTGTCACCTATCATCTGTCATCTGTTAATTATAATCAGTAAACTGATAGTATAAACTCAGCCATCTACCAACCTGCCATTTGTAAACTGTCGCTGCCATTTATTGTAATTGTAACCGGTAAACTGATACCATGATTCTATCATCTATTATCTATCTTTTTTCAACTAATATCTGTCATTTGTTAATGATAATCGGTAAACTCATACCATCTGTTAACTCTCTCTGTCAATTATCGACTGTCATTTGCCCATTGTTATTCGCCATTATGTTATGGCTTCGGTGGGTCGTATGGCCTCTCAGCCTTCCGAAATTACCTCTGCCTATATAGGTTATAGGTTAAGTAGGGTCCTAGTGAGGTGTTTTAGCCTCTCGTGAACTGCGACCTAACAGATCTATTATTCTACCCTTAACCAATCACTTCCCAAGCAGACCCACGTTCACCATGAACCTAGTAGATATCTTGGGGGTGATACTTCTCACTTCTTCTGGGGATAATCGGTCCCTGCTGAAGTGTGAAAGACGCTTGTGAGCAATCGCAACACAAGTGCATAGTATGTGCTCGGTAGTTTCATCTGCCGAATCACATAATCTGCAGTTTCCACTTTCCTTTTTTCCCATTTTCCACAAATGGTATCGGATGGCACAATGCCCTGTCATGAGTACGGTGAAAGTTCTTAGCTCGTTCCTTGTAAGTTCAAGCACCTTGTGGCTGTGATCGAGTTTTATGAGTCGTTTTGATTGACGTAGACCTGGTACATTGTTCCAATGCTTACGTCTTCTGTCCTCTTCCCATTTTTGCACCACCTCTCTTCTATGCGCCATGGGGAGTCCACAAAACGGCTCCTATAGGAGTGTCGTTTGCACTTCTTTTTGCCTTTAATATCCCCGTGCCCTCGGACCCACATGAGGGTCAACAAGTTGTTCTTCGCCAGTTGCGAGAGGGATCTTCGACGTTTCCAGACAGTCCGTGAGCCGTGACTACAGGCTCGAACGCCCTTTAATGCGGCTTGGCTGTTTGAGCAGATGTATATATGTGCGCCATTTAGGTGCCTATCCAAGCATTCTCTGGCGCACATATCAATTGCAATCGTTTCCGCTTGCAAAATCGTGGGTGTCGTGCCCGGAGCCTTGAAGCTCCTGTGGTTTTGGTTAGGGCCATAAATACCTCTGGTATTCTTGCCACCATCCATGTACCAGGCTGATATCCTTCGTCCAAACTCCTTGACTCTCATCAAAGCCGTTTTGGGATCCTCGATCGAAACCTTAAACGGTAATTCGAATTCGAGCGTCCTGGGCATAATCTCCATCGAATTGGACAGAAGGGCTGGGTCGATTTCCAGCAGTATTTCTAAGTATCCTGTCCAGTTCCCCGTGTTTTCTTCCTCTGGTGTAGTCGGAGGGCTGCCACAAGTCCCTCTTTTTGTACCACTAGATGGAGCGGTGTGAGACCAATGATTGCCTCCATTCCCGCGGTTGGGGTCGTTTGCATGGCCCCTGTGATACTTAGACATGCTAAACGTTGAAGCCTCAGCTTCTTTTGCGTGTCTAGTTTTTGGGTCTTCGGCCACCACACGAGGGCAGCATAGGTGACAATGGGTATCACCTCTGCCTAAGAGATCTTTTGTAATTATCTCTGACCTACTTGAGTACCCTCAATGGCTGGGCGTTTTACGTAGTCTACGATAGTTTGAGGGTTAATATGTACAAATTAATCTGGCTTTAAAAATATCGATGACAGCTAGTTCCCTCTTTGAGGGGATATTCAAACAGTAGGTGCTCTGCTGTGCTGTTTCTTGTGCTCGTTGCAAAATCTGCACTTGGCATCTATTATTTGACCCATCTTAGTAAGGTGGTATTTATGAGGACAGTGTCCGGCTAGGAGGCCGGTTATAAGCCTTGGGTTGCGCTTGCTTAATCTGAGAAACCGTCCAGACCTTGCGGCAGAGAAGACGATATACCTTTTCGCCTGCTGCAAGCCAGGCGTGCTCCTCAGGTGAGCACTCTTGGCAGTATTTTCCCATTCCTGGATCATTTCCTTAATGCGGACTTTAGTTATTCTACTATATGGTTCTGGTCTAACAAATTGAGTTTTGGATCAGATCAATTTAACTCTGTTATTTCTGACCAGCTGCTTTAGGGATAATTTGCACTCGCAGACAGATTTAGACTTGCATGTAGGTGATTTTATTGCCATTAATGCAGCCTGAGTGTCCGAGCATATGCATACCCTCCTTTTCTAAACATATGTATTCAAGGCCTCGATTTCTGCCTGCAATATCGATGGAGATCGGTCCAAAAGACCTCGATAAGCCGAATCGAGGTCCTATGATGCCGATTCCGACTCCATTATCAGTTTTAGATCCGTTAATGAACCAAACTATTGAGGAGAATTGTAACTGCTTGATTTTTACTTCAAACTCATAACGGCCACTTTAATTATTGACACGAGGTCGTAATTAGTTCAGTCTTTGGGGATGTATATCGCTCTTATGCACACAGTGTTGAGGATTTTAAGGTGCTCGTTGAAGTATCCATATTTTGGAGTATCTGTCTGGATTATTCTTAAGGTATCCAATCCAGCTTCCCTTTTCACGTGCAGGTGCAAAGGTGTGAGGTTTAGCATGGCCTCCATTGCTCCAGTAGGACACGTGCTCATAGCCCCTGTAATACACAGACATTCCAGCCGTTGAACCTTGTTTGAGTTGTGATCTCCGTTGTCTTTGTCCACCAGACCAAGGAACCAAACCATATTGCCCTAACTGCTTTGGCGTTAGTGTTGTCTACATGGGTTTTGCAGTTAAGCTTTTGATCAAAAGTGAGGCCTAATACTCAGTAACATTGCAACACCAAGAAGCGGTAGGAATTTCTCGACCAAACTTAGCAACAATATTTAACTATTTGAAAAAAAGATGGAAATTCATTAAAATTTGGGCTGGTCCGCCTCTATTACTTACACACTCTCCTCCAATTTTGACCTCTTTAAAAGTATTAACCAACTTGGGAGAAGTAAATCTCTTGTTATGTTCCATTTCTTTATTTCCAGGTAACTGGCATATTTTTGGGTCTTACGGATCATTTTAAAAGTTAGAACTAGAACTTAGGAGAAGTAAAACTCTTATGTTTTACTTTTCCCAATTTGAAAATTTGGTTCCGTCAAGAGAGTAGCAGAACAAGTATCGTTTGTATTGACCAACTCTTTAAAAATGCTTTGTATATCAGCTGGGGAATACAAAATGAAATAATTGACGCTAGTAATAGGTTGATTAATTGGAAGTATGTAAGTTATACAAATAATTTTCAATACTCACTCATAAGACCATCAATATAGTTGAAGTATTCCGAACATCTTGGTGTTGGAAAAGTTGGGGAACTTTTCTTACAATTTAAACAACATCATAGTATTTATAGGAGTTAAGCTTTAGGTATTTGTGCGTTTGGTGTAATGACGATCTAGGCACGAACAGACTAGTTAACACTATATACGTACTCTGTCGTTATTGATGATCTTGCTCGACCCGCTTTTGGTTTTTCCAATGTTGTACCGGCCTCTTCAAATTTCTTTGCCCATTTTCGACTGAGAGGTATGCTAAGCGCCTCATTTGAGCTGCTGCAGTCACCGAGTCACAATTTTTGTAAAATTCTCACTCGAAAAGGCGAGGTCAGCTCCCGAGAAAAGCTCCATAGCGTCTAAATTCTCAAGAGCCAGGCTACTGATTGACACCGATTCGTTAAGTGCACACAAAAAACTAAAGAAATATAAACTTTCATTTGGGGCAACTTAAATTTGGAAATGATAAAATAGATGTTTAGATTCTAAAGCAAAAGGTTAAAGCCTAATCACGTTTGAAATTATTACGAGGAAGCTGATTGGCCAGGAGTACGATTGCGCCGCTGCCATAAGAATCAATTTTGTGGAGCACATTCACTAAGCGAATCTGTATTTAGCTCTTGTGGTCTGCTGGCAGATAGAAATATGGTTATGATTGGAAACCTATATGATTTTGTAATACTCCAAAAAAGCAAACTTTGTAGGTCGTCAGCCAAGTATTTAGTTACAGTAGCTGTATATGTGTATTTAATAATTATTTATTATTATTTCGCTCACTACACTCTTGGCTCTGGAGCTGCGAAAAATAAAAGACATTAAAAACGAAACCTAAAAAAGTAGATATCAAAGTCTTGTTTTATATTTGTTGTAACAAAAATAGAAGTGCAGCGACATCTATGAGTAAATGATGCCAGGAATTATTGTGGTTTAATATTTTATGTAGAGCCACTTTGGGCACGTTGGTTAGAAAGCCAACATAGAACAAAGCACGGATATTGAATTATGTTTTAAATTGAGTCAAAAGGTGCAAAATCGTACAAAACCTTAAAAATGTATACAGGGATGAATACATGCCCAGTACACAGGTTTTCCGTTGGTTTGTCAGATTTCGTGACGGTCATGAGGATCTTGCAAATGACCGAAAAAGTCAAAGAAATTCTTCAAAGCGCTTGTCTGGGAGATTCATCGGGGAAGAAACTGGGGTATCGAATTTGGCCTAAAATTTGGTCAAAATGAAGGTCTGTGTGTGCTACGTGGCACAGACTCTTACAGATATGATAAAGATAATGATTGGAGTTCAGCATTGCAAAGATGTTAAAAATGTTTCATAGTAACTAGTTATGAAACATGGCGTTTTAAACACGAGCCAAAAACAAAACCTCAGAAAAGCTAAAAGAGAAAAACTATGCTTTCGGAAGAGCAAAGTCAAAACAATGCAAAAACATGGTCTCCTCGATTTAAAGATAATTGTTCTGTGGGTCCAGCAGAGAACGAATAATATTATTTAGGAGTTCTACAATGATAGAGGGCCAAAATATCGAAAGACAGCCAGCCATCAAGTTTATGCATTTTTGACCAAAGAAATCATAATTGTTATGGACCATTCTACCCTATTAGAATTGGGTCCGTGTGATTTTTGGCCTTTTTTCAAACTGAAATTTGCGATAAAAATGAAATCTGTCATCCAAAATCTTCGATCGTCATTCCATACAATGAGTAAACAACAATGTTTAAAAAATCGAACTAGCGTTAGCGAATGTGCAGCAACGTTAGTTCGGGTCAGCAATTGGATGGATGAACGGTACCATTCACTGTTGGGATACAATTAATGGTGCTTTATAGTAAAGGGGACGATCCTTTAAAGTAACAAGCTTATTTACACACATCTACAAAATAACACGGCGGAAGGACCACGTGGTCGATAGCGAAATATTACTACTACTAAATCAAAATAATCAACGCTTCGTATTTTTTAGACCAGTCTCATCTAATCTGAGACAGACTCTGTAACCTCATTGTTTGTATTCATAAACCAATGAAAATCGAAACTAGGCATTGAAAATTTAAATTTTATGTCTGACCTAAAATGTCATGTAATTAGCTCTAGTTTATTTCTAACAAGACTAAAACTACTAATTAAGGTATTATGATTAGGTTATACAAACAACCCCCACCCCTCTACAAAAAAATAATAATACTGATATTGCTACATATTAGGTATATTGTTACATTCATGTGTTATTTTACTTAATTATATTTTTTTTTTGACAAATTCACTCTTTTATCACTATTACATTTATATCACGCGGGCATGCGCAGTACATTTATTACCAACACATTTTAGTAACCATAACCTAAAATTATAGTGATTGAGTTCTTTTTTTGTTTTTATGTATCTTACGAGCTAGCCGGTAGTCATTCACATTTTAATATTTAATTTAATAATTAACATTTTTATACATGATAAAAAAGTCGAAATTCGAACGTTGTTATAAAAAATATTATATCCCGCCATTAGTTCAAACAGAATTCGGAACAACCAATCGCCAACGTTTTAGTTCCTGCGCATGATTACTTACTATATCACAATATGACAATAAGTTTGTGAGAATATATTAATGACTATATAGAAACTATTCACTAGATGTATAATTTCATGAAAATATTCTTATACAAGAAAATAGTACTATCGAATAAAAGGTTTAAATTAAATTCTGAATATCCGTACTTACTTTATTTAATTTTAGCGCCCATATTTGCGAAGGAACACACTGGGCAAGCGCATAGTCAAATTCTTCAATACGCATGCGTTGGGAGTCCTATGAAAATAGGAACGCAACCATCAATGGCCGATAGTCTGCGCAAGCTTGGGCGGTGAACGTTAGGTGTAAAGTGCGTCGCAAAACGTCGGCCATTACAATTAGTTTCCATTTGCGTATTTTTTTCGGGAGTGCTAATGATTGCAAATTAAACTTGTAGAACCACGACAATACGAATTCTAAATACGACACTTAATATTGAAATCGATAACGAGTTAGCTAATTACAAAGGAATTATGTAAATATTCGCGACCTGTGTTACCGGCCGAGATAGCAAATGGCGCGGAGGACAGTAGCGTGTAAATACGGTGAAATAACCAATGAGGGCTTGAATTTGTGCGTCAGGTGTTATTGTGAACATTTACTTCCAAAAATAACCCCAACAATTAATAAATAACGGATTGACATAACGTAGCACGGATAAAATATTAATGTGTGATATTTACAACATTACCAACACATTCGTGAATTTTAGGTTATGCACTTATTTTGGAGGCAACAACAATAAGTCTGGAAGAGTGGGAAGTATTAAAATAAAAGGAATATATAATGGAAAATAAAATAAGGTAAAAGCGATGATATTCAAAGCAAAGGGAGCGATGAGGTAAACACAACATTTTTCAGTGTAAATACATATATATACATAAACCTTAATTCACGAATGTATTTTTATAATGTCTGAAATAAAACAATTTAAAAAAAATGTACGCATTTTCTATTATTTGATTAATTATCTTTGTATTTATTTGTGCCTCATTGTTAAAGAACCGATCTACATTGTTTGTATTTTCAGATTTGAAGAGGTCATCATTGAAACGGAACATGAGTCCCCACTTGGAGCTAGTTATCAGTGTGAGGTGTGTTCTCAAATATTTCCCGACAGAAAGGAATTTCTGGAACATCACATGTCACAATTTGGATCCACTTTCTCTTGTTGCCGATGTGGAGAATTGTATAGAAATAGCACCGAACTTTACCAGCATTATGAAACGCATAAACTGCAAAACGAAGTAATAATAAGTGACGAAAACACAGAAATGACTGTGGAGGAGGAGGTTGAACTGCATTACAGTGAGAATGTGGAGGCAGTAATGAATATACCTGATACTGATGGTACTAATGAACTGTTGTATATATTAGGAGACGACAGCCAGTGTGTTAACGAGATTGTTATAGAGGAGTCGGAGCAGAAGAAATTTAATCCTAAACAAGATAATTACACTACTGTGCAAGTCGATCACGGTTATATGATTCCTAGTGTGTTTAAAGGTCAGCTCGAAACGAAGCGGCGTTATAAAAAGAAAGAACCTGAAATACCTTTACTAACTGAAGAAGATGAAGACGCCGAGGCTTCAAACCTGCTGGTTAAAATGGAACCATCCCCGAGCACGAGTTCACGCTTCGTGTATCGTCCATCGCGCCCTAGAATCTTGCAACCGAAACGCCGACATGAAATGCCCGACTTCTCCGCCACAAATTACCAAATCCTCCCTCCCACCGACGAAGTCGGTATACCACACTATAAGTGTCTGCGCTGCGAGCAACTGTTCATCAACAAGTTTGTCTTCTTCCGGCACATCGAGAAAGGAAAGTGTTACATAAACAGCTGTGATGTGTGCCCTGCGACGTTTCCTAAAAATAGTGAATTCTACGAACACTACGTGGCCGAACACGCAGAGCGGGCCATTTGCAATTTCTGTTTTAGAACATTCATGTACGAGAAAAACGTCAAGGAGCACATGCTCAGACACCTCGACCAGTTCCGGCACCGGTGCGAGGAGTGCAACAAGGGCTTCTATACGGTCCGTGAGTACAGGAATCATTATAAAAATAGGCACATGGGTATCCGTCACAAGTGTGACGAGTGCGGGCGATCGTTTGCAGATGAATATTACTTTAAGCGGCACATAGCCGCTCACGGGATCAAGTTGAATATGGTCAATCAATTGAACAAGACGTTATAAAATGAAAAAATTAAAATGTGGTTTATTCAACACTGCCTTTAATAAATCTTCATATGCAATGTTAAATTTGTAGTTCGATCACAGTTTACACCAGTGGGTACAATTAATTTGGGAAGAAATTAGTATTTCACTTAACTATAATTTAACTATATTCGAGTATTCTAAATTTACGACTGGTATTTTATAAGGTTTCTTATTTATTATTCATAATATGAATATTAGAAGAAAAAAATAGTTATAAATTTTAATATGTTAGTTTTAAGGCACTGTGATCATTATGACTATTTTGGAAGGCTTCATTATTCTTATATCTAAAATACTGATGTTAATTTTGAAAAGAAAATTAAAATATTAATCTACAGGGACTCTGGAAATTTGTGAAAAAAAATATATTCTGTTAACATAACTATTGGAAATTTTTTAATAATTAACTGCATGGAATATAAATAAAACACTTACAATGCTTATACAAATTAAAATGTGTGTGTACATTACATAACTTTTTAGTGGTAAAAACATTATAAGTGTTTCAGTTTAGTGTTTATCACGAATTATGATATAGTAGCAGTAACAATGATGTTTTGTTTATGAATAAATAAAACCGTTTCTTACATAGTCACTTTTTTTAACAAAAAATATTTTTGATATTACTAAAATGTCGGTTATGATTATTAAAAGAGAAACAAAATATTGAACTTGTATTAAATAATAGTTTTTTAACAAACTGTGTTGAAAAAATGCCTTTGTTGTTTTTTTGATTAGAAATTATTAAAAGAGAAAATAAATATTTCCCGAAAGCATAATTATTATGGATATACTACGTTCTTTAATAATTCATTTAATTTCATTTATTACAAGCATACGTACACCAAAATATAATTGATTAAAAATTGCTTGACAATTAAATATTCTAAATTAATGTGTTTCTTAATAAAAAGAATAGTTTGAAAACAAAGTTTATGTTTTATAATTTTATATTTATTTAATATAATGTTTCTCACATGGTCATAGTTTTCTAACAAACTTTAAAAAAATTGTTTTTTGATTACGATTATTATAAAAGGAGAAACAAATTATGGAACTTATTATTAAAAACATCATAGTTTTCGTTTTCTAACAATAATTTTGTGTGTCAAAATATGTTTTTGTTATTACCAAAATTTGCTTATGATTATTATTAAAAGAGAAACAAAATTAAGGGTTTTAAAATATTTATGGAAAGTATATTTACTATTTTTTTTTTACTCTGTACTCTGAAATTTAAGGTTTAAAAACTTTTTTTAATAAAAGAGAAAAAGTGTTTTAAAATATTTATGGAAAAGATGTTTACTATTTCCTGAAATAAATTCTCATACAACTAATATATTTCCATTACAAGGAAATGTAATATATTATAAGACATTCTAAACTAATCATGATAAAAAGAAAAGCCTGAAAAAAGCTTTATGATACAAAATAAATGAGTTGGATTATGAAAATTAATTGGAAATTTATTTCATTAATGTAAGGTAAAATATGATTTTCCCCTAATTTATATATGATGTGGAATTTTCAAATATTTAATATTTCTTTTTTTTTATAAAAATGTTTTAATTCGACCTTAAACTTTATATATATACCGGGTGTTCGATAAAAAACGCCCAACGCCATAACTTTGTTATTAATTAACGGATTTGAATCAATTAAAAAACAAATCAAATGGCTCTTTAAATACTATGAAATGACATGAATTATAGATTTTTTCAAAATGAACTTCATTGACAAATGATAGTCAACTTTATATTTTTAAATGGCTGCATATACTTTCCTTATTTTTTATACTAGACATTTTTCTGAATCCAAAAATATGTTGTTTTTAATTTAATATTTATGTCATAAAAAAATAATGGAATAAACAAATGTCATTTGTTGTAAAACACAGACTAATAACAAATAGTTTACATTAGTTTGCAACAAATGATATTTGTTTGTTCCAATTTTTTTTTAAGGCACACTATTATTTTTTTTTCTGACATATTAAATTAAAATCAAAATATTGGGTATGATTTCATTCAGAAAAATATTGTCTAGTATAATAAAATAAGAGAAGTATATGCAGCCATTTAAAAATTTAAAGTTTACTATCATTTGTCAGTGAAGTTAATTTAAAAAAATATATATAATTAATGTCATTTCATAGTATTTAAATGGCCATTCCATTTGTTTTTTAGTTGATTCAAATCGGTCAATAAATAACAAAGTTGGGCGTTTTTTTTATCTGACTTGGAATTTGGAAAATAATCAACTTTAAATTATATTTAGAGCATGTTCGTCAAGGACTGTACGTTGAATATCTTGTAGACTATTCATCTTTATGATTTAGATTTAAAGCTTTTATGAATTATTTCAATTTTTTTATTCGTTACATAATAAAAATAATAAGTGTTTCTTTTTACAAGCATATTTCAAAATTTTCAAAACCTCAGTTAATTTTTTGGGAGTGGCTAACATTTATTTTATTGATTTGAATCAAAATTTATAATCTTTTCTATATGATATATATTTTCTGTTAAAATTATGTCTCACTAATGTCTAAAACCTACTAATTCTTTCATCATTGATCTATTTCGTAGATAAAATCAAAAATTTTATTCTAGCCAAATATATCTCCAATATTCATTGTGTTTTTTAAAATTTACTTTACGATTTATTGTCGTTTTACTATTTTTACTTATTATGCCTGCCTAAGTTCATCTAATTTACTGCAGGCTAAGTTTATATTTAATATATTTATACAAAATTACATACTTTGAATAAAGAGACTACGATTGTCGACTTTTATCAATTTTTAGAATATTTGGAATGATTAGTTCAATTGTTCTCAACTTATACTTTTAATAAGTAGTTGTTAATTAATAATAGTTATTTTTTATTGTAGAAATAATGGTTTGAAGTAATATAGAGGATTTAAAAGAGGTTCCTTTAAATTTAAAATTGAATTTCTTTATATAAAAAAGAACATACATGTATTTTCATCTTGTATTTTATGTGTTATATTTTACGTCAATTCCCTAAATAGGTTTTTATTTTCTAGCAAACATTTGAAGCTGTAAGAGAAAAATAAAATACCTTTCATTACAAAATGTTACATTAATTATTAATCATCATTATGAATTATTAAAATCTTGTAACTTATTTATTTCTGGACTGTACTTTTTAAAAATTATTATTTGATGTTTAATTTTTCAAATTTATTATTAGAAATAGTAAGTAACTTTAGTAAAAAGAACTGTATATTTTTAAATTAAAGTTACTCGATATTTATAATATTAAATTTAACAAATAGAATATCAAATAATTAAAAAAATACAGTCCAGAATTTTTTTATCCAGACATCAAGTTGCAAGATTAAAATAATTTATACTGATAGGATTGTATTACAAGAGAACACTTACGTAAATGTAAGGAGTCTTTATCACGAATAATTAATTGTGCACTCATAATCAAGGCCAACCTTGTGTATGACTCATTTATTAATCAAAATTATAACGATAACATTCTATGATAAGTTTCATATTTATTATAATTTGTGACCTTATTTTAATGTTTGATTATTATACAAATGTATTTGTTTAATAATATTTTTGTCTTTATCACACATGCTTTTATAAGAAACAAAAAATGGCATAAAAATGTGTACATATAAAATAAAAATCAAATTTTGTGAGTATGCTGAAGGTTAAATGTTTTTCCACTTAAACTTATATCTCTTTTCCTCTGATGTTTCAAATTTAAAGATCTAGCATTGAATAATTCTTTTCTTTGCTTTCGGATACGTTTTATAAACTTGTTAAACTTAAAATCACAGGAAAATAAACATCAATCATTTTAAGCCAGTTATTTTGTTGAAATTAATTACATTAGTTTCACTTTTTCATTTTTCATTGTCAATGAAAATATTCATAATTAATTTTTTACTTCATAATCTCTACTACAAAAATATATCTAAATAAACACTATTATTTTTCCAAAGGATTGACATTATAAGAATAATTTAAGTAATTTCCAGTTTTAATATTCATAATCAACTTTTTATTCTGACTTACAAAACATACAAAACACTAAATAAATGCTTGATATTGTAAATTCTATAAACTCTTTGACTTTTAAATAAATATTACAGGTCTATGGTAAAACTGTGTCTGTTCACATCTAAAATGTAACTTCATTTAATTAATGCTTAATATCTGATAATACTAACCGCCCTAAATTTAATTACATGAATTAATTTTAACAGGATGGAAAATGGTGAGCAATAATACTTCGGCATTAATTAATTGATTATAGAGATGTTTACACCAAATAAACTTACACATTTAAATTAAAAGCCTTAATTATAATATAAGATTTTAATTTTCCATTTTTGTAAAATAATCTATAATTTAACTAAATTATGAAATGTAACTTATATCACCCTAAATTTAAGATAAAATAAAATTATCTTTAATGGAAGGATTATTAAAAGGGCTTACCTATATAAATAATTGAATGATATTTTCTATCCAATAAATTACTTGTCTCATTAAAATTTGTTGAGTGAAATTCTGAACACAATTGAAAACCTATATAACAAGCCAAGATTCTAAAGCTATATATTTTAAATAAATCTAACATAAACAATTATGTCTAAACAGTATTGTATTGCATTCATTTCTATACATTAATAGAGAAATCTATGGGTATAAAACCTATCTCCCATTTCCCATTTCTTGAATAAATAATTTTTTTCAGTTATAAAATATTTTATATTAGTAAAACATTATAAAAATTGAAATACAATTCCATTATTATCAAATATCTAAACTCAAAACATCCACAATCAATATCACTATTAAGTAAACGTCATTAATAACAACAATAAAATAAAATCTTTAACATTAACCAATGAAACAATATATTTTCACGAGTCTACAATCGACCAAAGATTTAAGCATAATTGATATTTTTTTATAGGCAGTGTTGAATAACTTTTAAAAAATATTTAAAAACACTTCTCCCCACAGGTTGTTTGTTTGTTGTAAATAAATGTAAAATAACTTAAAATATGAAAACCTACCTTATAAGCAACATCCTACAATTTGTAAAGTATTGTAAATAAACATTACTTTCGTCAGATTAATCAGTGATGGTTCACTTGCGTAAGTTGGGTTTACTTATATTCCTGATTGGTCCAAAATATCTAAATGAGCTAATACAATTTACTAGAGTTCTAGGTACAAAACTGTCGCCATTTTTATAACCTAATCTGTACATAGTTTAAATATGCATTTTATAGAACTGCTTCGTTTCTTTAGATATATACATGTGGAGAAATTGTTAATTAATTTTCGATTTAGTTCACTACCTTAAGATATATTGCTTTGAAGAGTGTACCTTATGGAGAATAAATTCTGTTTAGTTCCAATTTGTATTTTTTTTTATTCACCCTTGCTTCGTCGTAATTGCTCTTTATAATCATAACTCTCTGTTTATATGTTTCTTGTATATAATTATAATGGTAGGGAGAGGGACGTAGTTAACATTTTTTATATTTAAGAACGTTGTTGTATTAATACTGGATATGTTTTTAGATCACTGTCAAGCGAGGAGTTGTATGAAAAGTATAAGGTTAAATTTGGCCTGAGGAACTGCGTAGTACTGTTGGGCGATATAAATAGTGTGGATATGACTAAATATACTATGGTTAAAAAAAAGGTGGAACCTATTACCCTGGAGCTTGCCCCAACTAACATCATCAACAGTGCCAGGTATAAATACAAATGCGATACGTGCAGCCTGCGCTTTAAAGATTATGCTGCCTTAAGAGATCACAGGAAAGAGCACAAAAGCATTGACGACGAAGATTCCCCAACCTCCAGAGAAACTACTCCTACCACATCAGATATTGAATCCTTTTCCGAGTCCACCTCTTCGGATGAGGAAGAAGATGATGATGATGATGATGATGACGATCAACAAAAACCGAAAGAAAACTCATTTCAGTGCAAGTTTTGTAATAGAATTTTCAGATATAATTACACTTATGCAAATCATTTAAAGCAACATAAGCACTTTGTGTGCGTAAAGTGCCACAAAGTTCATGACTCTAAGGAAGAATTGGAGAAGCATTTGCAGGAAGATCATAAGATTTGTCCTTGTAAACTCTGCCCACAGATGTTTTATTCAGAGAGGAATTTAGAATCTCACCTCAAACAGAAGCACTACAAACATGGTATTGTGTGCGTAGTTTGTTCAGTTAAATTTGACACTATCAGTGAATTGGATGAGCATAGTAAGGAACACAGTGAAGATAATACAGTTTGCGATTTATGTAATAAAAAATTCAACACAGAAAGTGAGCTAGAGAAACACTTATCTACCCATTTCTCTATTGTAAAAGTTTTACACAAAAATAACAAAAATGAGACTGTTGAAGAGGCAAATTCATTGTCTACAAATAAATTCAAATGCACACTATGTAATAAAATGTTTATGACAAAAGAGCAATTGGATTCTCATTTGGTAAAACATATACATCTACATAACAGTGCTCCAACTAAAGAACCTCAGCCCACTTCACAAGTAACTACTACTGTTACCACTACCAAGTCAATTTCTACCCCCGTAATTGTAACTAGAATGAATAATCAAACCATGGCAAATGTTATTTCTAAAACTGTTACACCTACTATACCTATAACAACTGTATCAAATGCCACAGCTGCTCCTACAGTTATTAAAACAGTGCCAGGTGTTCCTTTGTTGCAAAACAAACAGATGATTATCTCTTCAGCTGCCTCAATTCCGACTACATCAAATGCAGGTACACACTCTCTAACTTTAAATCCGAATCAACACAAGTTACTTGTGATGAATGATAAAAAGTATTTAATTGTATCTGAGAGTTCACCGATGTCTGGAAATGGACTTTTGAAATTAGTTATAGCTGATCCCAATAAACCAAATACTGTATTACAAGCCATTCCAGCATTGCAACCAATTAGTTCTATTCAACCAATAAATAACTTCTTACAACCTGCCATTAATCAAACTTTTGTGTTACCGAATCCACAAATCAGCATAACTAATCAAACATATAGTGCTGGCGATTTGAATCAAGGTACTACTAACATAGTATATACTACACCAAATGGTGAAACCATAAAGCCGATAAAAGTAACTAAAACTTATAGTGCTAAAGGTCGGAAGATAATAGGGAAACTAGTTAAAACGACAATAGCGCCATCTGCAGTGTACCCAAATGCAGGAACTGTAGTTTCATCTGGTGGAACTATAACTGCACCAACATTATTCTTAACACCATCTTCAGGGAGTATTGTTCCTTCTGGAGGAACCATGGCGCCAACCGCATTAGTGGTGGCCCCGACATCAGCTGTAGTAGCACCACCTCTTGCGACAGAGCCTTCAACATCTGCAACACAACCTGTTGAAACATCTGAACAGGTGGATACTCCAGAATCAACTTCAATCGCTCCTGTGATTACAAACGCGGCGCCGGATACACCATCTTCAGATGCTGACTACAAGCCAAAAATTTTCTTGAAACCGCTTAGTCAACTACTCGAAAAACCCGGCAATGATTCGGAAACGGGGGAAAGGTTATTGGCTGAACCAACAGAAGTTGAGAATCCAAAAGATGCTGCCTCTTTTGTAAAAAGTAAAAGAGTCTACAAGTGTAAACAATGCCCTGTTATTTGCAAACGTATGGGTAAACTGCTCCAACACCAAAATAAATACAAATGTAAGAGGTGCGATTTTGGTTGTTGCAAATTAAAAATACTGGATGTTCACTATTCTGAAGAGCATGATTATAAAAACCGATGCGTGTCTTGCGATACCCAATTCCCTACACTGTCCGAACTACAGCACCACAAGAAAAGTGTGCATCTGTGCAAAAAGTGCAACCGATGTTACTTTGACCTCAATAAGCACCAGACCAATTACAAGTGTTCCAACTGTGACTTTTACGCCTGCGGCGCTCTCGGCCTTGACACACACTACAAACTAGTGCACAGAATTACCACTCGATGTGCCCCTTGCAACAAAATATTTTACTCGAATGAGGCTTTCCAGCAACACAAGCAGGAAATACATTTTTGTGATAAATGCTGTACATATAAGATGGATCTGAATGTGCACAAGACTTTTTGTAAAGGTGGACCGAAAGCGAGTACAAGTACCAGCACCAGCCAACCGGCTACCAGTTCTCCAGAGGTGATCGAACTCGACAGTGACTAACTTGTGTTCGCACCCAGTCGCATTTTATTTTAAGACTTAAACGTATTTTGTAATTATTGCTTAATTTTAACGTCTTTATTGTATATTACATTTGTTATAAATAAATATGACCCTTATTGATAATTCAAAGAGTATTTTGTAATAGTTAGTCCTAAATATGTATTTTTTTGATGCGAATTGTTGAAGGTGGTCGGTCCTGAATTGTATTTAATCGGATATAGTAAAGGGTTATCTAATAAAATGAGATCGATGACCACAAAATCAGTATAATCTGTCTCCATCATATTCATCATCATCGTCATCATTAGAATTAGGACTTGTGCGTTGCATATTTGATCGTTTCGTTATATTCCATACATAATGGCAAGTATGGGCATTTTTAATAAAAAAGAACTTTGTTAATACCTGTTTGTTTTATTTTCTTATTGGAAAACCCTGTGCAGTCGGCAATTAATTTATTATATTTAAGGTTTTTTAAAGACGATATGTGATAGTTATCGACATACTATTTTAATGTTTCCTGTTTTGTTTTTTATTTGTTAAACTTGATATGAATATTATGCAGATAGTTAACAAAGAAAATAATAGATTTATTATTGCTCGGTAGTGTAATACGAAGGCATATGTTTTTATTATTATAGATCTACTTATGTGCTCTTCAATTTCTCTACTACCTCAACAACAACAAAAATTTATTTGCCATCTACTATATGTTATTTGCATCAGCAAATTAGACAATAATTGTAGAAACATGTCGTTCAGGTACAAATTTTTACCTCAAAATATGGAATGCTTAAATTTGCTTAAACAAAAAATAGGCATTACTGTTGATGAAACTTTTTTAAAAAGGTAAATATCAAATGTACAGCAGGTAATGCATGACTAATTTAAGAATTTATATTATTTATTTTTCTATTGGTAGATTGTTTTTTAAAACAAAAATAATCACTTATAAGGTAGATAACTTTTATATTTTTCAGACTAAACCCTTTTGCATATATTTTTTATTTAAGCATTTAGTTAGAGTAGATCAGTTTCTATAACACTAGTTTTTAAATTATTTTTTTTACTTAGTTTAGTTAATGCTACATTTAAAACTATTTAAAGTATATTTTAACAATGGTCTATTCATTAATCGTTTTCGAGAATTTTATTTTATTTCAGAATTGACACCAGTTTGAAGGTAAGACACTTTGCAGTGTTTTTTATTTAAATATGATTTAATGTATACTAATATTTTTATAATTAAGCAAATTAGCACTCAAAAATTAAATTGCTGCTTTTATGAGAATATCATTTTTATTTTATGATTAATTACTCCGTAGAATGATGTTTATTTTATAATATTTAGGTTACATACATTCCAAATCTTGAAGGCAATTCGAGAACCATTAAAATATTAAATACGATATTTACTATTTTAAAAATTGAAAGAAAGTAATGAACCTTTATAAAAATATCTTCATAAATTGGTAAAGATTTCCCAAAAGTAGTAAATAGTTTTTTTAGATTTCAAAATTTAATTGTTTATGATAATTTGTAGATTTAATAAGAACTATAAAGATAAAGATGTTTTTGAAGAAATTATTATTTCTTTTTTTTTAAATCCATGATTTTGGATTTATTATTCTACCGTAGAAATATTTAACGTAGCTTTAATGTACGTGAAGTTTGCTCTGATCTTACTTTATTGATTGTATATTTTTATATTTAAGTACCATGCTCATAGAACAATGCTTATAAATTTTGATACTTAAGAACTTTTCAGAACCAAACAATATAAAAATCTTCGTAAAGCATTGCAGAAGTTTATTCATCAAACGTTCAAGTGGTGATGGTAAATAAAAGGAGTTGTATGATTACATGGATTCCTATAGGGTAAAAATTAGTGGTAAATATAATCATAACATCTGCAGCTAGGAATCAGGGCCATGTTCAAAAAATTGAGGATACTTAAGAAAAATAGAATACTTCAAAAATATATTACGAGGTATCTTTGGTAAACAAGAACAACATAGTGTAAGAAATTAAGGAATGTATAGATGGCTTCGATCCAAGGAAATGGAGGGGACAACTATCTGCTGATAAGCACAAATCATCAAGAAGAACGCCAAAAATAGAATATTGACACATCATGCCATTACTGTTTTGGTGTATGGATATATCGGCTGAAATTTGTGCCAACTATTGCTACTCTAGGACTATTGTTCGGCCTAATGTTTTATTAAAATCACATACCATAGACTAACGAAATACATATTAGGGACTGCAAATAGACAACCTGCTACTATCGATGGTAAAATTCAATCTACGATTATGTTAGGCAACACATAGGTTAACATTGGGTACTAATGAGGTGTGTTAGCCTCTCTTGAACTGCGACCTAAAAGATCTATTGTTCTACACAACAGGCAACACATAATTCATTCTCGAAATGGACGTTGAATGCCATAGAAACTACAAAAGTCAACAGAGAAGAAGTAAAACCTCTTGAGTCCTTCCATTAGAAGTATCGGTTCCAAAAAGAGCAAATTAATTATTAATGCCAAGTAGAATCACACCAAATCAACAGAGGGCTCTTTTGATGAATCTTGAAATCATCATCGACGATGATAATGAAGGACGGGGAATAGCTATAGGCAAAACTTTTGTTCACACTAATAAAACCATATTAGTCAGTATCGCACAGTGCACTTCAAGTAGAATGCAGAATCGTAACAAGCTTTACATTTGCAATCCAATGGTAGTTTCAGGCCATTAAAGACACTAGGACCGAAATTTTGATCTGTTTTTGCTTGAAGAAATATATTTCTCAGTTTACGTGATTATTATTATTACAGTAAATTGTATTCAAAATATTAGCACTTTCTTCACAAATTAATAAAAACAAATTTGTGAAGAAAGTGCTAATATTTTGAATACAATTTACTGTTGCCTACCGATTAGCAGTACATGTTTTATTAAGTAACGTTATTGCTTGTAAATAACGTCCTTTGTGATTTAAAGTTTCGCCACTAGTCGGAAATACCAGAAGATTGTGTGAATGATCTGAGATGCAAAGTAAACAAAAAATGCGATCAGTCGTAAAGGCAGAAAAAGGTTATCTAAATGTAGATAAGTTTGTTTAACCAGCAACGACGTCGTGACTTCTCTTTAAAGTTGCAATTATCATAGGATGGAACATATTACTTTGCACAAAAAATCAATTACTGTGAATCGTCTTAACCCTTATGCTAAGACGATGCTCCAAGTTATTCCTATTCGATGAAGAATTGATGGAATTTATGGATCAACACTCCATGCGTACAGGAGCAAATGTCTGGAGGAATAGCTGCAGAGTTCACAAAGAAGTTACTCATCCAAGTTCCTGCTATAGAAAATGAATATTAGTGTTCGTCAACCAAATAGAATCTACTATTTAGTATCGAAGATGTACTCCCGCCACAGAGTAGAGAAGAACAACAGGACTTCAAATACCTTTCGATTTTTGTCAAGCAGAAGATTTAAAAATTTTCGAAGGAATTGCTGCAATCTTCAAAAAGAAGTTACTCATCCAAGGTCCTGCTATAGAAAGTCAATATTGGCGTTCATCAACAAAATAAAATCGTCCACTATTTAGTATCGAAGAAGTACTCCCACCACAAGCTAACTCATCGAAATGTATGATGTATTATAGGATTCACGTCAACAGCAAGGAATCAAGACGGTAGCTATTCTAAAACTATTTTGTAGATTACATAAATTAAAATGAAGAATAATCAGGAATATATACACCACATCAAAAAAACTAATATCATTTAACAGTTTGTTAATGCTATACAAAATACAACACAATTTAATAAAAACACGAAAATACAGTTAGCCCGAGGGTCCAACCCAGAAATCACGAGGCGAGGAAGGAAGGAAGGACCACAAATAGGAAAATATTACAAGGAACAAACAACAAAAGATTAATAACAAATAATGTATATAGCCCTGTAATTTTGAACAAAATAAATACATTTAATTAAAAAAATATATTGGAATCTAATATTAACATAAATATTTTGGTATGCTGCAACCTGCAACAACAAATTTGGACCTCATTAACGCAAATTAGTTGAAAAATAGAAAAATGCAGTTTTCAAGGGGCAAGAATTATAAAATTAGTAATTCGGATAGTAAAAGTATTATGATGATCACTTCACCATTTATTCATCTCTATATTCTAAATTATGTTGTTTTTTAAGTTTAAAATTGTGATTATATTCGATTTGTTTAACATACGATAATTTTATATTTGTACCATAATAATCGTGATTTTCGTAAAAGGTTTTTTTTCTGAGGTATATTTCGATCTTTGAAAGTAATCTTTATAGATGGAATTTATACAGATAATTAAAAAAAAAACTTGTATGTTTAATCATTGATGTAACATTCCTCGTTATCAACAATCTTTTCTGTCTAACTTACAAATTTGTTTCAGAAAATGTATTTTTGACATGAAGACATTGCCTATGGAACAATAAAAATTGTCTTCTATATTTTTTTAAATAATTTTTACAAGTTGCTAATTCACTAAAATTATTCTTTTGTGGGCAGTGGTTGGTTAAGTGTATTTAAGGGTTTCTCGATTGTTCAATATGTATTAGCTTCGACATCCGCCCTTAAATTTTTATTGGCCAATCAAGTTCTTGATCTTCCTGAAATTATTTGGATTTCACCAAAAATATATTCATATATTTAGGAGGAAGAAAAGTCACAGTATTAAAGACGTATAAAGAGTTATAAAAAAGATTTAAGTCAGGTATTGGCGGTTGACGTTTTGTGGTACGTGTGCGGTTTTTCTTATTTGGGCCGAAATTAACAGGGATTTCATTGGTGTTACCTGTGGGGATAAAACTGGGTGGTACGGGTAATGAAATAGGCTTGTTGTTGTGGATTTGCAAGTGGAGGAGTAGTCGTTGTGTCGTCGCGTTTGTTGAGATTATTGGTATTTACCTCGTATGTACGGAAGAAATGTTATGTTTGAAAATTCTTGAGACGCGTCGGTGTTTTTGGTGTGTGATTTTTGTTTGAAGGAACCGTTTTGGATTTTGGAAAAGAGCTGCCTCGAGAGTGGTGAATTCGTTATTCAGGTTGGATTTATCTGTAAGTCGAAGTGAGCGAGTTAAAAGAGTTTTTGCCACAGAACTAATTTCGGCAAGATATGTCAAATATGACATAACAAGCTTAATTTGAATTTTTGAATAAAGAAAACACTTAACTTTTTTATACCACTTATATTATATTAATAAATAAAGTGTTTTCTTTATTTAAAAATCGAAAATGTACCAGGAAGTAAACGCCTCCAAAATTCAAGAATTAATTTGAAGTCTTTAGAGGAAAATAAGCCAAATTCGGCAAGAAAATGGCGAAACCTTCATCATAGAGACCTTCTGTGGCAGCACTGTCATCGAAGCAGGTAAAAGTGGAAGAACATTTTATTATGAACTCCAGCCATTCCGTGTGCAATCAAAATTTTAGTAAGAATTGATTGTTACATATGTATATTTTCGATTTTATTATGTAAGCACAGTGGATAAATAAATACTAGTCCTATAAGATGATGGTGAGAAGCTGCATTTACGTATCTGTTTGTGTGGGTTGAGGAAATTGTTGCGAATGTCTTTACCATGGGGACAAATGGTATAACTTAGCCAGAGGGATGGAGTATAAGGGGTTGATTCTAATTTGATATTCTCGAAATCCTCCATAAAAAGTTGTCGATTGCAGGCGTGAGAGGGGATCCCATTGGTGCTCCTTCAATTTGTTTATAGCGGTTTTCATTGAACATAAAATGTTTTTCAAGCAGTTTAAAACGGTTTAGAGTTCTAATAAGCTGTTTATATTTAACGGTGGAGGCTTCTACTTCGTTATACATTATTCTTCACAAATAAAAAAACTTTTAGATTCTAGTTTGATAATGACAAGTTAAAATTGTCGAAACTATAGTCACTAAAAAAAGTCGGTGTTATACAAACAAAGTTAAAAGTTTTTTTTATCTGTTTATATTTAATTTTTAAAAGTTATTTCATCAATACGTACTTGGGTGAAAAGGGATTTGATGTCAAAACTAACCAGAATATCTGACTGGTTTTTGGCACAGGATTCAACTTGTTCAGCAGTAAGATGTAGTTGTCTAGCTAAACATTTAGCTAATTTTTGGGTGGATTGGTCGAAAGAACTGACAATGGGTCGGAGAGGTCTTTCAGTTTTATGTATTTTAGATAAACCGTATAGACTTTTTGATTTCGATGTGGAGAGACGACCGTATGATTTTGTTTTTGATGTTTTTTTTTTCAGGTATGATGTTTAATCTCAGAATCCATCAATTTATAGCTGTCGTTTAACAAGTTGTTCATTTTTTGGTGGTATTCAGATTTGTCAGATCTACTGTGACGCCGATAGGATAATTATATTCTTAATAAATGATTGTAAATACCTTTTATATATCACACACTTTGTCACAATAAAGATAAAGGTGTGTGATATATAAAAGGTATTTACACTCATTTATTAATAAGAATGTATCACAAAGTAGAAGCCTCCACAATTACCTATTTAATTATATTCTTATCTTGTCTTAGGCTTTTCAGTGTCGCAAATTTGTTCCGTAATAGTTGAGGCTTCAGTGGGCGTCAAGATCTGAATACAAGGGGCCATTTTGGCGAATACTTTCGGATGTGTTATTGATGTTTTTTGTGGCTGGATTCAATATTGCTAATCACAATAACAAACTAATGTAAACACATCTCCCAAAAAGGGACAAAATTTGCATATTTGCTTAAATATATTCCAAATGGATGTGTGTCTGAGTGGAAGAACAGTGGAAACCAGTGAACTCCCCCAGAGATTCTTGCTGTCTACATTTGTTCTCGTGTTTCATTAATTTATGTATTCTTTTGTAAATATATTATAAGCAAGAAGAACAAAGTTATACAGAAATATCTTCTACATGGATGATGCGGGAAGAAACAGCAAAGTTACCTTTTGATAGGATGTGGATGAAGGAGAAAGTCTAGTAGTTCGTTAGAAAAAAAATTAAAACTATTTCACAGTGCTGGGTTTTAGATATATCAGTGGTGGGAACTATATGTTTTATTTCTTTTCTAATTTGTCTGTAGGCAGTGGTTTCAGTTTGGAATTGAGATAGTTGGTTACAAAGTGTACAAATTGTAGAATGCATTTTGTTTGAGAGAGTAGAAGGCGGAATGTGAGACGTTGCTCCTCAGATTGGGCTAAAAGATATCTGGTTCTGTGAATTGCTTTCAAAAATAAAATATTGCATAAGATATCTTCTAAAGGGATGACACGGAGGAGAAACCGCAAAATAATTACCTTTTGATAGGACGTCGATGAAAGCTGTTAAACAGTGCTGAGTTTTGGATATGTCACTGGCAGGATCTGTATGATGTGTTTCTTTTCTTATTTGTCGGTAGACAGTAGTCACATTTTGGAGTTCGAATAATTGGTTACAAAATGTCCACATTGTCGAATTAATCTTGTTGTGAGAGTAGAAGACGAAATGTGCGGCGATGTTCCTCTTGTTTTAAATCATAAATATATACATTATATTGTAAATGGAGAGTGGGGGACATTCCTTGCTATTAATTCAGAATTGTAGCTTTGTAATACTATCGAAAATCTGTTCTCAAGTAAAATTAATTTATTATTATACAGGGTGACTGTCGAAAAACCTTTGGTGCTGTATCTCGCTTATTTTCGATCCGATTTGAATAAATAAAAAATCAAATTAAATGATTTTTAAAAGACTTTAATATGAACTGTACTGATATTTTTTCTTGCATCCAGTTTTTGACAAAAGACAATCAACTTTTTTTTTTCAAATTGCACTGTATATATATTTTGTACTGATCCACAAGGAGATTTTTTTCTGAATCTAAATTTGTAAACGATTTTATCCATTCATCAAACCAAAGTCGAGAAATTGAGGATTAAAAAAAAATTAAAAATCAAATACCCATAGTAAACAATATACAGAGCCTATTCCAAATGTCAAAAGTGACAGTGTCAGTCATTGGTACAATACTGCAATGATTTTTAATAATTTCATAATAAAAATGTTGCAAGATTTCAAGAACTGAAAAACGATTTCTGTAGAAGCACAAAATTCTAGTACAGTGTTTGAAATATTGCAACATTTTAATTATGAAATAATTAAAAATCGTTGCAGTATTGTATCAATGGCTGTCACTGTCACTTTTGACATTTAAAATAGGGTCTGTATATTGTTTACAATGGATACTTGACTTTTTATTTATTTTTTTAATCCTCAATTTCTCGACTTAAGTTTGATGTATGGATAAATTTGTCTACATTTTTATATTCAGAAAAAAAATCTCCTTGCGAATCAATAAAAATATATATACAGTGCAATTAAAAAAAAATGTTGATCGTATTTTGTCAAAAACTGGGTGCGAGAAAAAATAACAGTTCAGATCCTATTAAAGTCTTTTAAAAATGGTTTAATTTAATGTTTTATTTATTAAAATCGGATAAAAAATAAGTGAGATACAGCACCAAAGGTTTTTCGTCAGTCGCCCTGTATAAAAACATCTTTATTTGAAGATACTATTACATCTGATAATAAGACAATTAGTATGCTTCTTCTCTTCTTGTTTTATTAATTGGCTATCCACCGATTTATTATTATTTTTCGTCATTTACTAATAATTATATTTTTTGCTTCTGGAGACTCTACTATTGCCTCCAACGTTGAATTTTCTGGCAGCATCTTTGGGCTTATTGAATTTGTAGGTGACACTTGACGATGTGCCGCTTAAACTGTCTGCCGTAGTGCAAGCACTGCACATAATCAGGGTTGGTCGACGGGGGTGGTGGTGGCATATCACATATATTGCCACCTTTTTGCACACGCACCTATTTCCCCACCCTAATTACGTTGATGAACTCCTCCTACTTCTACCTCCCGTTGTTCTTACTCGGAGACGATTTCAGCTGTTGCTTAGTGGCTGCTCTTGAGGACTCGCTCTGCGCAGCATTTCTCATACTAGCTTTCTTAACTCCTTTGTTTGATGTAGAGTTTAACCCCCATGCGTTTTGCTAGCCACTGGCATTGTCAATAGTTTGATTAAAATGATGACCCAACCCAAGAAAAACTATTGTTTATTACTAATTTCTTCTTTACAGTTATTTATTGTGTAACTTTTATGTAAGTGTTGTAGTTTTTGATAAAATTCAAAAAATTAATTCTATTTTTTTTTCTACATTTTAAAATTGTTAGGTTTTTTATCACCCATTACTTGAATTTAAAAAAAGTTTTATTTTTATTTCTTAAAGGCAAATCTGAAAAAAATAAAACAAATCTGCTTCGAGTAATGAATTTTTACTAAAAGCTTTTCTGTTCAAAGAAAAAAAATTAAATTAAAATATTCAGTTTAAATCTTTGACAGTTCTTGAGATTCTCCTCACGCACAAACAGTCATAAACATTTTTTTTGAATCTTGTTAATATGGTTTCTGGAAGACTTTAAAACGGATATTACTGTTGAAAAAAAGTTTTCACGATGACAACATTTTCGTGTTGAGAATGGTAAAAGAAGTTAATAAACAATTAAAAATATAAGTAAATGAAAATCTTTATCGTTTTTTTTTATATGTGGATAAATAGAAACATAACATAAAATAATAATAAACTGAAAAAAAATAAAATGTAGCTGGCAGAAAGACCATGGGTCGATAGCCGTACAGAAAATGAATTACGATTTTTATTGTAAATACAGAAGCTAATAAATAAAGATGTTTGTCTCTCTTAATATCTATTAAAAGTATCAGTAATTTTAAATTTAACTACTTCTAAGCAAATAAGAAAAATACATTTTTTCTTAATACATTATTTAGTTTTATTATTTTCCACCTGTTTTTTTAAATTTTTTATTTCAATTGTTTCTTGTTTGAAAACAAAACGCTCATTGAATCGATTTTCAATAGATTTTTAATTTTTTTGAATCAATTTTCTTTCTACAATAAACTCTTTTAGTAAATGTATTATATTATTATTATTATTATATTTGTCTTTATCATACATGCTTTTATAAAATATTAACTACTTTAAAGACATTTCATTGCTTTTTTATTTCTTAAAGTTTTCAGCTATTGTTTATTTCGGATTTTTATGTAAATTTCAACTATTTGCAAGTAAATTAAAAAATGATTTTTTAAGCTGTTTTCAAGTTTACTAGACTTTTTGTATAACTTCAACTGTTTTTTATTCTTATCAACTTAGGAAATGTCGAATGTTTGTTGATTTTTATTATTTTTGGTAAAATTTTAACTATTTTCAGCAAAATTTTCAACAATTCTTTAAGTAAATTTAATTGAGTTTATTTTTTTATGGTAACCGCGGTTGATAGAGTGTTTGCAAACTGGTACTGAGTTTGTGGGTTCGAATACCAACTGGGTGGTCAGTTTTTAATAAAAAAACAGCAATCCATTTTTTTGAAACTATTTATTGTATTTTTTTATTTCTCTTTTGAGAAATATATTACTTTCTCTTAATTATAAATAAAAAATGTTAAATATTTTTAAGTATATTTCCTTTTTTGGCCTGTTTATCTTAGCTTAACTTATTTTTTTTTTTTTAAATTTATATTGAGCAAATTATAAACTATTTTCATAAAATTTCACCTGAGAAACATTATGCAAATAAAAAGTTTATAATTAAAATTCACTTCGTTTGTTTCACTTTTTTCACAACTAATTGAAAATAAAGCAATATATGATATAAGTGAAAGAAACCGAATTGAAAATTAAAAAAAAATATAAGTGGTATAAAAAAGTTAAGTGTTATTTTTATTTAAAAATTGAAAATGTACTACAAAATAAACGCCTCCAAAACTCAAGAATTATAAAACCTTTTATAAAACTCCAAATATTTTAAACATATTTTAATCTGATTTTTTAGTCTTTTTATTAGCAAATATTTTTTCATGTAAAATTTCAGTATGAAGTGATTTAATTTTAATACGAAATGTTGCAAAAAGTTATGAAATTTCGGAGATTTGTCTTACTTGGAGGCTATCTTTTGATTTTTTGGGTTTCATAAATCATTTTTTAAAACTAAATAACTAAAAAAAGTAAAATTTATACTATAATAAATAATTGTATCGAATAAGAAATTAACATTTGGAATGAGTGAAGATTATAACTTGATCAAAACACTGTCTTTGTAATAGTGAAGAAAGGTTTTAATCAAGAAATTTACAACTTCCAAAGAATATAATTTCTGGGCTAATTGTATATTTTTCGAGAAATCAAATGTATTATAGATTCTAATGGCCATTTAAGAATATTTTTCTGTATTATATCAAAAAGTATAATAGCTGATGCATGGAAATTATTTAATAAATAATTACAGAGAATACTAAAATAATTAAGTTATTATATCGACAATACTTAACCACTCGGTTAATAAAATTCATGGAGATGTTTGTTGGTTTTCTGTTTGATGTTAAAATCGATTGACAGTTTGTATGGTACGGCGACAGTTCTGGATTAACATTAAGATGGCACGCCAATAATTCTGGATAAACATTAATATGATACGATGACAGTTCTGAATTAACATTAAAATAGTATTTGTATTTGTATTTAATGCTTTGTTTCTCTTACAATTAAAAACAGTATTACAAATGGATAGATAAAAATTTGTACTTATAATTTTGACGTAAGAGATCCAGGGGGGAGTTCACTCGGCAGAATGTTCTTCCACTCCAGCCCAATGCTGCATTTGAAGTTCTTCGGTTGATCCTTTTTGCAGACTTCTAGTACAACAGTTCTGGATTAACAGGGGCCACTTCATTTATTTATTTTGCAAAATAATTATATTTACTAAAAAAAATTAAATGACACTACTATGAAATATAATTTTCTTGTTGTATGTTATTTTACTGATGTTTTTTTCCATTCTTCTTACAATACAAGCTTCACTAATTTTATTGTCTTCTTATACATGTGTATTCTTGCATGTCGTGAATTTGATCTTCTGCCTTCTTCTACTCTAGGGTACATAGTTCTTTTTTGTAGAAGACAATTGAGAAATTAATAATCTTTCTTTTTTTGGTCATCTGAATTCGACTTTAGAAAGCAGTAATAAGAATTATTAAGAAATGTGATGATCAGTATAATAGGAAACCAGATTGTGTAATATCTGGCTAGTATTTTCTTAAGTAAACCAAACTAATCGATTCAAGATGCGTCTAATATATCGATTAACTGTGTTTTCTTCGGTCCCAAATATCTGTCTTTCTTACCTTGTAAATCTGCGGTAAATTTTCCTGGATGATCAGATTAAAATTATTTGCTTTATCAATATTTAAAATTGTTTATCTTCCTGAACGGTACGAAATTACACGGATTAAAAATTATCTTTGCAATTTATAAACCTTTAATACCCTTCAATAAACATTGCTAAGCAAAAAGCCTAGGATTTCACAATGAATTGCAAAAATATGATTTAATTACTTCCAAGTCAATCTATTCTTAAAATGTCATTGACATAACTTTAAAGTACACCATAAGTTGATAAATTACTAACGAATATTGGCATTCGCAGTATTGACATTACATTCCGGTCCCCTAAATATTTAGTTTATAAAACCACAAAGAGAATTTACTTGTGATGTTATGTTGCTTTACCCATTTATAGACTTCTAAAAATTGATGGTTCACTACTTATTTTTCCTTGGTCATAACTCTGTATTAAAGGTTTGTTCAGTATTAACAAATATTCTTCATTATGTTTGTTCATTAAATCACTAATAATATGCAATTATAATACAAATTGAGTTACGTGAAGATAAAATAAAGCACGAAAAACCTTTCTTCGCACAAAAATAAAAACACTTTGTAACTTTGTTTGTATAACACTATTTATTTTTTGTTGACTATAGTCGGTATCTCAACGTACCATTATCAAAACTTAAAGTGATAATGGCACATTTTTATTTATACTCAACATGTATAACGAAGTAGAAGCCCCAAAAATCAATAATACTTTCTTTACACAGTTTATTTAAAGCACCAAATATATATTTCGGACACAAAGTGACCATTATAATAGTAAACCATTGATAATGGTCACTTTTTGTCCGAAATATATATTATGTGTTTCAAATAAAATGTGTGAAGAAAGGTTTTTAGTGCTTTATTTTATAATTATAATACAATTTAAGCTCAAACTGAAAAAATCTAATCTATGATCTAATATTTTATCTATCCAAAACATAAATTGTTGTAACAATATGTGTCACACATAATTATAGATTGATGTTACTTATAACGGATTTACATCAGTAGGTGCCACGCATACTAACAAAAATCTTTTTTAGGTTAAACGCACTGTTGAACGAACAAGAAGAGACCGTAAAGGTAGAAACGACGAGAGGCCCAAAACTGGTACCAAAGAAATTCGTCGACATAACACGGACCATTCAAGAAGCAGTCACGATAAAAACCAAAGACGGAAAATCAATTCCCGTATTGTTAAAGTCGCTGCCGGTGGTATTTAAAAAAAGCACACATTCCGAAACCCCAGAATGCAAAAAGAAAGTTACAATTCAAAAATTTCCCAATAATATAGCAATTACAATGGGTAGTAACGATGATGTTGACGATGATAAACGGACATTGCACATGTGCGAACTGTGTGGGAAACGATTTCCGAATGAGATTAAGTACAAAGTCCATTTGAAGTTTATGCATTCTGATGATAACGTAACGTGCCCAACTTGTTACAAAGTTTTTAAGCATCCGTGTTCCTTACAAAAACATTTAAATATACACAAAGGAATTAAATTCACATGCAACATTTGTGGAATTTCGGTTGCTTCTAAACACATTCTTGATTCCCACATCAGAAGACATAACGGGGAATACACTCACAAGTGTACGGAGTGTGGAAAGGAGTACTATAATTCAAAATCATTTAATCATCACATGGAAGCCGAACATGCGGGCATTAGGTATCCTTGTGAGATTTGTGGATCGGTACTTAAAAGCAAGAGGTATTACAAGGATCACATGGCTAATCATTCAAATAAGGATGCGCGGACTTTCGAATGTAAAGTGTGCCATAAGTATTATAGTACAAAAAGTGCCCTCAATGGTCACATGAGGATACATACTGGTCAGAGATACGTTTGTGATATATGTGGTAAAAAGTCAATACAAAAGGGTGCGCATAATGGGCACATGAAAATGCATTCTGGGGAGAAATCTTACATATGTGAGCTTTGCGGTAAAGATTTCCTAAGGAAAGACGTGTTAGATCATCATATGCGGAAAATACATGACTCTTCAAAAATCCCATGCATGAAATGCGGGGAAAAGTTTGCAACAGAGCACCAACTAATGATCCACTTGCACACACATCCTGATATAGAAAAGCCATTCCCTTGTCAATTATGTGATGAAAAATTCATTTACAAAAACTTCCTGAGGAACCACGTGAATCGAGTACACATCGAATCAAAGGACGATTTGGTGAAGAAGATGGTTAAAAAGAAGAGATCGCGAAAGCCGGAGAAGAAAGAGAAAAACTACCCGTGCTTAGAATGCGATATTATTTTTGAATCGGCCACATCGCTGGATTACCACAGAGAGATATCCCATTTCGAGAAGAAAACATTAGAGGACTCGGAAGAGCTGAAAACGGATTCTCAGGCGGATTCTCAGCCGCCTGAAGGATACGTTGTGAATTCCGATGATGAGTACATGGATGGTTTTGTGTACGAAAGGATCTTTACGGACAGCGAGGGGGCACCTTACGCGAATCATGAAGTTGTCGTTGAAGAATTTATTTATTGATGTATAGGCATTTAAGTAGAGAATTATATATACTAATGTTGATTAATCGATGGATCTCCTATGTAAATAAATATTTTAATGTTTAAATTTGTTTTATTTAAAGGTTATAAATATTAAATATTAACTTAACAACTTGTAGATTACTAAAATTATATGTGATTAAAAATGTTGAGGCATACTGGCTATACATATTTCATCACCGAACAGAAATTATGATTCTTTTGGCTTTAGTGGATTAAATTTAATGATATTTTTGTGTCGAATAAAATTCCTAGATATTTGTGTTACAAATGTGTGATGAGATTTTAGTTTGATGGATTTTAATTTAAGATAATGGAGATTATTTTGTGAAAATTAAAATAAAGTTTGGATTTTGTAGGGTTAATTTCAATACGCTACTTTGGAAACCGAATTGCAGGAAATTTTAGGGTGACAGGGATGATTTTAGCGTATGCTATTAATGCGGTATTATCTATAATTAAAAGAATGGATAGGATCAAGCGAATGTTAAACAGGATAGGAATTCAGTATGCAAGAGTATTATAGCTTATAAAGTAGAAAGGGAAGATTTCAAAGCCTTGTGGGAGTACTCTTAAAGAAGAAATGATGGGGAGAGTGATTATCAGATTTTTGTTTAACAAAAACGTTTGGTTCTGAAGTTTATGTACTAAAAAAATCAGGTGAGAAATATTTAAGAGGAAACTTTTATATAGAAGATTTCGATGACATACTGAATCAAACGCCTTTAATATCAAGAAAAGCAAAGACGGATTTGTAACCTTGGTATGAATTTTGGAGGTTTGGTTGATAGGAGGTTAGAGAATGAAGCCAAAATCTTAGACGGAAATTTATGTAAAACAGAATTTTATATTTTTTATGAATTCAAATAATTAACTTAGGGTCGTATGTGACGCATGCTGGATTATTGTCAGGTATAGAATATAGTTCGTTTCTTGCAGTCAAAGGGAAAGTATTGTTTAAAGTAACAAAAATTTAGGATTTGAAAGATAAATTGATGGTTATATTTTGTAGCGTTTTCAGGATAGAACAAGATATTCCATTGAGAATATTAATTTATATATCTAAAGCTTTTGAAGCTATTGATCGCAATATCTTATTGGAAACATTAATTATATTATTAGGTGTTCATTTTATCAAATCGTATTAAACAAACCGAAAATATTTTCTTCAAATAAACCAAGTAGTAAAAAGGGTCCAAAGAAAGTATATTAACCTATGCTAATGACATTAACCTACCTTCGCTCAAAAAGACTATAAATCACTGAAATAACAATTTTATGAAGTATCCAAAAATACTTGAGCATGAATATCAAAAAATTTTTGTATATTTTATTTAATATTTTTATATTTTCGAATGTATTCTATTGGAAAGAGGCTAAAGTATAATAAACTAAACTAAACTCATATTAGATGAAAACAAAACATCTGTTGTAGCATTTTTACCAAAGAATAAATGTATTATATCTGACCATATCAAGCATAATGGGAAAGTGTTTTAAATGGTAAATAAAATTTCTTAGTATTACTCTAGATAAGTGACTAAAAATGACTTGCCACTTTCAACATTAAATATGTGTCTTCTTGATTTAAAAATACTAATAATAGTTTTAATAATTACTAAAATATAATAATAATATTTTTTTAGGGTTCCTTATAAACGTTTGGGAATATTTTCACCTTAGGATTAATATTTGATTTGAGCATTTTTAGATATTATAGTAAAATATCGACTTACAATCTTTGAAAAATCTTTGGCTTTAACCTAACCTAATCAAACTATTCCATCCCAATTGGTTTTAAAATAAACAAAGTCCGACACAACCTAACACAACCTCAATTAACAAAATGTTACCTAATCTCACTTGGCATTACCTAATTTAAATAGATCTAACGTAATATTAGAACACCTTAAAAAAAGGTGTTTGCAATAGGTTTCATTTTAAGCCACCTAAGGCAATTATGGATAACCTAAATAAAATATTACGCGATATAATCCAAACTAAATTGATCGGACGTAATATGAACACCTTTTGGATCCTTTTCTTTCAATTGCTTAGAGTTTACATAGAATTAAATTTGTTTATCAAAAAAATACAAGATATAATAGAGACCAATCAAAAAAACATCACAATCAAAAGAACCAAGGAGAATCTATGGATTAACAACCAAATATTAGAACTAATGAAACAAGGAAACACAAAAAAGACTTATACGAAATCCGACAGATAATAATAGATAATAAAAGAAGAATACTGCATACAAAAACGAAAAACAACAAAAACAATAAAACCCACCAAAACCCAATACTACAAAAATATATTTAAAAAAAATACCAATAACCCATATAAATGAAGGAAAATTATAAACAAAGAAATAAATAAACAGAAAATGACATCGAACCAATACGGAAAGAAAATGGGGATATCACAAAAAATAACCTAGAAATAGCAAAAGAAATAAACTTATATTTTACAAATGTCCGAAAAAAAAAATTAGCGGAAAAACAGATAATCACAGGAAAAACTACACCGAAAACAACAACAACAAAAAGGCAACTTAAGGATATGAAACTCCAAAAGTGGAACGTGCAAACAATTAAACAAAATAATAATGGAACTAAAAGATAACAAAGCAGCAGGCGTTGACAAAATAACGAACCAACAAAAACCAAACAAAAATACATTAATACCAATCCCGACAAAGGATAATACCCAAAATATATGAAAAAATCTACCATCATACCAATACATAAAAGGGGAGATAAAACAAACCCAGAAAACTACAGACCCATAATACTGTCATTGACACTAAAAAAAATCCTCTAAAAGGTAATACAAATCCAAATGATGGACCACCTACTAAAAAAAAAATTATATATATAAAAAAAAACAATATGCCTTTCAACAGAACTCAGGAACAGTATTAGCAATAAATGACCTCATAAACTACATAATAACAGAACTAGATGGAAAAAAAAACAGTAACAGCATTATACATAGACATGAAGAAGGATTTTAAAAAACTAAAAGGCAATAGGAATAAGAGGTAAAGAACAAAATCTAATAAAAACATACCTTATAAACAGAACAACGAAGGTAAATGGTGCAGAAAGTCAACCAGAAGAAGCAGAAAATGGAATACCTCAAGGAGGAAAACTATCACCTATAATATATCTCATATATACGAATTATATAATGGAACTAGAACTAAAAGGAAAACCGTACATATACGCTGATGACACCTGCATAGTATACACAGGAAATACACAAATAGACAAATATTAATACATGCATAAAAACATTAGAAACATGGTATTATAATAACCTTCTAAGAATAAATGAAAAGAAAACAGAATTCATAATTTATAAGGACAAAAAGCAATCAACCTAACTAACAATCAACATCAAAGGAACAACTATAAAACAAATAAAGAAAATCAACTGCTTGGGATTAACAATGAAAGATAATCTCAAACGAACACATAAATCAACTGAGGAAAAAGAACGCTAAAACGATGGCAGCCCTAACAAAAATAAAGAACTACATTACAAACAAACACATCAAGAAAACAAATATATAACGCACTGTACACATCATAAAACAATTATTTAAAAAATATCTGGGCTGACACAAACAAACAAAATATAACTAAACTCCAAACGCAACAAAACAAAGTTTTAAAAATATTGTATAAATTGAACAAAAAAAACTAGAACAACAGACCTATACAATCAAACACAAGAATATGATAAAACTGAGTAACTTACTACTGATATACAAAATGAAAAATTATCGAATAAAAACAAATAGTCCACTAAAAATTAACAAACAAGTCCATGAATACAAAGCAAGAAGAAAGTCTGACATACGAACAGAAAAATTCCAGACATCTAAATTTTCACAAACTTTAAAAACAGAATCCATAAAACAGAACAACATCTTAGAAGAATATATAAAAACACTCAATTACACCACTTTCAAACTAAAACTTAAAAATATAATCCTAAACAAAAAAATATAAAGCAGACATCACACTATTATGAACAAAAAAACACACTATCGATTAATACCAATAGCCCCAGATGGAACCAAACATCCGCCAATCGCGAGGTGAAGAAAAAGGGAAGAAGCCAGATATATTTTTATTTAGAATGTACATACATACATGAATTATAATATACCAGATGTTTTTACAATGCAATTGTATAATAATTTTAAAACACGAAACTTTTTATAAATGTATAACAATGCGTTTTATTAAGAGTAGTTATTGAGTAAAAAAAATAAAAAGGAATTGAATTTACCGTGATTTGATTATAATGCAACGACAAAAAGTATAAAAAGTCAACTTTATAAACCTGCAGTCATGTGTTTCGATCTTTAAGATCTCATCAGTGTAGTGTTGTATTTGTATTTGTATTTAGATCATTGTTTCTCTTGCAATAAATTAAATAGATAAAAAATAATAATGTATTTATAATTTTGTAAGAGATCCGGGGGAATGTTCACTCTGAAGAATGTTCTTCCACCACTCTAACCCCATACTGTACACTCTGGCCTTATGTTAATAGCTCTCGTTAAATTTTCACCCTGAATGTCAAATTGACATTAATCTATATTTGATTAAATTATTTAAAATAAAAGCATCTATAACAAATCAGCACTGATATTCCAACTGGAGAACTTTTAGAATATATAAATGTATACTACTGAACAAACTCCACTATATGATTTTTTTGAAAAACAATTAAAAAGTTCAGTCAATGAGAAAAGAGTTAAAAAAAAAGTAGTAGCCATGGCTGTTAACAAAAACAAATAGATTTAGTTGGTGAAAGTGTTGCTAAAGATTCTGAAATATTCATTGAGGTTCACAATGAATGGACTCAGTGAATCAGCAATGTAGCATATTTTTACGCAAGAATTTAGCTCTTAATTTGTAATATTTAAATAGCACAATTAAAGCCATTGTATCAATGAATACGTCGCGAATTTGTTAATTAGAGAACAAAAAAATGATTTTTCTAAAAATATTGAAATTAGTGATTATGTTAATAAACAAAATTGTCACATTTGGTGTGTAGGCCAAGTATTATTGATGAAACAATCCTTTACATCCTCAGTGAGTCACTCAGTTTTGTGCTCTATAGTCTGATGGTAGTATTAGACCAAAATTCTTTAAAAAATTGCTAAAACACTGAATGGTTTTCTTTATCGTGAGATGTTAACTGATTGTTGAATGATAATGATCAAAAGGATTTATGGTTTCAATAGGAATGCACAGCTCTTCACATTATTCATGAAACAATTGCTTAATAAAGACAAACATTAATTATTGTTCCCTGTCAATAAAAGCCACGGACTGGTTTTAATCTATTTTGTATCTCACCAGCGTTGAGATAAGTCTAAGCTTAGACAATAGATGGCACCTTAATGGTAGTATCTTGATTGACGGTTCGACCGGAGAATTAAATACAATGTAAAACTCGCATCCCTGCCTCCAAATGCGCTATTGAGAAAATCCAAAATACACTATTATTATTATGACGCTGTTGACAGTTCTCTTGGTTGTCGGTGGTTATCCACTCAAAAAGGGATCTAGTGCAACACTTAGACAATAAATGGCACATTTAAGTCAAACAGGTTCTGAAAGAATTTAAAAAAAAATTATGTTACTTGGCTAATAAGATCTTTTAATGTAGCATAAGTAGACTATTACACTCCCTATATAGTAAATACAGGGTGTTCAATTTAAGTGAAGACATTGATATATCTCGAAAACTGCACATCGAATAAAAAAAATTATAATTAAAATTTGTTCGCCTTTGAGGGTGGACATCTAATGATACGAAACTCGACGTACTAGCCTCAACCCCCTAGGGGTTAGGGGTGAGAAATAGAAAAGTTAAATAGGAACTCCCATTTTTTTGTACGGATTTGAATACTCTGGGAAAAAAATAAGAAAGTTATATCTGATTTTTTTTTGTATTCGTGACAGACGACGCTAAAATCGACAAAATTCAAAATTGGCAAAAATTGTTGAAAATGGGGATTTCCTGAGAAATACGAGGGGAGTTCGTAAAATAAGGTCCCTATGCTGATGAGAAATAATGAGACGTGCTGGGAGCAATGTAAAACACTGTCTTACACTGTCAAATCTCCCTCTCTCTATTCCTACCTCTGAATTTTGTGGATTATAGCGTCGTCTCTCACGAATACAAAAAAAAATTCAGATAAAACTTTCTTATTTTTTTCCCAGAGTATTCAAATCCGTACAAAAAAATGGGGTTCCTATTTAACTTTTCTATTTCTCACCCTCTACCCCTTAGGGGTTGAGGTTAATGGGTTGAGTTTCGTATCATTAGATGTCCCCCTCCGAGGCGAACATATTTTAATTATATATATTTTTTTATTCGATTTGTAGTTTTCGAGATATTTCAATATCTTCACTAAACCTCATAGTTTTCGAGAAAAATATAATGATTTTTTTATGTTTCTTTACATGTTACAACTTTTAATTAAAACCCCCGCTTATGATTTACTAATTGGAGGGTGGGATAGAGGACACCCACCCACCCCACATATACACGATAACTTTAAATACTAATCGCTGATGATTTTGCTGCAAAAAACAATAAAACCTTGTATGTAATAAAAAATAAAACATAATCCAAATTTAAGTTTAAATGTAAAAGACTTTCTGTAGCTAATTTTATGTAAGCTTGATTTAAAGCTTTTCCACGTAACATATATATAAGTTTTATTAATTTACACACTCAAAAATTTTCTTTTATTTCACTTGTGTAATTAAAGTTATTGCAAACCGCGAGACGATCAGTGATTAAAGTTAATATGTATATGTAGGGTGGGTGGGTGGCCTCTATCTCACTCTCCAGTCGGTAAAACATCATGAAAAATTATTTGAAATATTTGTATGAATACATCAATTTACAAAATGCAATTATTTTGTATTTGTTTACATTTTACAACTTCTAACTAAAACCCTCGATTATGTTTTACGGATTGAAGGGAGGGATAGAGGCCACCCACCCACCCTACATATACATATTAACTTTAATTGCTCATCGTTGATGATTTCGCTGTTAACAACAATAAAAACTCATCAGTAAGATGATTTAATAAAATATGAACATAACTTGATGTGACTAAAAAGAACCGACGTAATATGATAAAAAATAAAACATATATAAATGACTTTTTTATTCAAAAAGACTTCTATCCCACCCTCCAATCAGTAAAACATCATCAAACATTATTTGAAAAATGTGTTTGATAAATCTATTAAATTTGGAATAATGTTATGTTTATTTACGTTTAAAAACTTTTGATTAAAACCCTCACTTATGTTTTACTGATTGGAGAGTGGGTTAAAGGCCACCCACCCTACACATACGTAATAACTTTAATTACTAATTGTTGATGGACTCTACATCTTTTTTACTTTCCCTATATTCTATATATAATATATTCGTAAAAAAATTTAACGAAAATATCCGTTATGAGGTTCCCTGAAACCATTCCATTAATTTCTTGAAAAAAAAATTGTGTCTGGCTGTGTAACTGTGTGTCTGCCGGTGGGCACTGTATCGCAAAAACGAATGAGATGAAACTTTAAACTTAAGATTTTATCGTTAAAACTGGAGCTGAAAAACTTTTAGTGAATTCATAAAGCGGAAATGGATGTTTACTCGAAGCGTTTTTTCTCAATATTTTTCTAAATTTGAAATTTCTGAAATGACTTGAATTTATTTATTTATTTATTTTGCCTTACATGTCCACATGAAGAAATATTCTAACAATTTTTATAATTTAACAAACTACTTAACAGCAGGGGGACATGCGGGCGGAGTTCACGTCTTCCACTCAGACCCATAATACTATATATGATGATGATATCCTCACCAGCAGTAGATTTTAACCATTTTAGGCAATATTTTGGCCATTTAAGCTAGAAAATATGGGCATGTACATTTTGCATGAGACCATTTACGGTGATGTTTTATATCAATTTAAAAAACAATTCAAAATATTTGGGAAATGGTCTAGGATCTTAAACAATTATGCTTCTTAGTATTATCGTTAATCAAGGTTCTGAAATTTTCTGGCTCGTAGATCAAGCTAACACTATGCAGAAAACTAAAATTGGTGACTGAAGAAGCTCAGGATTCATATGTCATACGCGATTTCATAAGGCAATCACTAGATAATTTTGAACTATATATGCTGGATCATTCGCACGTATATCTCAAAATAATCATCTTGTAGTGACTGCATCGTGATATCGCGATTGGCAGCAAAAACTGATCTCAATGTGCCCTTCAGCTTGATTGTTGGCAGAAATGGTGATACTGAATTTGTAGAATCTATAGAATCTTTAAAGAAAGAGTTAATATATTATAACCATATAGGTCAAGTTATATCATATTAGAAGACCTGGCATTTTGGGGTTCAGTAGAACATTATGTGCAGATTTTGTGCGTCTCATTGGTTGGCGGGGCACCAAACCTTTATGGGACAGCCAGTTAAATTCAATATAAATTGTGTGTTTTAATGACTATTAAAATACTGTATATATATATATATATATATATATATATATATATATATATATATATATATGTTGTAGCTGGTTTTCGGGTTATACTCCGCGTGGTTTGTAAATTATATTCACGACGTTTCGATGGTCTCTCTGCCATCTTTTTCAAGTGTTTACTCTTGTTTGGTCAAGGTAATACTGGTTTGCTGTCTGGTTAGCGGATTATTTATATATGTAGTCCCTCCCCTCCACCTGCATTTCTTCTTGTTTGGCTGCGCGTCATTGGCCGGTTTGTAGTTGTTTGTGCGCGTGCGTGTTGTGTATATGTATTTGTGGTGTCTGTGTTAGTACGTGTCCGGTGATTTTCCGTTCGAAGAACCGGTTTCCACGTAATCGGCAGGCGCTGTGAGTCATCTCTTCGGTTCATTGACCTTGGTCGTATCTCGATCTCAATTGCCTCCCGAATAATTCGTTCATTTAGATGGCCTATTCTTGCAAGAGTTTTGGTGTTTTTAAAATCTATTTTATGGCCCGTTTGTAGGTGATCTTGTGCCAATGATGAAGTAGTTTGTTTTTGTTTTACAGAGTTTTTATGCTCATCAATTCTTGCCGAAATTCGCCTGTTTGTTTGTCCTATGTATGTTTGGTCACAATCTTTACAAGGTATCTCATAAACTCCTTGATTTTCGTGTGGAATTTGGTCTTTATGTTTGTCTGTCAGGTTTTTTATTTTAGTTGTTGTTGTAAAGGCTGTTGTTATTTTGTGTTTTTTCAGAATTCGTGCAATTTTATCTGTTGTGCCTTTTATGTATGGAAGCGAGGCCCTTGCCAGGGGTTGTTCCTCTTTTTTATTACGTGTTCTGCTTCTCATAACTTTATGAATGTGTTGTGAAGTAAAGCCGTTTTGGATTAGCGCCTCTTTTACTGTTTGTATTTCTGGCTTTTTATTTGTTGGATCGGCAAGACGTTCTGATCGCGTAATAAGTGTCTTGATTACTGATTGAAGTTGTGCTGGATGGTGGTTTGAATCTGCATGTAGGTATCGGTTTGTGTGTGTTTTTTTCCTGTATACAGTATGGCCTATTGTCAAATCTGGTTTCTTGATTATCAGTGTATCTAGGAAGGGAATCTGATTATTTTCCTCTGCCTCCATAGTAAATTTAATTTTTGAGTCAGTTTTGATAGACGCGTCTCTAGTCCCCACACAGCCATTCCTCCAGTACTCCCATCTTTCTTCTTCCCCTCCACACAATCGGCACATTCTCCCCTCCTCATTCATCCAATAGCGGTTTCCACGTTCTTCGCTGCCACATCAATACTTTCTCCTTCCAATCGCCTCTTCCATACAAGTGTTCGGGTTTGCCCGCCTTTTCTGCTATTTCTTTATATTTTGGGTTGTATATGCTTTTGTTTATTTTCATCCATCTTTCCTGTTTATCCACATCCCTCAGGGTAATCTCTACTACACTTTTAAATATTTTACCCTTTCCTACCATTTCTTTAACAGCTTCGTTGGACCAGCCTACTTTTTTTGTACATTTCACATCTACCCTTTTCCCACTGAGTCACCACTATATGCGTCTTGTCCGTCTCATTTAGTATTCCATTCCTAATTTCTTTCTGTCCATTCATTCTATTTATTTATTATGCATTACATTTGTATAGCATCTTAAAACTAATTACCACTAGCTTAGACTACCCTCCCGCAGGTCATTGGGTTTGAAATAAAATTCCCTCGTCTTGTTAATCTTTATTCCACCCTATATATATATACATATACATACACACACATACACACACATACATACATCCATACATACACATATATATACATATATACATACACACATACACATACACACATGCATACATACATACATACACTTCATTCATTCTAATTTTTCTTTCATACTTTGCCCATTTTTTTTCCAACATCCACCCATAAACTACATGCGCCCATCTCCTGATATACTATATACCATGGCGTACTCTTCTCAAGCCCTAATATTCTCTTCATCCACCATGTTTCTACTCCTCCCATACTCTCTTTCATGCTGAACCCCCACACTTCTGCTCCATACATTAATATTGACCTCAAGCATACTTTCCATATGGTCTCGCTCGCCACCATTGAATCTGTCATTCTCTCCACAGAATTCCAGCCGCTACCTTCACCTTCTTCGACACATACTTCATGTGCTCCTGTCACCCCCCATTTTGTGTAAAAACAACCCCCAAGTACTTGAAACGATTCACTCTTTCTATTTCCTCTCCGTTCCAATGAAACCTTTCAGCCTTCCTTCTTCCTCCCTTCATACACACCATTACTTTCGTTTTCTTTACATTTACGCTTAACTTTCTCTTTTCAAAATATCGTTTCATTCTCTCTATTATGCAATCCAGATCCCCTTTCCTCTTTGCCATTATTGCTAAGTCATCCGCATAAGCCAGCACTCTAATCTTTATCCCCCCAATTGTTATTCCACCATCCTGTCCCTGCTCCAATACTCTATCCATGTCTGCTATGAACAGATTGAAAAGCATTGGGCTCATTGGACATCCCTGTCTTAGCCCCTTAGTTGTTCTGAACCACCCCCCGATTCTTTCCCAGACCCTTTGACTCTACATTCTGTCTTTTCATACACTCTTTCCATCCACTCTCTCATTTCATTTGATACCCCTCTTTCTCTTATACATTCAAACAGTTTCTCCCTATTGATTGAGTCATATGCCCCCTTCAAGTCTATAAATAGTATGTAGACCTTTCCTCCTCTCTCTTTAATTCCCTTATCAATGATTTGGCTCAAAGTTAGTATATGGTCCACCGCCCCTCTACCTTTCCTGAACCCTGCTTGGCTGTCGAGAATAATACCCTCTAATTTATAAAGATCCTTTATATTAAATCTTGACCAAGGTTGTTAATCAATTATTAGATCTTTTTTTGCGGTTTATAAAATAATTGAATGTGTTAGACTATTTCGGATTTTTACTTATTTTATGTTTAATTTATCATGCATAATGTTATTTTACAATCCGCATACAACATTGCACTTGTGTTATTGAAGTAACAGTTTAACATCAATAAATATTTAAAAAAAATAGAATTGGCTTAAGAATATTTTTTACGTGCATGACTTTAAATCCGAAAACCTACATATGAGCTTGGAAGCACTGGAATTAAATTTATATGCACATAGATTTCTGTAGTGAATACCTAACGCAATCAAAATATTTGCTTGAGTCTATTTATTACAAGCCGCTAAATCATTATTTTTGAAAATATTAATTAGGTAAATACAGGGTCTAGTAGGAAAGTATTGCGCATGATTTTATTGTGACGCGAATATCGATCCAGCGTGGTAAAACGGATTGGGAAATGTGGTGAAGGGTCTTCGTTTCCAATGCAGCCGATCTCGCCAGTTTATTCCGAGCAATCTCAGTGGGCAGACATTCCTCCTAATAACGTGTGTTTGAACGGCAATACGCTATCATGTTTTGTGTGCGGCTTGGAAATAATGCAACCGAAACATTCCATATGCTTCAAGAAGCCTTGAAGGATGACTGCATTTCAAGTTCACAAGACATTCAAGGAGGACCGGGAAAAACCCCGTTCGTGTGCGTGAAGTTTTGCGTTCCGACCGTAGATTGACAAAATCGCTGACACCCTAAACATGTCCATATTTGCGGTACATGGGTGATCGAAATCTGACGAATCCTGGATGTTCGAGTACGAATCAGAATCGAAAAGGCAGAGCAGCAAGTGGCAAACAAAATCAAGCCCCAAGAAAGTGCGAATAAGCAGGGTTCGCATCAAAACGATGCTCCTTATTTTTTTTTTTTGACGTCCGATGAATCGTCCATTTTGAGTTTGTACCGCAAGGAGAAACTGTCAACTCGGCGTTAAAGATTGAAACAACGGATCACGCACGTGAGTTCTGACTTTAAAGGCACTGCCAGGCTCCACCATGACAACCATGCAACATGGCCTGCATCGTTACTTGGCACGAACACGCCGATCGACCCTTCGCCAACTTCCAGTCGAGCTTTTTTTTTGTTTCCTCGACTGAAGAGAGAGCTGAAAAGAAAGCATTGGGATTCCGTGAAAAACAACCGAAAGTATGTTACAACGTACCTAAGAGACTTGCCCTTCGAGGAGTTTCAGAGTTATGTCCAGGCATGGTAGACACGTTTCCGCAAGTGAATTGATGTTGCGGGAGAGTATTTTGAAGAATTTTATATGGTACATTTGTACCGGCACGATTAATAAATATATTTTCCCACAAAATGCGCATTACTTTTATAATTAACCCTGTATGTCTTCCAACATCATAGTAAATATACGGTCCTAAAATGATTTTCATTTTCAAGGTCAATATTGTGAATATAATTTATTTGTATGTAATGTAACCATTCTCAACAAAGTTTAAATAAAGATAAAGATGTACATAAACATAAAGATCTACTGTTATAAGGGAATCCGAAGTAGTTCAGATAAAACTTCCCTCGCTGAAATAGCCAATCAACTGTTATTCATAGAGGTTAAAATTTATAGTAGCAGTAGTTTTTAGCTTTTGACCGCGAGGTCCTTTCGCCGCGTTATTTGTGTGTATGTGAATGAGCTTGTTACTTTAAAGGATCGCTTCCTTCACTCTAAAGCACCATTAATTGTATCCCAATGGTGAATGGTACCGGTCACCCATCCAACTAAAGTGGCTGTTAATGTTGCAACTTAATGCGCCACCACCGGCATGTTGAAAAATCTATATTTTACGTAAAGCCATATAGTAATAAACATTTGTTATTTACCTTAATTTGCTTAATTTCTTTATAAACAAATATTTCACAATCTACTTTACATGATTTTAACTATAAGCTTATAAAATATATGTATTATTAAACTGTTGAATATTTAAGTTTAATAAACGTAATACAAAATATAAAACCTTTTATGATCTAAAACATAACTCAGAAGAAATGTAAACTGCTATTACTAATTTTAATATTTTTTAGACAAAACTACCAAGAAAACATGTTCAATATGAATTTCGGAATACCAGACAACACTGAAAATACGGCCGTAAACATACCATCAAACTACTTATTAATGTTGGTCAACTCCAAGCCATTACCAGAAACAATACTACTCGAAAACCCAGTAGACCAATTGAACGACACAGACGCAGACATACTAAATTTACTGGCCGCAGAAGAAAATTGTACAGCTTTATTGCAAAACATCGCAAGTAACGATCAATTCGAAAATTTAATCGGCAACGAAACTGGGTTCTCCGCCACGGACAACCTCAACTTTATCGACAGTCCTTACTGCGATAAGTTAAGCTACAACCTACCAACATTGGTGTCGGATACGAAAGATGTTAAGGTTAAAGACGATGCGCAGACGAGTAAAGCAGCCGGTGAATTCAAATGTGCCCAATGCGATAAAGTCTGTACTACGAAAAAACTCCTCCGATATCACCTTACCACTCATTCCAACTTTCGCCCGCATGCTTGCGAGGTCTGTAACAAGAGCTTCAAACATAAATATAAATTAACCGCTCATCAAAAAACCCATGAAAAACCGTCTTTCCAGTGCGATATTTGCTCCAAGATGTTTATGCATAATTCGCAACTGAACTTGCACCGCAAGAAACATTCCGGTGAATTCGTCGCTTTTTGTAAGAATTGCAATAAAGGTTTTTATACAACTACAGCACACAAACTCCACATGAAAGTTCATCACGAAAACATAATGCACGTGTGCGATGTTTGCGGACAGAAACTCAGTTCTATGAGTGCTTTGAATGAACACAAGGAAACGCATCTGCCGAATTACGGAAAGGAGAAAAATCACATGTGCGAAATTTGTGGAAAGGTTTATTTAAACTCGAGGAATTTGAAAACGCACGCGAAGACCCATTTAGGAATCAGGAATTTTGTTTGTAACATTTGTGGTAAAGCGCTCAGCAGCAAAACGATTTTAGAAACCCACGTGAAGACCCATATTGGTAAGAAGGATTTCGCGTGCGGATATTGCGATAAGACGTTTGCCGCCAAGGAATATTTGAATACGCATTTGAGGACGCACACGGGCGATAAGCCCTTCCATTGTCCGATTTGTGATAAAAGTTTTACGCAGAGGACTACTTTAACAGTTCATTTGAGGTACCATTCCGGCGAAAGGCCTTTCAAGTGCCATTGTGGAAAGAGTTTTATAACGAAAAGCCATTTGACTGGACATTATAAGACGCATGAGGTTCCTACGTTGGACTTCGCCTACGTTGCACAATAATATAATGCACATTAATTATTTTCCTTTCGTAATTTTTTTAAAATATATGATAAGAAAGCGGTACGTTATTTTTGCTGATGGCATTTTTAATATTTTTCTATGTATTACATTGTTATGTTTAAAGATTAAGTAAAGAGTAATCATTTATTAAATGTTTGTAGTTTTATTTTAACCTAACTTTTAATAACACTGAAATACGTTTTAATAAATATTCACATAATAGAAATTAAATATCAATTATTTTAAGACTTTCTCGAACCATCACATTCTCACACCCAATAAAAACATTTAACTGCCTTTACTGTGTCACAAGAAGCTGATAAGAATTAGTATGCTGAAAAGCCAAACATAACCTTTAAAAGAATTCCAACAAGGAAAAATTATATTTGTCCTTTTCTCATCGAAGAGGAGGATTTCTGTTTGAATGACAAACAACGATCGGGAGGCCCTAGAAAATGCGACAACGAGGAGTTGGAAAAGATGCTCGCTGAAAATTAGCCACAAACGCAGAAAGAACTTGCTGAAGACTTAATGGTAACTCAGTAATCGATTCCCAATTTATATGAGATAGAAAAGATCCAGTAAAAAAGAAAATGGGTTCCACATATTCTCTGTAACGAACAAAAATCAACGAGTGACAGCGTATTTTTCTCTTCTCAATAAACACGGTCGAAAGTTTTTCTTGTGGAAATTCATTACGGGCGATGACGAATAGATCCTCTAAGACAATCCGAAGCGCAGAAAGTCATGGGTAAAACCCATCACAAAACCCAATCGCTTCGGAAATAATGTTCCTCTTTGCATTCGGTAGGTGCTTTATTATAAGAGACACCCTGTATATCAAATATTTGGAGAAATGTATTTTTTTTGTGGTCCTTTTGGTATAATAACCTACATGTAGTAATTTTAACAAGCGAATTATATTCTAGCCTTTGCAAGTCTCTCATTACAGTAGAATTACGTATTTATAAATGATTAGTGAATTTTTCTTCGTAAATAATTTTAACATATTTGTTGATAATCAATAAGAATGTCAAATATTATAGACAAAATAAAATATTTGATTAAAAGATTTTTTTTTGGATTGGACATTAATATTAATATTATTAATTAATTATTAGCTTCGTTTACTTTGATTCAATATTAGTGAAAATATACAGGGTGACTGACGAAAAACCTTTGGTGCTGTATCTCGCTTATTTTTGATCCGATTTGAATAAATAAAACATCAAATTAAATGATTTTTAAAAGACTTTAATATGAACTGTACTGATATTTTTTCTTGCATCCAGTTTTTGACAAAAGACGATCAACTTTTTTTTTCAAATTGCACTGTATATATATTTTGTACTGATCCGCAAGGAGATTTTTTCTGAATCTAAATTTGTAAACGATTTTATTCATTCATCAAACCAAAGTCGAGAAATTGAGGATTAAAAAAAATTAAAAATCAAATACCCATAGTAAACAATATACAGAGCCTATTCCAAATGTCAAAAGTGACAGTGTCAGTCATTGGTAAAATACTGCAATGATTTTTAATAATTTCATAATAAAAATGTTGCAAGATTTCAAAAACTGAAAAACGATTTCTGTAGAAGCACAAAATTCTAGTACAGTGTTTGAAATATTGCAACATTTTAATTATGAAATAATTGAAAATCGTTGCAGTATTGTATCAATGGCTGTCACTGTCACTTTTGACATTTAAAATAGGGTCTGTATATTGTTTACAATGGATACTTGACTTTTTATTTATTTTTTTAATCCTCAATTTCTCGACTTAAGTTTGATGTATGGATAAATTTGTCTACAATTTTATATTCAGAAAAAAAATCTCCGTGCGAATCAATAAAAATATATATACAGTGCAATTTAAAAAAAATGTTGATCGTATTTTGTCAAAAACTGGGTTCGAGAAAAATAACAGTTCAGATCCTAATAAAGTCTTTTAAAAATGGTTTAATTTGATGTTTTATTTATTAAAATCGGATAAAAAATAAGCGAGATACAGCACCAAAGGTTTTTTGTCAGTCACCCTGTATGCACACAATACAATAATATTCCTGTATTATAATTAATCGGCATTAATAATTATGTTGTAGGAAAATAGTTGACGATTACGTAATAACTTGTTTAACATATGGCGTAGCAACTAGACAAAAAAAAGTCAATCGAATATCCCCACCTTGAAAAGTTGTCCCATCACGCCCCTAGATGGCGCCAGTATAACTTTAGTGACACACATTGTATAATATTTCGAACACACAATATTATCCCGGGTTAAAATAAATTCCTGACAAATAATTCTCATGTGTTCATTCACCCTTACCATGTAAAAGGTTTAAAACAACACAATACAATACCATACCGTGACACAACCTTAGTTTTAAACCAACAAGATTCGAATAGAGCGGAAATAAACAGGAAAAATCTGTCTAAAAATCATCCACAATTTTTATAAAATCGTACGTGCGTTTCGCTCCGTAAACAAGTGCTTGATTGTAAATAAACAATAACCCGAATAACAATCTGATGTCGTGCGACGAAACGAGCTGGTGTTTTTGTGGTTAAGACTTAAACATTTCGGATTTTGTGTGTGCACACTTATTTAAAATGGAAACAGAATCGCCCACAGATGCAGCAAGTGAAGATCCTGGGTATGTTTTAAGTAAATCCATTGCTATTATTGGTGACATTTTTTTTTCATATCAGTAAACATAACCTCAAGTTTGTTATTGATATTTAATGTTACTTCCCCTGCCTTGAAATAAGATTACAAATAATACTTTAAGTTACTGCACTATTATAAGATAATAAATATTAAATTTATTAAGTAATTCATATCCAGTTAATTGTATTATAGGTTATACGTTTATAAATTTATCTGTCATTTTCCACGACACAAAATTTATCCATTATTGTATGCAAAATTATTAAAACCTAGCCATTAAAATTATGTTTATAATGTAAAATCTGCTTTATCATATATAAACGGTGCGAATTGTCGGATTAATTTTTATAACACAGTGCACGCTTAAAACATAAGTACTGATATTACTAATTTATGATCATTTGATGCTAAGTGTTGAACGTTTCAGCTATTGCAATCTACACCAACCATTGTCATTTAGAAATACAGTATTATCACTTCGTTCAATTAAGATGTGTTCATGAAATTGCCTGTACATGAAAAACATAGTATTGTATTGCATTTTGCGTTGTCTTACTGTATACATATTAAACAAAAATTGGGTGCATAAAAATATTTATAATTTTGATGTTACAGATCTTGGAGGAGTTCACTTAGTAAACTGTTCCTCCACTCCACTTTTCTAGTCTCTGATTATATATTTAGTCCTTCTGACTATCTTCTTCATGGACAGTCTTATTTTTCGTAATTGCACTATTTAGTTCTTCTTTTATTTTGCCTATTTGGTATTATTTAGCTCTTTAAAAAGCATTATTTGCTTAATTAAATATTGACTGTAAAGAGAATAAGTGCACAAGGGTTAATTACAGTGTTTCCGTGGGACACAGCATGTAGGTTATCCAATTTAAAATGGAATATTCGTGGGCTTATAGGTGACATATTGTAGATTATCTAATTTATAATGGAATATTCTAGTTTTATATTTCCTAAAATTGATATTTAATTTAAATTGAATAAAACAATTTATTAGTATACACAATAAAATAATTTTTCATTTAAGTTTATTCCAATGATTCGCCCCTACAGTAGTATAAATCATATTTATGTAATAAACTTGGAATAAAACACTAACACTTCCTTCACAAATAACACTTCCTTCACAAATAATTTTTATTTGAGATGTAGATTTTGGTCACAAAGTGACCATTAACAATGACCGAAATGTACATCTAGCTCAAATAAAAATTATTTGTGAAGAAAGTGTGAAAGGGAATCAAAGTGAAACACATTTACACGATATTTTATTATTACTATTTTATCAAACACAAGTCTAATGTAATGAATAACAAATAACTACAATGTTCATCTTATTAAATGTTCGAATACATTTCCTTGTTGAGCTAAACAAGACGATCATAAAATTCTTCTTGCATGTCTTTTAAAGTGGCAGGAGTAATATTTTGAGTGACTTGCAGAATTTTTAATCTGAGGTCATCCACGTTAGTAGCTCTTTGATACTGTTGGAAATAAATTGTTTGCTTTATATGGCTTCAAAGAAAAAATCGGGAGATCTTGGTGCCATTTTATAACTCCTTTGGTGCTAATAATGCGACAGGGAAATATTTGATCTAAATATTCCCTAGCGGTATTATGAGCAGGACATCCATCGTGCTGATACCAGATGTGGGCCATATCAATATTCTGTAAGCCTTGTACTGCGACCAATAATAATAATCAAGATACAATACAAAAATACTACATTACTTATATTCAAAATTTCGGGGGAAACCTTAAGCGATAAAAAAAATGTTTAAATGGATAGAGTAGTGGAGATTAATAAGCAAATCAAGTTTTTGATGGTTAAAAGAAATATAAAAAAACTGTAAGTCATAGTTCAGATAATTTGGCACTACATAATTCAGTTTTAAATTTTCAAATATTTCTTTGGCAATGGTGAATATAATTTTTAATTGATTATTTATTATAATATAGAAATGATATACACGTTGTCCCCAGAAATTTTGAATACGGGCATTTAAATGCGTTACTTGTTACTTAGTTACCACGCTCGTGACGTATTTTAATGGACTGACCAATGGGAAATAATCAGTAATTTCTAATTTGTAATAAAATTAGGGAATTAAAATTTCGTGCCGATTTTCAGTAGGTAGCATGAGAGCAGACCTGAATATAGCACACTTATTGAAAACAAATGACATATGTACATATTCTAAAAGAGATAACTTCAGGTCATATTTGGAAAAAAAATTGGTTAAGATTCGTTAATTTTTATCAGTTTTATACGTCTTAGAATATGGCAGCAAATAAAGTGCATTATAGGCATTTAATGCTTTTCTTTTTCCGAAAGAACAAAAATGCCACAGAAGCGACAAATAAGATATGCGCTGTTTATGATGAAGGTGCTGTAGCCGAAAGAACGGTGCGGAAGTGGTTCGCTTGGTTCAAAGCTGGAAATTTTGACCTTGAAGATCAAGAACGCGTGAATAGGCCTTACACCACAGAGGACGGTATGATTCAAGCAAAAATCGAGAATAACCCACACTCAACATTAATCAAATAGTATGGAATGTTAAATAAATCAAAATCAACCATCCACGACCATATTGTGAAGCGTGGCTACGTAAACCGTCTTGATGTATGGGTTCCGTATGATTTAACGGAGAAAAATCTGTTGGATCGCATCTCCATTTGAGACATGCCTAACAAACGCAACGAGGAGACACCATTTTTGAAGCAATTAGTGCTGGGGGATAAAACATTTAAAATTTATAAAAACGTTTAGCATAAAAGGTCTTGGGGAAAGCGTGATAAAACACCCTCAATCACCCCAAAAGCCGGTCTTCATTCGAAGAAGGTAATGCTGTGTGTCTGGTGGGATTGGAAAGAAATCTTTATTATAAGCTTTTACCAAATAATGAAACAATAAATTCGGAAAAGTATTGCTCTCATTTAGAGAAATTGAAGACAGTTGAAACAGCGAATCGAAAGAGCGTCGTTTTTAGTCAGAACAATGCCCGGCCTCATGTGTCTTTGACAACTCAACAAAAATTGTTGGAGTTTGGTTGGGATGTTTTACTCTATCCACTGTATTCTCTAGACCTCGCGCCTTCGGATTTCTACCCTTTTCAATCATTACAAAATTCCCTTAATGGGAAAAATTTCAACTCTTTGGTTTAGATTAATTAACTTCTTTAGACATTTTTTTGCCGAAAAACCTAAGAGGTTTTGGAAGGATGGAATTCTCAAGTTGCATGAAAGATGGAGAAAGGTTGTGGAACAGAATGGTACCTATATAATTTAATAAATCTATACCAAAATTTAAATGAGCTGCGTTTCAATTTCCTTAAAAATCGGCACGAACTTTCCGGACAACCCAATATTTTAAGTAGTGAAGAGTTTAATAGTTTGATTTGTTCATTGCCTGTTTTCTCATATCTGTTGATTTAATTTCCTTCCTTTCTCCTCCCTATAGAGGATCTGAGATTTTTGATTAAAGGTGTGGTATTTGGACACCAGGTGATTCGCCTAGGTTTATGTGTTCTCTTTCACTTCCCTTGCACTTTTATATTCTGCAATCCTTCCTTCAAAAGCTTGTCCTGTTTGTCCTATATACATTTTTGTTCAATTTATTTCACTTAATTTTAATTGGTTTTCTTATTTTTGTTCGTTCGTTGTTTGTTCTGAATGCTATTTTAATACCTAATTTTTTAATTTTAATACTGACTGCCAATTGTTTTTTAATCTTTTTATGTATTATGGTGTAAAATTGTTTCCAGTAAATAAATCCATTATTTATATTTATTAAATCATATGTCTTTACAAATATTATTAAGAAAATAAATATACAGGGTGAGTTTTTTTCGATGTTCTCTATGGGGATCTCGGAAACTATAAGAGATAGAGAAACGGTTAAATGGGGAAAGAAGTGTAGATTTACGAGACGAATAAAATGCCACTTTCAAAGTTTTCAAAAAAGTCAAGGGTAACTAGATATTTTGAAAAAAGTAAAAAGTGTCAATTTTTTCAAATCAATATATCTCGGTTATTATAACAGAGAGAAAAAAACTGTAAAGGACAAAGTTTTAGATAATTTTATGCAGATTAATAAAAAATAATCAGAAAATTTTTATCCCCATTATTTTCCGAGATATGACGCAAACTTACATTTTTTTAAATGGAAACCATAGTTGGCTGTGACCTCATTCAAAAGGTAATTGTTTTCTCTTTAATTCAATATGGCATACGACATAGTTATTTCTAGAAATGAGTGAGTTATAGTCATTTTAAATTTCATTATAAATAAAAAATGGGTAGCCATGAAAAAGATGAAAGTAAAACAATTGCAGTTGTTTATAATATTAGCAATATTGTAATACTTTTTTCAAAATATCTATCTGAAAGTGGAATTTTATTCGTCTCGTAAATCTACACTTCTTTCCCCATTTAACCGTTTCTCTATCTCTTATAGTTTCCGAGATCCCCATAGAGAACTTCGAAAAAAACTCACCCTGTATAATAATTTCCTCTTTTTCATTTTATATCAGGCATATCGATTTTTGTATTCACCATACTTTAATCTTAATTTCTGGTCTTTGAGAAACTTTCTATGACTTTCTTTCATTCTTTTGAATCCGTAAACCTCATTTGTTTCTATTAAATACGGGTATAATTGAGTTTCATATGTCCATAATATACAGGGCGTTCCGTTAATCTGGGGAAATGGCTGAACCACAGATTCCTGGGGCAAAAATATTTTTTTGTTGGAAAACCGAATAAGATATTAAATGTTATTAAGAAACAAAAAAGTTATTAAATTAAATGGTCTTTCAAGTAGTAAAAAAAACCTTTATTAGCAGCAAAAATTATAAACATACTAAACATAATAACGTAATAATATTTCTTCCCTCTCCTCTTCTTTTTTTTCTCTTTTTTCTCATACCTCTTCTCTTCGTTTCTTTCTTTCTCACCCTTTTTCTCATACCTCTTCTTTCATACATTCTGCTACCCTTCTACAACCTTCCACCCATTCTGCATCCACTCCCTTAAGTTCATTCGCCAAATGTACCCAGGTATCCTTCCCTTCCTCGCATAACACACATCGCCCGTAACTCTCCCCCATCCATCTCTTTCTCCCTCTCTCTTCCGCCTCGCATCTCGCTCTTGCCAAGGTCACCCTTTCCTCCCTTCCCAAGCGATTATCCTCCAGGTACCTTGGCTTCCTTCCATGCACCTGCCACTCCTTGTAATTCTCCTCACCCTTGTCTCTTTTGCCCTTCCACCTCTTTCGCCTTTTCATGCACCCATCCCGCTACATTCACCCCTTGTTCCACCCACTCCTTTACGATCCCCTCTGACATTTCCACCCTCTTATACATCTTTCTCCTCTCCGCTCTCCAGTCACCCATGCCTTCCTTCCATACCTCCTTCACCAATCTTCCCTCTTCTAAACCCCATAATTTCATTTCAAAACCAGCCACTCTCTTTATAGTTTCGCACCACATACTCTCCCTATGTGTTTCCCGAAGCAGTATGTATTCGGGTGTCGACTTCTCAACCCCTAACATCTGCTTCAGGAAATACTCCTGCTCTCTCTCAACCCTCTCATACCTCCTAACACCCCACACTTCCGCCCATACATCAAGATCGGTCTCACACATACATCCCAAAGATCACAAGTAACTCTCACATTGCCATCCATCCACTTTCCCCATCTCTCTCTTACCGCCCCCATGCTTTTCTGGCTTTTCCCTGGATCCACCTAATATGTTCTTCATACCCCCCCGAGTTCTTAAACATAAATCCCAGGTACTTAAACATTCTCACTCTCTCTATCACCTCATCCTTCCACTCTAGCTCTTCCACTCTTCCCTCTCTTCCTTTGTTCCTAAATCTCATCCACTTTGCTTTTCCGACATTCACTCTTAACTCTCTTTTGTCCATGTATTTCTCCACTCTCGCTAACATCTCTTTTACTCCCTTCCAATCCCTCGCCATTAACACCATATCATCTGCATATGCCAGCATCCACACCTTGCTCCGCCCGATCACTTCCCCGGCCGCCTGCCCTTTTATCAACACATCATCTAACTCCCCAGTGTATATATTAAAGAGTATTGGGCTCAGCGGGCAGCCCTGTCTCACCCCTTTCCATACCCTAAACTTCTCTGATCTAGCGCCTCCCACTTTCGCCACTTCCCATGTTTCTTCATACACCCTCCTTACAAATTCCACCATTCCCTTACTCACTCCTCCCCTTCTAATACATTCTATCAATCTTTCCCTTGGCACCGAATCATACGATGCTCTCAGATCTAAAAAAAAAAAAACGCGTACACACTCCCTCTTTCTCCCATCACATGCTCTATGATCCTGGCCAGGGTAAAGATCTGTTCTCTTGTCCAAATTTTTGGCTACAGATAAGTTGTGTTAATTCTACTGATATATTTTGCGTTTTATAAAAACTCTAACCACAATGTGTTGAAATATGCTTGCTTCCATTGACATGTCTCTTTTTAACGAGGATGTATCATTCTTGGTTAATTCTAATATAAAAATGACTAAAATTGATGATGTTGCTCCGTCATAGGAGATCCAGTTTTGAGTACAAATATTATAGGTCGTTAAAAACCCTATTCTTCTCGTTTTACTAGATACACTAATCATCTCAATTTGACATTGATATTGTCATTTTAATTATAATTAATTAATAATTTGCTATTATTGAAAATTGTGAAGAAAGGAGACTCGTATTTCATTTAATAGTTAGTTTATTTTCATGTAACTCAACAATAATTAAACTATAGACTGTGTTACTTATTCAAAGTGCATTATGTCTTTACGATTAAAGTGTTTCAAATTTTTTTCAATTAATAAGAATATTCTGGTATTATACTATAAAAATTTATAGTAGGACAAACACATCATATTGAAATTTTGCAATTGTCCTGTTACAAAATGTTATTTATATGTTACTTCTAATTATAATTAATGTTTCTTGAATAGTACTTTTACACATATACACTTTGTAATCACCTAAGTTAGGTTAAGTGGAAGAACAGTAGCAGTTATATGTCAACTATCTGAACTTCGCCTACACTAGAATAGATTTTATGTATTACATTCTTTCTTTAAATAAATAAAGCCGTAAATAATATTAAACTTAACGAATAGTTCGTCTTTATAGCAAATCGTTTTTTCAAGTCATAAGCCAGAAGGCTATATGTTAAAATTGTGGATATCTATAGGTAATTACCTGACTGATGTAACATCTCAATTGTTAGCATTTCATAAAAAGCGCCTTCTCAAAATTCACTTCCATCCAGCATAGTTCTAGGAGTTGTAATATGTTGTAACAGTAAAAATTGCATTTTAAAAGAATTAAATGTTAACTTCTCATCTGGCTTGACAGAATCTCATCCAATTTGGAACCTTTCAGCGTATGAGAGTAATATTCCAAAGATTTCAACATTCTGGGCATGAGATATCAATAGTTCAGGCGAAAAACAACTAACTAAAAATACTAAAATAGTTTATTACTGCATGTGAGATACATGTGTTAAGTTACAGTGTCAACTATTAGCATCTCATAAAAAAAACTTCATATTTAATTGCATCCAGAAAAATTCTACAGATCTTTTTAGGTTTTAACAATGGTTTCGTCGAATTAATTGTTAAAATTGAACTTGAATAAATGGGATGCTAACTTTTAAATACATTTGTTCAGGGGAGGTATAATCCGTGAAGCTCTATAGGCAAAACACCCTTCCTCAATACTTTTAGCGATTAAACGTGGCCGAGAAAACTAAATATACTAAAATATTTTTTCGGTAGTTCTCTCTTAGTAAAACTCATTGTTGTAGATTTACGAAAGTTTTCGTATTTTTAAATTATTATCTGATAAAAGGAATTCTGGTGAGCATCGATGTGATCAGAACTACGGAAACAATCTTTTAGTTTAATCCTAACTCTTAGAAATCAGTTGGATTTTTTTAGACACAATTTCACAATATATCTTGCACCAATAGTTTCCATTGAATGATGTTTCCAACGAGATCTTTCCCACAAATAAAACAAAGGCAATCGCATCCAATTACTCCTTTCGATTATTTGACGCCTCTTTCATATCTTCAATGATGGTTTCCAATCATTATAAAGACGCCTTAGGCGTTTTATTATATCTAACGCTTAAAAATAAATATTAAAGCAGTTGACAGTAGGTAACAACAGGAAACAAATTTCTTAAATCGTAACAATACGGCGTAAGACATAGGTTTTAAAAGTAACTCTACTGAATTTATAACGAGATGTTTTACAGATGACGTCAATACTTAAAAAAACTTATTTAACTCAGATGTATATTTCGTGGATTGTCAGGGTACGTGAATAGTTAGTCAGATGTATATTTTATGTTGCCTTATTTCATTTAAAAATCAGCTGCTACGACACCAATACCCAGTTGCTAATTGGTGTAAAAAGTCTAAATCAAATAATTTCAGATAATATATCAAATTATTGTTCCTTGTCAACAACAACTACAGACCGGTTTCTATCTATTTTGGATCTTATCAGCGTAGCGCAGCTGAAGACAGGGAAACGGAGAGAGAAAAATATATTTATTCGCGGGATGGGTAGTGGCCGTCTACTTGCGATTCTCCATTAGGACGTCCTTTGTATTCTCCTTTTCAAAAAGTTGTTCTCCAAATATACTGGAATCTGGGGATATAACAACGTGAGCAAACTTTTTTTCAGAAGGTTTTACGTAGGGAACGTGATCGCTTCTTGAGTGAAGTTGGGTTACTCGCCTACAATCTTTAAAACTGCTGTCTAATTATTTGAAGGTTCTATCATCTATTTATATTACGAGGGTTGCTATTTATGTATTGATAACTGACAACACTGGTATAGCCAGGTGAAATCTGACATTGCCATCGTAAAATTTGACATTTTTAACGTTAAACGTACTCGGAACGTTTTGACGTTTGAGCACTATTTGTGTTGTTCACAGTAAGTTGAAAATTTCATCTCGGCCAAAAGATGCAATTAACTCGCGAAAATTTTCGAACTATGATTTATTAAGACTTTCGACATTGTCTTACTAAAGAACAGTACATCAATCAATTGAATTCAACTTTTGGCCATCAGGCGCCATCTACAGCTTACTTATCGCTGGTACACTGAATTCAATCGTGGACGTAGTTCGTTTACGGACGAAGTTAAAAAATGTCGACTAAAATCAATCAGTCATTGTTCTGAAAAATATCGATGCTGTGCGAAAATTAATTGAAGAAGATCGTCATGTGACATATTACGAAAACGAAACCAGCATACATAAGATTTTGCATTGAACTTTTGGGTGTTCGGAAGTTGTGTGCACGTTGGATTTCACATTGGTTGACATGCTCAAATAAATGCTCGTGCCCTATAGGACATCGTCACAGGTGACGGGTCATGGGTTTTTGGGGTAGAGCTAGAAAGAAATTGGCCAATCAATGTGAAGCAACGCCAACAAAAGTTGTTCGTTCTCGAAACGTTTAGAAGCAAATGATGGCGTTTTTCTTCACGAAAACCGGTCATGTGGCTATTGTGGCTCTCGAAAATCTAAAGATCTAATTCGGTAAATTGTATTTGGACACACAAAAGATCGAATTGATGGGTAATCTGCCTTACAGCCCAGACTTGGTACCCAATGACTTCTTCTTGTTCCTAGTAATTAAAGATAAACTGCGTGGACAGTGCAGAAGAAGCGGTTAAGGCCTTCAAAACGCATGTTTTAGAGGTATCTTCTGCCTGGAAAAAGTGCTTTGAAGGGTGGCTCAATCGCATACAAACGTATATAGATATATAATAGATTCTTAAAGGCGATTATTTTGAAAGCAATAAACATATTTTTGATAAAATTAATTTGTTTATTCTTTTCGAGTCTGGCACCGATGTTATGTAGCCTCTAACTATGATAGGTTATAGCAGTTGTTCTTCAATTTTTTTTGCGGAACTACTGGGGCTCTTTCAACTGTGTACCGATCGATAACGAAGGTAAAATTTGTAAAATAATTAATACTTAATTCCTAATACTACAAAATGCAAATTTTATACATATTTGATACTATTTTTTTTTTCTGAATATCTAATTTTGGGGGAGCACTTCACCTAATCCCACGGAACACCGGTTAAGAATCACAAATTTATGTATTGGGTTCCGGTCAATAGATGTCTACACTTGTATTTTCAACCAACTACCTTCAGTCCAATCACCTAACTTAAATACCATTTGACAGGAGATACTTCTATTTAACTATCAATCAAATCAAAAGAAAGTTATTCTCTCAATTTGGTGGGATTATAAAGGCGTCCTGTATTTTGAGTTGCTATCACAGCACCAAGTGATCAAAACGGCTATGTACTGTATCCAATTGGATTAATTAAATGAAGCCATCAATGAAAAACGACTAGAAGTTGCTGGAGCTTAGATTAATTAATGTTTTGATTTGTTTCGACCTTTGTAAAACTCTTTGTGTGATAAACAATTCAATTTAGACAATGGTATTTTTTGACCGTCACAATCCGAAAGATGGCAAATGGTTATCTATAAAATGGTTAATACATAACTGAATAAAATTATATCTTTCTATAAAAATCACTTATTATTATAGTAAAAATGGTGATGTGGCCATCATAGTACTTTCCCTATATTTTACTCAAAAACTATGAGGTTTACGCAAAAAGCTATTCTTAATGATTTGTTCACTTTTGAATTCTCTATAATTAATATAAATACAAGTTTCATGTAACTCTAATAGTTTATTAGAAATTGGCAAAAAATATCAAAATTTTCAATTTTTATTTTTTTTCTCAAAAGTTAAGAATTTTATGAAAAATATGTTTTAATAAAACTTATTCAGTTTTTCATTTTCTTTAACTTTTGTTTGAATCATTTTTCAAAATTTCTCATATTTAGAAAAATATCACAAAAAAACAAAAAAAACGCCTCGAGTAAACTTCCACTTCCGGTCTATGAATGTTTACCAAAAGCTTTTCAGTTCCAGTTTTTAACGATAAAACCTTAAGTTTGAAGTTTCATCTCAAACCGATAATTCGTTCTTGAGATACAGCGCCCACCGACAGACAGACAGACAGACAGACAGACACACACACAGACACAAAATTTTTTTTTCCAGAAATTAGTGTTTTGAGTTCAGGGGACCCCAAAACGGATATTTCCGCAAAAAAAATTTTTCAAAAAAAAATCACGATCACAATACTTCCCCTATATTTCATATAGGGAAAGTAAAAAGAGATGACTTAAGACATAACCCAATATAATTTTTGTTGAATCCGTTAATAAGTTGTCAAAGTATAAATATGTTTCAGGTTAAGAAAACTAATAATAATCAAATCAAGGATCTAAAATTTTGATATTTGACGGAATTTTAAGATTTGTTAACTCAGTGTCAATGAAACAATGAATTTCTCTTGAATAGTTATGATACCTATATCAAATTCGTAGTTATTTGTTTTTACTTCGTTTAAATTTATATTTACAGAATTGCGTTGAATTTTTAATTTATCAGATAATTCACTTTATATTATATTTGATTGCAAGATGTTATCCTAATTACCATTTGAAAGGTTTGATCTTTTGCAGTGTCTGTATCCTGATGAATTAAAGTTAATTTAATTGAAATTATGCAATGATTACATTTAAACTATATATTTATCAATTTACTCTCGTATACACTGTTTATTTACAACTATCATACACTACTATTCTTATAAGTATATAAGGCCTGTGTATTTATAGTACGTCGCTTATTCCGGCAGGCTCAGGATGGATCACTCGCGGGGTTTTTTGGATTTAACTGAAGCCGGTTCGCATAATCCTTCATCGTTCGTCCACGATCGACCCCACGTTCCTATTCCATCCTCAAGCGTTCGTTACAACACTAATTTCTGTTTTGAACTTTGTTTAGTCAGCAACGCTTGAATATTTGTTTTTCGTGTTAATTTACATTAGATTGAATTGTGTTAAGCTGCGGAATTAGATCATCTATTATGAAGTGTTTGATTTTAATAAACTAAAAATATGTAAATTTCAATATTCGTTTATCAAATAGACGGAATTAATATATCAACACCAGGACAAAGAAAGACAAATAAAAACGGGCTTCGAAGCCTCAACGAATTCCTCTTTCTCCCTTACTTCAAACATGACGTTGGTAATGCAATACCTTCCAAAACGCCGACTAAGGCTAATCAAGATACAGATTTGTTCTTCGTCTTCTTCGATTCTTCAAGTCGCAGGTTAACTCTTTACCTTGATAACAGCCGGTTCTAAGCACCATGCAAGTAAATTACAATTGATTAATTGATATCATTACCTCTTATGAAGTTAAATTTAAATATCAATATTTTTATTTAAACTAAATTTGCAACCTTATAGTTTCTGGATTGAGTTTGCCAAGGGTGATCAAATCATTGAGCACTTAGGCCTCATTAGGCCTAACTAGGCCCGTTGTGCCCCCCTGACTGGGACAGCCCTGCGTTGTTCTATCACTCATTTAGCCACCCAAGGTGGCGAGCAAAGGACAGCACAACGCTTGGAGGGTTATCCCTTATGTTGGCCATGTTCGGCCAGAGCTCCCCTAGCATGGACTCTCTAAGGTGGACGAGAGCCGGGAACATTATAGTTTATCAAAATGTCTAATAGTGTGATTCCAAAAAATAACTCACTAAAACTAGGATGTATCATTAGTAAGTGTTAATCTCTGTAGTTATTGCGAAACAACGGCTTCAAGCATGCCGACGTTACTGAAATTGCATGTTTTTTCCGTCTTCAAAAAAATAAGATTAATGGTCTTGATAAAAGTATACTATGCGGTACTGTTCTACTAATAATAATGGAAGATAAATTTACTGTTAATTAAATTGTCGTATATTTATAATACATTTATTTTTAGAGTTAACATAACTCTACCAGCAGGAATTAAAATAACAAAAGTGAAATCCACTAAAGTAATTGACGGATCATCGACAAATGAATTTATGAAGAAATCAAGAAAATGTTCAGTTTACTTACCTGTAAAACCGCCAACGTACTTGTGTATATTGTGCGAGGAAAACTTTCCATCTTTTGAAACTTTAGATAGTCACATGAAACACCCCTGCCGGACCGTAATAATTACCTGTTCAATTTGCGAAAAATCGTTCAAAAATAAATCAAGGTTAAAAGCGCACTTAACTACACACAACGAGAAAGAAAAGTATCCGTGTAAAAAGTGTGGAAAAGAGCTCTCAAATACAATAGCCCTGCAAGCCCATATGGAAATGATGCACACAAAGTATTTCGACGCTTCAAAAGATGGCTTCGTGTGCAAATTTTGCCCAACTACATCGCCGACGAAACAACTAATTTTGAAACATATCAATCAGAAGCACTTGCACGTTAGTACGTACTTGTGCGATGTATGCGGTAAGAGCTTTCGGCAGGAAGGTGGGTTAAGAGCCCACAAATCTATACACAGTGACGATAAGCCTTTTATATGCGAAATTTGTTCCAAATGTTTTAAAATGCAGAGTACTCTGCGCGCACATTTGCAGACACATAGTACTGAAAAGAGATTTGTTTGTGATGAATGTGGAAAGGCATTTAAGAAGAAATCTACGCTCTTTGGACATAAAAGACAACATTCTAACGATTTTGATTTTTAATATGTTTGTAAAAAGAATACTTTTAGATCTGATCATATTGAATGTTTGGGAGTTATTGAGAAATAAATGTAGAATTTATTTATGTTTTGTAAAATTTATTTTTAATAAAAAAATACCAGTGTTAAATCTGTTGTTTTATTTAATGTATTGTACTGGATTGTGTTTATTCAAATGATAAATAAATTAAGTGTGCAAGTACCATACATCATATAAATAAATTATGTTGAAGAATATTTTAAAATATTTAAATTAGTATATGATGTAAACTAGTTTATGGTTTATTCAACATGTCCTTTTTATTCATAGTAATTATTGATTAATTTTCTAGAATTTAAATCCATTGGGTTATTTTTTCTGAAGTAAGCTAAAACGTAAATATCCATCACTAGCTTCCCTGGTAAAACAGACAAGAAAAACAAAATTTATACTTGTGTGATTTAAAGTTTGCATCAAAGCTGTTGATAGACATTTATTCAAATTAAAATCAATTTCATTCTTTAGTTATATGTTGTTACTCTAAATAAAGATCTTACAATATTTGAAACCCTATAACTTCTAAATGATGGAAATCAGACATATCCTAAAATAGTTTCTTAGAAATTGATGATCTATCATCTACCGAGGTTTTTTCTTCAAATCTTAACAAATGGCTATAAACATTGGTTAAATAAACTCATGTACAAATAAACAATTAAGATAAAAAGAGAACATGATTGTTATATTTTCTGAAAAATTTTATAAAGTAAATTTTCTCAAATGAAACACTTTTAAACTTATATAATTATAGTCACTAAATAAAGTCTCAGTTATATAAACAAAGTTTAAATGTGTTTCATTTGTGAATTGTGATGTATAACGAAGTAGAAGCCTCCACCGTTATCAAAGTAAATTTTGTTTTCTTGCCAAAGTGATTTTTGGTTTGGATAGTTGACTTACGATTTGATTTACAGGAACCAGTTGTACTAATATGTATCAGAGATTATATTTTTTTTTAAATTTTTCTTGCGATCACACCCTAAACTTCATACTTTATACTTAGATATAATTAAATATGATTAACTAGTAAGATTTAATATGAAAATATTCATTCAAATTTTACCTCATTATCAAATGTTTTGATTTTTATTTATTATGTTATTTTATTGTATATATATTTTTAATATAAACAATCTGTAAATGGTAATTAATTCATATTGTGTTTTGCATAATAAATCTGTTAAATGTTGCATTTAATGTATAAAAGTTGAAAAATAAAATAAAGTAATTAAAACGTACCTCGGATTTTTTTTTACCTGTCACCATAATATATTACATCTACAATCAACTAATTATTGACCATTGTTACTATACAAGAAAATTAATTTACCTAATATATAAGTTTCTAACATGTAATGACGGTAGGTATAAAAAGAGTGTATACATTGTAAGGGGCTTTTCATTTTAGATTCACGATTATAGTCCTCTATTCATATTATATCTCAATTATTTTTTAGGTACAATAGCATATTGAAGAATGTTATATGTGGTCCGTCAATGACTATTACGGAATCAAAGAGGAAAAACACCAAACCTATCAAACTCACTATCAAAGTGGACAAGGATGGCAACATGGGAACTAGTGAGAAGGTCGTAGGCAAGAGGCGCCCGAAAGTGAAGCAAGTTTTCACCGATTCTAACGAGGAGGACAAGGAGGAGCCAATCCACTGCGACTTATGCGACACGACATTCAAGAACAATATTGCTTTCGGTTTACATTCAATTCAACACAGGGATGATAATCGATATTATTGCCACATGTGCCCTCATTCATCTCCATCCAAGTATCATTTCGAAATGCATATCAAGGCTCATGAAGGCACCACTAGGTATAAGTGTGAGATTTGTAATAAAGCTTTTACTGTAAGCACTCATGCTATTGAACATAAATATTTCCACACTGGGGAAAAACCATTTGGTTGTGATATCTGTGGAAAGCATTTTATGTTCTCTTGGTTTTTAACGTCACACAGAAGATCTCAGCATTGGGAGATTGTAACCGGTATGCCGCTAGTGAAGTATGATTGTGTTATTTGCAACAAGCATTATACATCCGCTACTGGGTTAAGGAGGCATAAGCTGAGTAAACATAATGATGAGGGAGTTGATCCTAGTGCCTTATGTGATATTTGTGGAAAACGACTCTCGAGCAAAGAAAAGCTGAAATTTCATAGGAGAATCCACACCGGTTACAAACCTCACGAATGCCAGATTTGTGCAAAGCCTTTTAGCAGAAAGGAGCAACTGAAGGAGCATGAGAGGGTACACACTGGAGAAAAACCTTACATTTGTAAATACTGCGGTAAAGGTTTCACCCAGCGGAGTCCATTGAGGATCCACGAAAGAACACATACAGGCGAGAGACCTTATGTTTGTAGGTTATGCGGTAAAGGTTTTATATCAAAAGGTGTTATGGACACTCACTTGAAAACTTGCTATGGTGTTAATTCTCAGGAAATTATTACTTAAATTAGTGTGATTTGTAAGATAGGTTATGGACAACACTTGGGTAGGGTTAAATAAAGTTTAATCAACTTTGTATAAAGCAATGATAATATGTATAAGTTTTAACTCTGAAAATAATTAAAGGCAATCAATAATTTTTATGAAAATAATAAACATTTAAAATGTTTAGTATATTGTATATAGTCGAATCGTCGATATCTAACTGTGACGTATCACTTCATATTGGATGAATAAGTTTAAAGTAAATCCATAACCATAACCGCGCTGATTTAAAATTTAAATTTAAAAATTCCTTCAATGTCATATAAGAGAAATTTACGGTTATGTTTAAGAATATGTGTCAAAATGATGTAAGTCATGCGCAAGCGCAAGCTTTAAGTTCCCTGTTCTTTAACATGCAGACACACGTTCCGTCTTCTTCACTCTGTCCCGGTCATCTTAGGATGATAAAATAACCAGATGGATATTAGTTGCTATACCTTTTTTAGTACGAAATTTCATGCGTCACCCTCAGCTCTCGGCGGCTCGAATATATCCCATCCCTGATATTAATTTCACATCCTCAATGAATTTTGTTGTTTTGTTTTACATCTAAGTGATTGAAATCTATATGAGGTCGAACAATTTTTTCTCCATTCAATAAATAATTTTAATTAAATGACATTACTTCATACAAAGTTTACTGTACTTTGGAATTTTGTTATAATATTCTACTTGTAGAGTAAATATTGCTAATTATCCTTTCTTTTACACATTAAATGTTGCGCCTTTTCTGTGCATATTAATATATGTCAGTACAAATGTATTTTGCAAATTATAAAATAAACGATTTATTATGTTTAAAATATTCTATTATGATATTACTGTTTATTTTGAATATAATTTATATTATTTGTTTCAATTCAAGTTCATTTGTTTCAATTATCCTTTTACTTTAAAAAGTTTTTCAACTAATTTATTCAATTAAACAGATTGGTTGATTAAGTTACCTGAAGATCAAATTAATTTGCACTAATAACCTTTAACATAAATATGAAGATCTGAATCCTAAATATATTTAAAAGAAAACATTTTTGAATTTTTATCTATATAATCAATTCAATCTTGTAAATATACAAAAATATTTTTGTTACTTCGCATATATGGTAATTAAACATTGTTTCTTTACACAATTGGTTTATATATTAGAAGTATCTTACAATATAATGGTAGGTATATAAAGTGGTTGGATATTCATACATATCTTTAATAAATTATTTTTTTTGTTTAGGTTCAATAGTATAATAAATTGAAATAATCATAGGCGAGGAAAAGAGAACAGTGGACAAGGATGGCAATATAAAAACCAGTAAGATAATTGTAGATAAGATATGGCAGGATATTAATAAAGAAGATAATATGTAGCCAAATTACTGAGATATTTGTAAGAAGGTGTTTAATAAATATTGTTTTTAGTTTGCATTACATTCAACATAGGAGCTTTGTGGTAATTCATGATATAAACTAAACTAAAACACTTACTTTTTTGAACACAGTAAGTGTTTTAGTTTTTTTCCGCTAGATGTCTATAGTGAGCCATATCTCATGATATATTCATAGCATCGGGTTATACTATACGGTAAATTAAAGTTGATATTATGTTTCCAATATAGAGGTAAAAAAATCGATACATTCTTCAGTACTACTACGAGAAAGGCGAAACAGGTGACCAAAAAAATTATGCTGTTTTTGGATCCAATAGCATCCGCAGTGTAGAGATGCTAAGCGACACCACCTTGGATTCAATACACTATCGAATTCAAGACGAAAGTGGTGGTTTCAACGATTCCGTTCTAGTAATACGGAGGTCGAAGATGAGGCAAATCCTTTCGATAAAATCATAGAAATCGTCGAGTCAGACCGGCCTTTGAGCACTTATTCCATGGTCCAGGAGCTGAAGATTAGCCAGAAAACCGTTTAAAACCATTGTGATAAGGCTGGTCTCAAGAAGAATCTCGATGTATGCGTGCCACACAAATTAACGCAGAGCAAAATAACTTTTTTGACCAAATTGATGTCTGCGCTTCTTTGATCAAACGTAACGAACGCAATCCATTTATGAAGCGGGTGGTGACTGGTAACGAAAAAAGAGCTACGTACAAGCCAAAAAGGTGTTGATCAACAAGCCTGCATTAACAGCAAAGAAAGTTTTGCTAAGTGTTTGGTGGGATTAAAAAGGTAACATGGCCCGTTAAAACACTGAATTTGAACTTCTACTGTAAAAAACTGACCTTATTAAACACAATTGGCCAATAGAAAGGATATTCTGTTCTATCAAGACAACGCCAGACTGCACATTTCTAAAACGATGCGCTAGAAGTTGAGAGAGCTTGGATGGGAGGTTACCGAATAGTTTAGACTTAGCACTAAACGATCATCATATTTTCAAGCATTTGCACAACTTTCTTGGTACAAAATTATCCTAAAAAGAAGCTTATGAACATGAGTTGGTAAAGTTTTTTACTAATAGGAAAGGTAGGATTCTGAAATAGCCTTCAAAATGGACAAAACGCACATGTTTGATAAAAATCGGATACTCCTAACTATGTTACTTCATCTAATATAACTTTGAAATCCACACTGGGGTTCGTGAAGGTACTATAACTTATAATGTATGTTTGTACAAGATTTCACTTTGAGAACCTATGCTAGTGAATATAAAGACATTATCATTAGGAGTTTATATTTTTGTAAGTATTATTTTATTATTTGCAACACACATTACAAGCTTGGGATTAGGAACATAATGATGAAGGAGTTGATTTGCTTCATATGATATTTTTGGGAAAAAGTGAAGAAAAGTAAAGTCAAGAACAGTGGCAATTTCATTAAAGAATATATACAGGTTATTAACCAGTTAACAGAATTTGACAAGTAAGGGTGGGCCATCTCTTGGAATCTTTTTGAACTACCACTTTATTTTTACTGTTATGATATTTGACATCTGACGTACGACAGTTCTTCAGTATACTCCCGGTTAACGAAATGGCACGCTATACGCTCGATGAACGTTTGAAATGTTAAAAATTTACTATAAATGTAATTCGTGTATTGCAGAATCAGTACGAAAATTGCGTACAAAATTCGGTCGCGAATATGCACCAAATGCAAGTGTTCTGAAGAAATTTGTGCACAAAGTTCGTGAAACTAATATGCTGGTGGACCGTACTAAATCTCCACACGCACGTCCGGTTCGTACACCCGAGAATATTGCTGCTGTAGCCCGTAGTGTGCAAGCCAACTCGAGAACATCGACTCGTCATCGCCCGCAGCAATTGAACATTAGTCGCACTACCATGAGGCGTATTTTGCATAAAGACATCGGTTTATTCGCATATAAGGTCCAAATAACACAACAGTTGAAGAGAGTTGATCATCCACTTCGATACAACTTCGCTAATTGGGCCTTAGAGCAGCTGGAAGCCGATGGAGAATTTTGGCAAAAAATTATCTTTTCCGATGAAGCGCATTTTCACCTCGGGGGCTATGTAAACAAGCAAAACTGCAGGATTTGGGCATCGGAAAACCCACACGTGATCGTTGAGCAGCCAATGCATCCCGAACGAGTGACTGTATGGTGCGGATTATGGGCCAGCGGCATCATCGGCCCATTTTTCTTTGAATCTTGCGAAACGGTCAACGGTGACCGCTATAGGACTATGATAGCAAACTTTTTTTGGGAGCAAATTGCTGGTTTGGATGTGAGCAACATGTGGTTCCAACAAGATGGGGCGACATGCCACACTAGCAAGGAAACTATCGACTTATTGCGGTCAAAGTTCGAAAATCGTGTAATCAGCCGTCGTGGAGATGAATGTGCCATTATGCCAACGATCCAGCAACGATTGGCGATCTTAAAGTCAATATCCAAAATGCCATTGCTGAGATAGAGCCGCAGACGTTGGAAAATGTTTTGAAAAATTGGATTTAACTGATGTTATATTCCATGTATAACCGGATACTCTTGGCTACAAAATTCCTTGTGATGGCCCACCCTTTATTAACTACATGTATACAAGAAGTGTACAAAATCAATTTATAAAAATACTTTAAAGAACAAGGAGTAAAATCGTACATTAGCAAATGTGCTAAAAGTTTCAACCAAAGAAGCTATTAAAAATTATGAGAGATCATATATTGGTTTTTCTTGTTTCAGAATTTATTTTTACCCATTCATTTAAAAAGTTTCATAATGTGTTCAAAAATTAAAGTTTGAATGAAATAAAAAACATAATTTTTTTAATGGTTATTCAATCGTAAAGTAAGCAGAATTGTTATTGAATTAGGTCCTCATATAACTCGTGGTGAAACATTGTGTAATGTTAATTCTGTGTTACACAGACTAGGCTTATGTATGGAATAACCCATAAGAAAAATTACCTTCACTGCTTTGTTGGTATATAAGCAAAACTTTGCGGGGTAGTTAGCAAAAATCTTTGACTTCCAACAATTCTATAAAAAGAAATCAAATGGTATTCAATCACATTATCAAGGGGGGTTATTCTCATTACCAAAATAAGATAGTACATTGCCAGGCAATTAATTATGATGTATGTCATGTAGCACCGTCTTGTTGAAAACATGTACAGGCGACGTCAATATTATCCTATTTATTCAGAAAGAACTGTTATTATGTCGCGATACCGAACACTAGCAACATTCACTGATTGGCCACCTTTTTTTTTCGAAAAAATATGGCCCAATGAAATCCGAACTAAATACTAATACGTCGAGGAAACGGTTGCTTTATGACTATCTCTGAATCCAAATGCGGTTTTGATTTTGAAGATTGACGAAATCATCAGGGTGCAAATGTACTTCATCGCTGAAAATGATATTGTTTGAAAAATTTGCATCCACTTATGATGTTTCATAATCCATTCAACAAACTTTCTTTGCTTTAGGTCATTAGGTCTTAATTCTGGTATCAATTGAACTTTTTAAGCATCGAGACGCCTATCTTCAGTGTAGTAGACAGCTTCTTTAGAAATTAGAAATTTTTGTTTAATGTTCATGGGCTTTCATCAACACTCGATATTAACAAATGAACGGCTTGTTTTTGGTTGACCAGTGTGATTATCATAACCAATTGATCTAGTCTGTCTTCACAGTTGAAAAAGTTGAATCACTATTCCGACCATATTTTGTACGAATTTTTTGAATTGTGACTGCCAGACTCAATTATTTTCTGAAATATTGTTCAACAATGAAAACGCGTTATTCTATCGTGTAACGCTCTATTTTTACCAACCTTAAATTGGATTTAAATCTTGTATTATTTTTGGAGCACTCGTTATAATTTTTTTTTTGAAAAAAAACAAATTGGCTGCCAACAAGTTTTTTTGTAAAATGTCAAAAAGTTTTCTTCTTTGTTTTTAAGTTTTATTTTATAAAATGAGTAAGAATATGTTTATTTCATTTTGATGCATTTTTTAGACGAAATTACGGGTTTTTTATATGTCAGTCACAGATGACTGACAAAGCTCCAATGGCTCCCCGTCAGGCAATGTGTCAGTCACGTGTCTCACTCTCACAAACATTCTCTCTAACAAATTCAACGGCTAAATTTTATTTATTAAATATACGGATTTTATTTCAATATACATTTTTTTTTCAAGATTGTACAGCTGTTTAAAGAAATATTAGGCCAAGTTGTAGTAACGTACAGAAGGGCTGTATCAAGCAATCCTAGTAACAATTAACACAAAACTCGTAACTGACAGCGCTAAATAGTAAGTTTAAAGTAGGTACTCACTGTCAGTCACTGACGTGGCCCCATTGGAATACTTCAGTATCAGTCAACGTTGACTGACAAAGCGGTCAACGTGTTAAATCCATCGTATAAATTTCACTAATCTTTGAAGTAATCTTTTATATTAATTGTTCCTCAAACATATACACCCAGTAGATTCAAATTTGGTGATTCACGAGGTCAGACCAGTAGTAGTTCTGCATGACCAATTCAAAGAAGTGAAACGGTGACCCGCCAAACTGTGCGTCAACTGTTGAAACAACTAGTAATCACTTTAACGATTTTAAATATATATTTACGTTTTTGTGACATTAGGCAGAGTGTTGTCATGCAGAAAAAGAACTGGATGACTTTTTTATTCGCATTGCGGGATTTTTCGCGTAATGCACGACTCGAATCAATCAATTATAGCCTATACCGAGACCCAAGTCCTGTGAGCTAAATTTTTGTATTATTTTTATGTGTATTTTGAAGTTTTTCATATAACAGGACTTTGTAAAGTAAAATAAATATACATATAGTATAAAACAACCTTTTGGTCCAATCAAATACCCAGCATGTTATTCGAATAATGAATATTCGGCTTTGGTGTTGACATTGAGGTCAATGGCAATAATTACAAAAAAAACTAAAACTAAAATTAAAAAAGGTATATCTTCGCAGTATTTTTTTCTTGGAATCCATTTCTCATCCCCAACTACAATCTGATGTAAAAGAAATCTTCTCTGTGTTGCCTTTGAAAATTCTCCATTCACAAGCCACCCAATTGCCTTATTTCTGAAGCATTTTTATGGATTTCAATGGTACAGAAACTTACAAATCGTTCCCTCCGAATGTTTTTGTCTCTCCAGAGCGAGGCTTGTCTTCAACGTTCAAGTCATCTTTTTGAAACGTCGAAACCCTACATGAATTATAAGCCTTAGCTTCACTTATTATACCAATTAAAGAAAAAAACTAAAACTTTTAGCAATTACTGGTTCGTTAAAACAAAATTTTAAACATTCAACTGAAAAATTGAATATTAATGAAATTTGTCTATTCTTTTCAAGTTCACAGAAATCAGCTATCATTATTGAAACATTTATAACACCAAGAAACATCTTTTGAAAAAAACCAAACTAAATTTTATTATAACTCAAATATTAATACTAAATTGATTAAAGATTTGATTGGTGAGGCTGATAATTGTTGAAAGTTCATCTTCAAAAAGTCGTTTTCGTATATGTGTCTATAATATCAAACTCAACATTGTGTAGTCTACCTGCTTATTCACTGTGACATACCTTCAAATTAGCTCACAGCATATCTCTTCTCGCATTGAGTATGGTGATTTTATCGAGTAATCACCTTCGTTGTGTTGGCCGTTCATAGCAGGTCTACTTCTGTTGTTTGATTTTAGGGATATGTGTTGTGGAGTAATTCCGTTTTCTTTGCACTGATGTTCGAACCAGATGTTTTGTTCATACGTTGTGTACTTCAATCGTAGTTTGAAATACCATTTAACCAATTCTCCATCACTGAATTGTTTCAAATAATTGATTGATGAGGCTGATAATTCTTGAAAGCTCATCTTTAAAAAGTCGTTCTTGTATACCTGTATGTGCTTATTTGAAGGTATGTCACAGTGAATTAGCAAGTGAACTACAAAATGTTGAGTTTGATATTATAGACACATATATGAGAACGACTTTTTGAAGATGAGCTTTCAACAATTATTAGCCTCATCAATCAATTATTTGAAAACAAGAATTGGCAAAATGGCATTTCAAATTACGACTGAAGTACACAAAGTGTGAACAAAACATATAATTCGAACATCAATGCAAGAAAACCGAATTTTTCTGTAAGTAAAGATGAAAATTGTGTTAATTTCGATTCTCGTTTATCACGCGATGAAACATTTTTAATATTAAGGGTTGTTTATAGAAAGGAATAGAAAGGAAAATTGTGAAACCAACCAAGTGCCTTTCTATAAATAACCCTTAATATGAAAATTGTGGTAATTAACAATTCCAAACCTAGATTTACTTCAAATCCATTAACAAAAACAAATTTTTGGAAGTTGTAAGATTGTAATATTTGAAGTTGTTGTGCAACTCCTCGTAATTTAAGTCTAGAATTAAAATTAAATAAATGATAAATGTTGTATTTAATTATTGTTGCTTATTGTCACTATAACAGTAAGAATTTGAGTTCTTCATGAATGAATCATGATTATTTATTTAAAAAGTGGTTCATATCTTTCCAACCTGAGGTCTGAACATTATACAAAATGGATTTTTCTGCGTTTTGTTATCAACTTACTTAAGATTAGTTGAAGAATTGAAACGGTCGTTCTATAGATAATTCTATAGATAAAATTTCTTGAGAAACTTCTGTGCATCCATGGAAACGTAGATGATAATTTTTCAATATCAAAACGACTTAGATTTTCGAGGTATATCCTTTTTTACGGCTGTCTTCTTCGTTTCAACGGCAAGAGAGAGGAGAGGCAAGTTATATTCTTCGACTTCTGACTCTTCTTGAACGCCACATCTACTCGCACTTTTTCCAAAGTTTTCTAGTCTTGGACTTTTGCGGTCTCCGTTCTAGCCACTTTGCTAAAACCAGTATCGTCGTTACTTAGATGGGTAAAATATGCCCAATACAGATCACTTTTTTGTTAAAATATTTTTCCTGTCCACACTGAAAGAATAAATAAAAACCATAAACTCAACTCTATAGTGTTTCCTATAACGTACAGACTAAAGAAAACAATTGATACCTTGAAGGCATAGTATTATTGACATTTCCTAGTCTGTAGACAACCAGTTTATATTGATTTCACTATTGATTATAGTTGGTTGGAGAAAAAGTTCATTTTATGAAAATTGTGTTTTTAGGTCTAAAAGGTATGTATTTTTTGGCCAGGTTGTGTAATCTTGTATACTGGTATATATTGAAAAAAAAATAGAATATTGTGTTATTGCCGATCGGCAATACCATTATGCAAGACTACACTACCTAACCAATATTCCTTTCAGACCTAAAAACAAAATTTATATGCAATGAAATATTTTTATAAACCAAACTATTTTCAATAGTGAAATCAATATAATAACGTTGCTCACTGATTGTCTGTAGACTGGGAAATGCCAATAATACCCTGACATGACCGTCACCTACCAAAAAAAATGCATGTAAAGCAGTAAAATAAAAATGTCAATTTTTTAATTTTGTTTTGAGGAAACTAACCCTTTTGAGGTTCGTAGATACCATTTTAACATTTTTCATTTCTAGAAGAAAAGAATGTATGGGTGTTTGTCGGTGAGTGCTGTATCTAAAAATCGCCAGAGATATTGAGCCCAAACTTTGCTAAATTTCCACCGTCATTAATCTTCATTTGCGTGTCCTCTTCATCTGGTATCTACTCCATCCACTACCGACGTAGGTATTTTCTGTCTTCTTTCTTGCTGTTGTCTTGCTTCTGGTTAACTAATCGTCATCTTTTTTCTTTTGGCACGCCAACGCCACCGGTAGCTACTAACTCTGCCATCAGTATGAACTGCATGTCGTTTTCTTTCTTGTCTCTTCTACGTGCTTGCCGTTAGTAGTTACTCAATTCACCATCAATAAATAGCATGCTGGATTCTTCTTCGTTCTTCACTCTTCTCTCTTCTTGTCACCGATAGCTACTGAGTCCACCATAGGTGTTATGCATATCCGATTTTTCTTTTTGGTATTGTAAACCGGGTGCCGTTGCATTGTCCCATTGCAGATACATTTGTAATACCAGCGCCATGTGCCGATCAATCACAAAAAAGTGTAATTTAGCCCACATTTTGCGATTGAATGGAATCCACGAATGTGTCATAATTCCAGGATCTTATCGATTGCATTGAAACAACAAATAAACTGTTCTTCACCTGTCTTTGTTATATGTTTCTTATTTTTATTTTGATAACATCTTTTGTGCACCACATTATCACACTCTGAACACTTTAGTCTACTATTTTCTTTCTTTATTTCGGCGTAACAAAATAGGCACTCCATTTATTCACCATTACCGCCACGGACCGGTTTTGATCTTTTTGGATCTCATCAGCGTAGCGCAGTTGGATACAGGTAATAGAGATGCACTTAGGAGGTATTTAACTCTCCGTTGATACTTGTTGAGCTACCCCCTTGATGGAACCAGATATGTAATTTTGGTGAAGAAAAATACTTGTTATGTTCCATATTATTAAACTTTAAACCTTTGAAAATGATCGAGTATGATCAAAACACGTGTCAGGAAACTGGAAATAAAAGTAACAATATGGAACGTAACAAGTGTGTTTCTTCACCAAAATTAACTCTCCGGGTTAACCATCGATACGATAACAACGGGTTAACAATAGATGGGACCTTTATGGTTTTATCGTATATGAAATCTATTCTTGTTGCTGCAAGAATAGATTTCATATTTGATTCCTACATCCATAAGTCACCAAAGAGTTTTGTACGCATTCTTCTTGCTATATACGGATAATTTAATCTCCACTTTATTACAAATACAACACCGATTTCTTTACAAAAAGAGAAATTTTGGACTTTGAGTTCCGACAAAGTGGAACTTTTCAGAGCTTTGATAAGTTTACGAAATTTTGTTTTGTTTGTTAAGTTTTAATTGTATTAATATTATTACTTTTTGCGATTTGCTTAGCCGGATGAATTTAGGGTAGATATGGTAATTATGTATATCAAAGCAACTTGTGTATAGCGATAAATCTTTTTTTTATATAAGTTAAAGATTTTAGAATATAAAGGCCAGGTAAAGTAAATTTGTAAAAATCCGTAGTCGGCTAAAATACGACTGACCGAAGATGCAATGTCTGATTGCAGTGTCCCCAAACAATAAGACTGTAAGTGACGTGGCTCTAGCATAGGGAGAAATATGCTACGCGAAGTGATTATTTTGAAACCTGCTTTGATAGGTTACGATTATCGCCGTGCAAAGTCCATGTCAATTGAGAATCAATGCGTACTCCTTTTGGTCGATTCATTTTGGATCATTCTCTTCGAGAGTGAGAAAGTAATCGATGTTGTTTTGTTGTCATTTAATTTGAGCATGATGCCATTTTATTTTTTTCGATGTGTAATTTATTATTAATTAACCATGTCTTTAATTTTATTTTTTATTTTTTATCTAATGTATCACGAAGTAAGTGCCTACAACCTCAATCACATGTCTTTAATGTTTTTATTGGTTTATTAGTGTAGTGTCACCGGCATATAATACAATTTCCCCATTTGCGATGGAGTCAGGCAAGTCGTTAATATAAACTAAAAACTGTAGTGGTCCTAGAATAGAACCCTGCGGGACCTCATGTTTTAATGGCAAAGCATCAGATACTTTTTCGATTAAGTGAATACATTGCGTTCTTCCTGAACGATAAGACATTAATAGTCTACAGTTTTTAGGGTATATATTATAGAAATATAATTTGTTAAGAAACACATTCGAAAGCTTTAAACAGATCCAGAAAACTAGTTTTAGATTTTGAGCCCCTTTCCAAGCAATCTATATTCATTTCCACAAATTTTAAAATTGCACCCGTTGCGGATCGTCCTTTTCTAAAGCCAAATTGCTCTTTTTGTAAAAGATTCATATCTTCAGACAAAAAGACATAAATAATAAATTATATGAATATGTTACATCTCTTCCTAATCCAACATAATGCGAGATAAGACGCGTTTGCGTACTCTCTTTTGTGTTGTTTCCTCGTAAAATGACAAGTAGTATTTTTTAATATTATGTTGGATTGCCAAGAAAAGTACTGGCAAGGTAATATGATGGCGACATCATTTCTAAATAGGCTTGAGCGACATATAAAATGTCGCATAAAGTCAACTGTCTCTTTTCAACTAAATTCGTAGTGTTTTCAGCACAGATTATCCACAATATGGCACAATGACAATTCTAGCTCCAAAGTAAAGTGAGCAACGGGTTCTTCGAAATTAATTCTCTAAAAGACACTAACTGAAATTTCAACACAGTGAAAATTTAGTGGAATCATATATTATGTTTCGGATATTTTCAATTAAATCTTCATTCCTTTTGTTTTCAAACCAGTAACCTTATACCTATCAACACCTTCAGTATATATATAATACGCTAAAGAAAATATCGAGAATCATTATTATCAACGGCAATATTATAAAATTGATTGAAAAGAGAATAGGAACAGATCTCCAGCAACTTATCACCCTTTACGAAATAAGATGCAATCATTATTGTTTTATGTACTTTCGAAAACACTTTAACAATAATTATGGGTTATTGACATGATAACATGGCATCGAATATTTTACTCGTTTGCACGTAATTTTATCGCAATTTTGCTCAATTGATTGTACAATCCTTAACCACATCAGGGCAAGTTTAATAATTCGGTTTTAGTTATTATATATGTCTAGAGTTTTGCTGAAAAAAACCAACATCACTATCAGGCCCAATTTCATTTTTTTGTGCATTTGATGGCTATGTGATGACATTGTAATAATTTCTGTTGTTTAATTTATCTTACATTATTTATTTTGTGGTTTATATCATCAACTGCATACGTGTTAAATTTGACCTCTCGCATTAAGTCAGAAAGATATGAAGAGAGACGTTTTGGATCAGTTATAATATTGTAGTAGTTCCTTCAATTAAGGTGTCTAAGTGTAGCTAAAATCATTAATTCGTTAATAACGAGCGATTAACATAAATCCACGATGAAGTTGCCGATGGAAATCTAAAGTGAAGTCTTGTAAATTTTGATATCACCATTTAACCGCAACCATCATTATTATTGTAGATATTACTCCAGAGATCTAACACCAATTTGGTCATCGAGTTTTGTTACATGTTTTGTACAACCTCTGACAATAAAGTTCGGTGAATAGTCCTGTAACATTAACGTAGATGAAATATTAACGATAGTTACTTTACTATCCTTCGAAATGGTCACCTCCCATAACCCTGCACCGCTGATATCTGCTATACATATTCTGGGAACTTTTCAAGAAGGCTTCTTTTGTCAGGAATATCGTTAAATCTCCTTTCAATGCTGCAAAGTATATTCGAATGTTTCATGAATGTCTACGAAGGGTACAACCCCAGTATGCACTACAAGGTTCATGTTTTTTTGTTCAAGACCATACTCGCCCTCGCACAGCCAATATTGCCAAACAGTTCTTCGCAAAAAGGGGGTGGGCAAATTGAACATCCACCATACTCGCCGTGTCTCAATCCTGCAGTCTTCTTCCCATTCCCACGACTCAAACTCGCTTTCAAAGGAAACTGATTTGATGATATTCCTGACATCCAACGAAACGCGACGAGGTTTTTGAACTCCATCCCAAAAGAAGCCTTGCATAGTTTTAGAAGATGACTATTTTGAAGGATAGTAAGGCAACTTCCGTTAATATTTCATCTACGTTAAGGTTGCAGGACTATTCACCGAACTTTATTGTCAGAGGTTGTATTATTATTAGCTAATCCGCATTTTTTTCGTATTCAGGCATTGAATAAATAGCATTATACCTTTCTGTGAGTTCATTAGGGTCTGTAATTGTGCGGTATTTTATTTTAAACAACTATTTATATTAATTTATTTACACTTATTTTGTTGTTCACATTTACACGTACATGTATAACATCCGTATTTATTTAGGCCAAATATATTTTATTTATATATTTATAGCATGGTGAAAGTTCCGACGCGCTTAGCACTCGAGGGTTTTTGGATATATGTATTCGAAACTGTTTCACTTTATTTGAATTATTACACATGATTTTTGATTCTTGCCAAAAACATAACCGAAAGTTTAAATATTACTTTTTCATCATTAAAACCTCTCTGTACTAATAAATTTAATATTTATTATATTATTGCAGTTAAAATGTCAAGATAATTGTGAGAAAAAGGTAATTATTATTTTTATTTACTTTTCCATCACAAGTTTATTTATTTTGATCTTACCAACACATTTTATTTCTATATATCTGCAGAACTAGTTACATTATAACACACAAGTATTAAATACACCATCTATGCGAGTCGAACAAATACAATTCAATTAACAAGATGGTGTATTTACTAGAATGTATTGTACATTTTTCACAAATTTAAGAATGCAGTGAAACCCTGATTATAAATTGGTTAGTTCAGCTTAGGCAAATTTTTTTCACCTTCAATTTTTTGGAGATCATTTAAATACTTTTCTTGGATAATTTTCTCACTTATTTCTTGGTGAAACATTAGAAAATATTAGGTAAATAATTGTTAAACACCTAGTTTGTTTGAACTAGTTGGGTAAATATACAAAATCAGTGAAACAAACTAAGTGTTTAACAATTCTTTACCTACCACTCAAAGAATAATTTTTCTCAACAGAAGAATATATTTTTTTTTATAATTGTTGTATTTGGAGTGAAAATTTTATAGAAGTTTATAATCGTAGGTTCACTGTTGTAATTCCAAATTGCTTCTCATTTACTTAAAATAATTTTTAGGCAAGTTGAAGATAACGAAGACGAAGCCATTGTTTCTGATTTTCTGGAAGTGCAGGTAGACAGTAAACCTGCCCAAACGGAAGATGACGTATTTGTTTCGTACGATTATTCCGATTATGATGATTCGGATTCGGATTATAAGCCATATGAAACAGATTCGAAGAGAAGATCTAAGAGAAATAAAAAAGATGAAAACTCAGTTTCTCTAGACTATTCGGATTCCGATTCGGGAGATAAGGTCACTACAAAAAGGAAGCGGAAGAAACTTGACGAGCGCAGTGTGTCGACTCTGTGCGACGTCTGCGGTAAGAAATTTGCCAACATGGACAGCCTGAAGTTCCACAAAAGAACTCATACCGGATACAAGCCGTTCGATTGTAGTAAGTGTTCGAAATGTTTTAGTCGAAAAGATCAGCTGAAGGAACACATGAGGATTCATACCGGGGAGAAGCCCTACTCGTGTGATGTATGCGGAAGAGGTTTTACCCAGAGGAGTCCTTTGAAAATCCACGAAAGAACTCACACTGGAGAGAAACCGTTTATTTGTAGTTTTTGCAACAAAGGGTTTACCGCTAAGGGGTCCATGAATGTGCACATGAAGAAATGTCAGGGTCCTATAGAGTGGCAGGATGACGAAGATCCGGATAATAGTGATTTATAGACACTGTGTTTATATATAAATATATAATAATATTTTATATTAAGTTATCTATTACATGTCTGTAGAAGTTTCCTAATAAATAGTTTATATCTTTTTTTTATTTTGATTGTGTTATGTATATGAAAGGAAAAAATTTAAAACTATTTTTAATCCTAGTTAGGTTAGTTAAACCTAACTATAGTCTGTTCGTTGGATCTTTCGTCATACGTCACAAACTATCGCTTCAAAAAACGACGAAAGTTTTACAGTGCGTTCTTTTTCTAACGCATTTGGTTTACTTTATCAGACTAAATGTTTTTGCGTCGTTTCTCGAAGCGATAATTTGTGACGACCAAAGATCCAACGAACAAACTATAACATAATGTTGGCTAAAAAGATTGGATGGATCAAGTTGCTAACTTACAATTTTTGAAACTTAAAATATGGCATGATGAATTAAATTCTCACTTAACCCGTGGTGAAACATTTTTATGATTATTTAACCTTCCAATTAACTTAAAATATGGCAGTTTTTGTAAATTACAAATAAATTATTTTGTAAAAATGTGTCTTTACTAAAGGTTTTCAAGAAACATTAGGATTTATCTGAAGAACTTTTCTTATTTAGAAAAAAGAATTCTGAGAAAAACTCAAAACGAGTCTTAACGAATAACAAGAGTAATTTTCTATATTGACTTAATATTTAGTTGTGCCTACTTGGAATTGGGATCAAGGTCAGATTTTAAAATGTTGGTTCCTCTCTATAGAATATAAATTTCAGCAAAATGTAGCAGAAATGCATTCCTGCCTAGATACATGTTGCTGGGTGGGTACATGACCTCTATCCAATCCTCCAACCTGTAGATTATACATAAGTGCTTTGGTGAATATTCTGTTTGGGAATGCGTGTAGGTCAGACGAAGATGCGGAGAATCTCGCAACACGGTATTTTGGGGGATATGGGGTATTATAACTTATAGAAGTAGGTCTCATTTAATATTTTAATAATATATAGCTGAAATGATATATCAGCGGTCTCTAAACTTTCCAGAATTAGGACCATACTCTTTACTCCAGTAAGTTCCAAGGGCGAAAACAGTTTAATTTTTTCTGCCTTTATCTATAATTTTTAGACTAGTCGCCCAGTACGCGTTTTAAGCGAGCATACACTTGCTGTCGCGGGCCAGATTAATGACACTGACGGGCCTGAATTGGTCCGCGAACCGTAGTTTGGAGACCCCTGCTATAGATATAAGTACTTTGGAAATACCATTTTAACCACAAGCAGTTTTATACTTGATTTAGAATATTATAACCTGTATTATTGTATTTAAAGATTTTACATACCTCTTGCTAGAGAAAAGCTTTAAAAATTCTTCCGACTGCAGTTTTAAAGGAACACTGCAACTACATATCATGTATTATCACATCCACTTAAGTAACCCATTACTATGTCGACTTATTGAGGGATAGATCCAGAAACATCAATTACAATCCAATCGGATGAACTGTCAACGTTATACTTCCTCACAGGTACTTTAATTTGTCGTTGTGGAAACTACATTTCTTCCATCACTCCACCATATCTATTTTATAGTTCTTCCAGTAGAATCGCTCTTGTAATTTCCACTCAATTTCTTTGATATAACCAAATGTCTACCGGAGTATCAATTAAAACTCTCTTCAACGACTTTCAATATTCTACTTCTAGGGATGAGAATATGTTTCAGGTCTTTCTTGCACTTACCCTCTGAATTGTTAAAGATTCGCATCAGCCGTCTTACTTTTATTTGAATTCCTTCTGTTTTTATTCGACTGGTTTTATTTCATTCTCTCAGATTTTTCTAGATATTATTTCGCCTCATTTTCGAATAAGTAAGGTCCAATCATACCGCCAGTCCAAAAACCGCACCAAACAGTGACACATTGAGGATGGAGAGGCTTTTCAATAAGCATTCTTGGATTTTCCGAGCCCCAAATGCGGCAATTCTGCTTATTCACGTAGCCTCCGAGGTGAAAATAGGCCTCATCCCTGAAAATGATTTTTAGATGAAAATCCGGATCATTGTGATGCATTTGAAGGACCCAATCAGCAAAGATACGACGTTGCTGGTGATCGACCCGCTTGAGTTCTTAACTGAACTTTAAAAGCGTTCAAACCTAAGTCTTTATGCAAAATGCGGTGTAATGTTTAATTCCAAATATCGACGAGGAATCGACAAATCTAGGTTTTCGTTAACACTATTGGCTGCAACAGCAATATTCTCAATTGTTCTTGAGTGACGCACACGGTTTTGATTCTGCACATCACTAAGTTGTCCCAACAGCTCAAATTTTTTAACCAGTTTTACTATTACTGGCCGAAAAGGTGCTTCAAGACGACCTAAAAGTACTTTAGTTTGGCGAACTGTGACTGCAAAATATTCACCATTTCTGTAGTGAATTTTAACAATTTCAATGCGTTGTTGAAGCATGTACAGTTGCATTTTTACTAATGGCGTAGTTTTTACTTGTCAAATGTCAAAAGATGACAGCTGCCCAGATAGCGGGCTATTCAAAATGAAAAATCTTATTGGAAAATCCTTTATTATCAGATTTTCCTGCAATTTCTTTTTGTAGATAATGTTCATTGTAGACCTCAAACCGCATAAACTATACACTTTTTGCACTACTCCTTCATGACTATTTTATAGTTCATCCAGTGAAATATCTCTCGTAGTTTGTTTGAAGAACATACCCAAATGTCTATTAATCACAACACCAAAAAGAAGTAGGTTTTTTTTACCAAACTTAGCCCAAACGTTTAACTATTGAAAGATAACAATTGATTAAAATTTCATTCATATGGATCAAGTGGTAATGATTGATTTTACGGGATTGTGTTCGGTTCTTTTCTGTTTTCGCTTTTCATCGTTTGTTTTGAAAGTTGGATTAGTCGATTATGTGAGTGTGCCAATGTGAAGTTCACCGCCAAAGGTGGTTTTTCGATTAGAGAAACTAATCCACCGTCAAGCGCTGCTATCAGTAATATATTAACACGGTCAGGAACGCCCCAGAGAAGGAATCGGGGAACAAAGGAGAACAAACCACCATCTTCGATTTATGGTAATAAGTACCGATTCTCCAGTACCAGATCAATTGCTGATCTATGGTTAGCTAACAAATGCTAACATGTAACCCTTCGAAAGGTTTACCGCAGAATCAGAACTTTTGGCTTGGAATCCTATCTATCACATCTTGTGTTACCACTAATGGCTCAACACTGACGGCAACATTTGGGGTGGTGTAGATTGCGACTGCATTGGAACCGAGCGTGGCATACGGTGATGTTTAGTGATGAAGAATCCGGATTCTGTTTGGGGATGCATAAGGGCCAGACGTAGACGTTGAGAATTTTCTGAGACTAAGGTGTATCAATACGTTTTTTCCGGTTTTTTGGTACAAAAAACACGTAATTTTCAAGGGAAATTAATTTTTGTTTTATTCAAAATATTATCAGATAGTCAGATGGCGCCAGGTCTGGCGAATACGGCGGATGCGGAAAGATGTTCCATCCAAGCGATTTAAAGGTTTTTTCACTGGTTTTGCTGTATGGGACGGCGAATTGTCGTGTAACAAAATCACTTTGCCATGTCTTCTGGCTCATTCTGGTCCTCTTTCGATTAATGCGTAGTTTAAATTAATCATTTGTTGGCGATAGCGTTGTGTATTAACGGTTTCAGCGGGCTTAAAGAGCTCATAATATACAATACTGCTCTTCCACCAGACACAGAGCATGGTCTTCTTGTCAAAGCGATTTGGCTTTGGTGTTGAAGGTAAAAGCCATGATTTATCCGTTTCGGGTTTTCAAAATAAATCCATTTTTGTTCCCGTCACAATTCGATGCAAAAATGATTTTCTTTCGTGCCGTTGAAGCAGCACTTCACAAGTGACTTTGCGATTTTCCATTTGACGTTCGTTCAAATCGTGTGGGATCCATTTACCGAGCTTGTTGATCTTTTTCATTGCTCGTAAACGTCTGCTGATTGTTTCTTGTGACACATGTAATGCTTCTGCTAATTGCCGTTGAGTTTGAGTTGAGTCATCATCTAATAACTCCTGCAATTTCTCGTTTTCGCATTTTTACTGTCTTTTACATTAAAATCACCACTTTTGAATTAATGGAGCGTTTTCACCATATGTTCCTGCCCGCAAACGTTGACTTTCAGCAGCCTTATTCTTTTGATTACATAAGAAAAGCAATGCGTGTCGCTAATGTTCTTCTTCAGACACAAAACTCGACATGATAAAACAATAAGCTAGTTTTTGGCGGATAAACTTGTGTGTGTTTATAGTTTAACGTCGCTGGCGCCATCTCTTAGTCAAACAGGAAAACACGTATGCATACACCTTTAATCTAATTAATAATTAGATTGAATTTTCTGTTGAGAGGCTTGTGAATCATACTGTAGGGATTATAGTATGGGGTGCTATAATTCATGGAATAGACCTACTTCCATGAGTTATTTGGTAACCATCCGAGGCAATATAAACGCTTAGCTATATGTGGATAATGCGTCGTGGTCACCTCCTAATATTTCGTCCATTGGGTGTGTAAGAGGCATTATGGAAAAAATAGAGAACTTGCAGCATCTTTAGCAGACGCTACAAGTTTTTCAGTACAAATTACAGGTTGCTTAGGATACAACCTCAAGAGATTATCGACCATCTGCTGGAATCGATGACACGAAGAGTAGGGGAGTGTGTAACCAATAGGGACGGACATTATTAATAAACAAATATGTTTTTTTCGTTCTTATTCTTTCAATTTTAATCATGGCTGTTTTTGTGCCAAGTTTGGCAAAAAAAATCCTACCCCTTTTTAGAGTTGCGATTTCCATGACACTGAGTATACCTGTAAAATAATCATTGAGAACCTCTTTCAATAATTAATAGAGAGGGCTTAGTACAAATTATAACACCTAATTTTCTTCCTGCACTCTTCATGATTCAGTCTTTAATAAATCTTTTATCTCTTTGCTAGAAGAATATTAAAAATTATAAATGACTTTGACGTAAGAAACTTGATTAAGAGTATTGATTCCTTTCTTCCTGAAGACTTGTGTCAAGTAATGTGATAATAAAGTTAATACTTGTTGCGTTACCCTCTTGATGGAAGTTTTAACTTTGATAAAGATAAACAAGTGTTACTCTTCACCTAATATTAATATGTTAATAAATAACTCCAGGGAAAACACGACTAAACACTTCTAATGCTTCCTTAATAAATGACAGATCACAATTAACATGTGAAAGACTACTCATAATAAATGTCTTAAGAGGTAAAAAGAGAAAACTAGGTCAACATATTTTTTCCAATTTTCTTTGAACGATTGATAGTTAATAAATGAGAAATGATAATAATTGTCAGATGTCAATTTAGATTTGGTAGGTTATGATAATTAACTGATTATAAATGACAAGAGTTAAAAATAGGAAACTTTATTATTGCTTTTTTTAAGGCTCCCTTGGCGTATGATAAATAACAATTGATTGTTGATAGATGGTGGAAGACAAATGACAAGAGGTGAAAATCGAAAATTAAACAAAGGCATTTAAAATTTTTCTATATTACTGTAAAAATTATCAAATTTTAATGTAAAATAGATAATCTAAAATCCAAATCAAAACTTTTAAATCATATTTAGTAATCATGAAAAGCATTAACTATTGATAATGAGTACATAGTACTCGAAATGTACATCTGGTATTAATCAAAATTATAAGTGAAGTAAGGAATTTTATTTTCGTTTCATCATAATCATGAAAAGGTATAAATCCTCAAAAAATAGAACATTTTTAATATTAATAAAAGGTAAAAATTGCTAAATAACTAAAAATAAATGTTATTTTGAAAAGAAAGAAATCTTTTGAAACATAAAATTTCTACTGTTGATAAAAATTAAAAGCATTAAATTACAGTCGACAAATAACATATGACTGATGCTTGATGTCAAATGACCTAAATGGTAAAAATAGAAAACTTAATCAAGGCAGATTGTAAATGGCAGACAACAGAAAACCAATAATATGACAGATAACGATAAATAAATGACTATTGACAAATAACTTGAAACTCTATCATGACGTTATTTAAGCTAACAGATGACAAATGTCCTATAAAGTGAAAATAGAAAATCCAATCAAGACCCTTTTAATACCCGAACAGATGACAAATGACAGTTTACTGATGACAAATAGCTGATGTCAAACTTCTGACAACAAATGGCAAATAATATATTTTAGATGATAAATTTCATATAAGAGATTACAATGGCTGATCGTAATTGATCGGGGACGGGTGATAAAAGAAAATTTGACCAAGAACTTTTTAAAAAATAATCCAATCAAAATGGCATGAAAAGTCACAGAAAATACTCATACAAAATGAGCCAGTAATGTCCAAAATATTGTCTAAAATGGCTAAATTTTACTGCTGATGAGAATACTATCTTCCAGTAATAACTGAGTGGAAAAGCCCTACGTGAACTCCACCCGCATGTCCACTGCTCTGAATTATTAAATAGTTTGTAAATTTATATAAATTGTTAGAATATTTTGTAAGTGGACACGCAAAGCAAAATCAATGAATCAATAATATCTTCTGAACAAATGGCAAGTAACAGATAACATATCACAATTCATAGTTGACAGATGAAAAAAGACAAATTACTGATGATAGATCACTGACGACGAATGGTTTAAGAGATACAAATAAAAAGACCATTTTCAAGACTCTCAGAACAGATAAATATAATAATGTTTCTGGAAAAGGTAACAAATAAAGCAAGTGACAGATATGCATATGATAGATGATAAAAAGTATTATTATATTATATTATATCTAAGTTATTGTATAGCAAAAGTGCTAAATAAAGATTATTATTATTATTAAAAATAATATATGAGAGATTAGAAATGACTGGAAGTAAAAATAGAAAACTATCAAGACCTTCTCCGTATTTCCTCAACAAATAACAAATGCCAATACCAATTTGGATTCCTATCCAAAAAATCAACCACTCTTCCTCTATCTATCCTAGCTTCCAATATTCAAACAAAGCACCTCGAAGCCCAATCGTCCGCCATAGCCTTCTTAAATATTAAAAAAAAGCGTTTGGTATCGAGGTTTGTCTTTACAAATGCGAACTTTTAAATAAACCCTGCCACTTCATCATCTTAATCCACGAACTCCTAACAAATCGCTCCTGCAAAGTAAAATTCCGCCAGTCTTTCTCCCATTTATTTGAAATTCAACAAAGCTCCCCCCTTTCACTATCTTGTACAATCAATACTGTTCAGACATTTTCAACCCCTATCCTGATTTCTTTAATCCAAACTTATGCCCACTCCTTTTCGCCGACAACACTGCCTTAGTATTACATGCTCCTACCCTAAATCAGCACTTTCATCTCTTCAATAACTCTAAATTCCCTCGAAACATGAATTTCCAAGTGGCGTATTGAAATCAACCCTTCAAAATCCTAACTTCTCACCTCTTTCCACAAAATAACTCCCTCATTGTCTAAAATCAAAATCCGTACATTCGAAGAGTCCCCCTCCCACACATGTAGATATCTTAATAATTAAACTCTAAATTATCATTCAAACTCCAAGCCTCCTCCATTAAATCGAATCTAAAAGTAAGGGCGCGGCATTTCCGTTCAAATAGCCGTCAATATATACAAATCATTTGTCGCCCATTGCTATATTATAGTGCTGATGGTAATTGACTCGGAACAAATTTGATCAAGACCTTTTTAAAAAACAATCATCAAAATGACATAAAACATCACAGAAAATAGTCTCTTACAAAATGAGCAAAAAATGTTCAAAATATTGCCTAAAATTGCTAAAATCTACTGCTGGTGAGGATACCATCATCCAGTAATATGGGTCTGAGTGGAAGAGCACTATATACAAAATGATTTGCCGCCCATTGCTATATTATAGTGCTACCCTCTTCTCACAATGGCGCTCCTCATCTCTCCATCATCACCCAGTAGCCGAAAGATCCGCACTTCGCACCCTAACCAAACTCCGACATCCTAATAACCCAGTCTACAATCTATTCACCGAACTCCTCTGTGAAGAAACCCAAATCATCCCGATTTTCCAACGTATGTTAGCCATAATAAATGACAGATGACAATTAATAGTTAACCACTTCCCGCATACACCTGAGATATCTCAGGCATGCGAATCTACGTGGCAAATGACTGATTACAGTTGACAGTTGACTTAAGAGGTAAAAATAGAATACTTCATTAATAACTTTCTAAATGTGATAACTATCATTGACAAAAAATGATAAATGACATTTTTAATGCTACCTAAACTGTTAACAATTAACAATTCTTAGTTTACAGATGACAGATATAAAACAACAGATAAATAACATAAAACTTGATCAAGTGATGACAAATGGTAATTGATAGTTGACATATAATAATACTTTTTAAATGTTCTGCAAATTATAGTTGATAGATGATAGAAGATGACAGATTAACTAATGATAAATAAAGGTATAAATAGAAACCTTCATCTATGTTTTTTAATACTCCCTCAGCATATAACAGATAAATGACAATTGATAGTTGACAAATGGCAAAAGACAAATGAAATCTTCAGTTTTTAATATTAAAAAAGTTAAAAATTCTAAATGTCAGATAACAAGTATTATATTACAATTGACAGTTGACAAACGATAGATGACAAATAGCTGATGACAGGTGATTTTTACTTATCTTTTTACTCTATATTTTTCTCGTACGGAAACAATTTAACAATACAAGAATAATACATAGAATCAAATACCAAAATTACAAATATTTTTAGATCATATTAAAAATGAATTTAATGTTTCCTGAATAAATGGCAGATGGCAGATAATAGACGACAAAAGACGGATGACATAAGATAAATGACTGATGATAGATGATATAAGAAAAGCGACTGATGACAAATGACTTACGAGGTAAAAAGAGAAAACTCCATCAATACCCTTTTTAAAACTCTCAGAATAAATAACAGATAACAAATGACAGACGAGAAATCACAAAGATAGTTGGCTGATGGTAAATGGTAAATTACAAATTATTTATGAGATAAAAATATAAAACTCAATAAAGACCTTTTAAAATGTTTTCTGAACAGATGAGAAATGACAGATGACAGATAATTGAATAACTGATGTCAAATGGTAATGATGACAGGTGATTTATGTATTTATTTATTTTTCTATCTTTGGTCTTCTTTTTAAAATAATACATTAACGAATTAACATAAATAAAAAAAACATACATAAAATTTTGGTCAAAAGAAGCACGGGCGGAGTTCACAATTAAATGTGTTCTTCCACTCAAACCCTTTCTTGATCATGATGATGAGGGAGCTAGTATCATCTTCGACATCCACAATCTTCTATACTTGCTTTGGTTCAGTTTTTAGTCCCCTTTTTTGGAGATAATTTTTTGGCTGTTTATGTCAGCATGACAGAAATATATATGACAAGTAACTAACAATAGAAAACTCGATCAATTCTCAATGTTTTGTAAACAGATGGCAAATTGCAGATGGCAGATGACAAATAATAATTGGCAGATGATAAAAGACAAATAACTGATTATTGATGACAGGTGACAAATAACTTAAGATGTAAAAGTAAAAACTTCATCAAAACCATTTTTAATATTAGGAGGACCGGAAAGTAAGTTGTTTCTGGTTGCGCGTGTCGATATTTGATTGTCATTTGTCAGCTCATTGTATATCTTGAAGGCAAGCCAAAGTCATTTTAAGGTTATTGTGACTTATTTACTGTTAAACATTTTTTCTGCTATTTAGGGTGAAATGGGCAGAAGAGCATATTCGGCATTGTAGTAACGCAACAGTTGCGACCAAAAATATTTGCAATGTTTATCCAGATAGATTAGACGTTCGTAAATGCCAAAGATAATTTTCCAAGTTCAAATCCGGTAATTTTGATCTCCCTGACTCCTATAGATCAAGAAGACCATTAACATTAGACAACCACAAGTGCAGAAGTGGAAGCAAATCCATCTCAAACAATCGATAAACTCAAACACCCTTAATCAACCTTGGCCGACCATCCAAGAACTTTTAAAGCGGATTGGAAAAATAAGCCGAGCAGATGTTTGGGTCCCTAATAATCTGCCCGAAGAGAACAAACCCAACCGATCCATCACATCCAACGTATTGTTTCATCAGCACGATACAAAACCGTTTTTCGATCGTTTGATAATTGAAGACGAAAAATTGGTCCTATATGATTATCTAAAACGCAAAGGGCACTGGCTGTCAACAAAAAAATCACTTGCGAAGCCGAGTTTAAACATATTAATTGATGAGGCCGTTATTTGTTGAAAATTCATATCACTTGTTAAGTATTAAAGTAAAATCACTTTTTTTAATTTTCAAAAACTTTTATTTGTTGGAATTACACGCAACAGGCATCAGGCTGAAGAAGCCATAGTGTGGCGAAACAATTGTTGCGTGTAATTCCAACAAATAAAAGTTTTGAAAATTAAAAAAGTGATTTTACTTTAATACTTAACAAGCCGAGTTTACATCTCAAGAAGGCGCTTCTGTGTATTTGGTGGAGTATTCGAGGAATTGTTCATTCTGAATTGCTGAAACCTGGACAAACTGTTAATGCAAACAATTATTGGGAACAATTGCATACAGTGAAACAATATTTAATCAAAAATTAATCCTGCGATTGTTAACAGAATAGGCGTTATTCTGCAACACGACAATGCAAGACGAACAGTGGAAAAAATTATTCAATTGAGGTGGGAGGTACTGCATCACCATACTCGTTCGATATAGCACCCTCGGATTTCCATTTATTCCGATCCCTACAACATTTTCTTAGTGGCAAAAAAATTGAAAATTTGGACGATGTCCAAAATGCCTTCTCGAGATATTTTACTCAAAAACCAATTGGTTTTTATAAGCCCGGTATTGAAAATCTGCACACTGGATGACAAAAGGTCGTTGATAAAAATGTATTCGTTTGAATTTAATGTAAGAAAGCGACATTACTTAGCAGATAGTAATTAATAGTTGACAGACAATAATTCCTTGCTAAATCTCCTGCTATTTCTTGTTACTCTCTCGCTCTCTTTATAGTGTCACTTTTGTTCTATCAAAATTACATATACAGCAATTCTAAAATATATCTCTTCCACTCTCCCTATTACTATCTCTTCTGAAAAATCATTAATTTTGTTTCCTAGGCCGATTCGAATCTTCCTTTCCTCCATATTGCTTAAGTAGCCCCTAAATAGAAAGTTTTCTGACATCCTCTATTAAAATTAATCATTCCTCCTCAATCTACTAAGCAATTTTACATTAAAGTTATATTAAATTACTTTAAAGCATTCAAAGAATTTGCATTGATGAGGCTCTTACTGTTGAAACATTGTTGTGGAATAATAAAAACGTTTTTGAAACCATTTACTGTGTCAGTATTTTATTAAGTAAAATTCAAAGAATCTATCCGTAGCAGAAGATCAACTGGCACTCCACTTCAGTTGACGATCTCCTTACTTCACAGCCCAAATTCCTCTATACAATTTTACTGAATTCCATTGTGGGTATGCTGCCAATTTACCCAGAACTTCTCCTAGTTCCTATATAATACACTATTCTGATGAGCAGAATATCGATTGAAATGGCAAAATTCTTGTTCCATTAAAACTCATAAAAAATATCCTAGCTCAACCAATTATTGCCGCCTGCCTCTTATTTAATAAAACCTAAGCTCTTGGAAGATTTATTTATTATTTGCATTACCCTATCCCATCTCTGTAGATTGGTCAAGTATGTAAACATTTAATAAGGTTTCCTATTTTTTTTATATTTAAAAAAAGAGAAAAAGTATTTTAAGTACACCATACAGAATATTATTTAAGCCGTTTCCTACCCATTATGCACCTTTTCTTCAAATATAATTTCCCAATTTAGTTTATATTAACCTACCAAATATCATTTCTAGGGAAAATGGATATCTCAGCGACGAGACAATTTTATCAGATCTAGTTGAAGTGCAATTAAAAAAATCTAAAAAAACTAGAGCGAAGAGAAAAGTTTCCATTGCTCCCGCTCGTAAGCGAAAAAAATTACCATCGCAGAAAAAATCAAGAATGGATTACGAGTTAACCACTCTGTGCGACATCTGCGGGAAAACCCTTTCCAGCAGGGACAAACTTCGATTTCATAAAAGGACCCACACCGGCTACAAACCCTTCAGTTGTCAGACGTGTTTAAAGAGCTTCACGCGTAAAGATATTTTGAAAGAACACGAAAGGGTGCACACTAAAGAGAAGCCATTTATATGCGCCTATTGCGGGAAAGGATTTACACAAAGAAGTCCGTTACAGATACACAGGAGAAGGCATACAGGTGAACGGCCTTATGTTTGTTTGTTTTGTGCCAAAGGGTTTACCTCTAAAGGTAGTATGACCACGCATATGAGAAATTGTAAATGTTATGGTGAATAACGTCTTTTTGTAAGATTTGATATAATTAAATGTTTTATATTTCTATAAATTGTTTGTTTCACTTATATTTCCTTTATTTCATAGAGTTACTGTATATTTTTTTGAAAAAAAACATATACGAAGTGTTGACATTAGTAGGGGAACTAGCCGATTCTAGAATCTCCTCTGACCTTGAGGGTCGTGAGGAGGTTCTAGAATCGGCTAGTTCAAGGTCAGAGGATGCGCTTGACCTTCACATGACCCTGACCTTCAAGTGACCTTGACCTTCAAACGACCTTGACATTCAAATGACCTTGACCTTCAAACGACCTTGTCATTCAAATGACCTTGACCTTTAAACGACCTTGACATTTAACCTTGACATTCAAATGACCTTCAAGTGGCCTTGACCTTCAAGTAACCTCGACCTTTAAAATACGTGTTATCCTTTTAAATTAGGAGAGAGGGAACGCTGGAATTAAATAAATTGAATTGTAATAGATATTCGAAATTAGTTTTGTAAATTGTGTTACTCGTATTTTACAATCTGCAAAAAAAAATGCATCCACTGGCGGTGCGAAGAGTAGGAAGAAGAGAGCCTCTCAGCCTGCTATATATAGTTTTAAAAGTTATATGTGTGCGTATGTTGGAAAATAGATTCCAAATTAAAGAATTAGTAGTGCAGGGTGAGATCCCGAAGCCTTTGGGAAGTATAATGGAATTTTGGTGGAATCACGTGAACTGGGTGTATAATGACGAGAGACCGGAAAAGTTTTACCCACAATACAAACGTCGGCTACCTTTCAGTTGTGGGGTTAGATTGCAAAGATATATAGCAGTCGCCCTATTTGCTGATAATTTTGGAAGACTCATGCAGATATCTTGGATACATAGATATATTGTAGTGATGAAAAAAAAATTCTGGATGGATACAAATGGAGAGAGGTATTGTGTGCATTGTAGGAGGCTCAATTACCATCAGCCAGAGCGTATGAAGTTGTTTAGGACTAGGTACTGTAAAACGGTTCTAATGAGTGGTGATGAGGTAATAAAATTCATTAGACAGGAAAAAAGATATTGTGATTTCTGTTTTGCCATGCCACTATTTGAGCTTGACGGCCGAGATTTATTTCCGAATATGTCTGGCTCGGATTTATCAGACATTGAAGATGAGCCGGTTTACTATGAGTTGTCAAGTATTAATTAACTTTCTAAAAGTTCCTCAATCTGTTGTCTATAACAATCAGCAATCACTTGCACTCAAAGAATTTTAACAGGTAACGCACGAATACAAAACGAAACATTCTTCTCTGTCTTCTTTAAAAGCGTTACAATAAAGAAGAAAAGGTATTCTTAAACCAGATTGTGAAATGTGTTGAGACATGGGCTTCGTATTACTCACAGGAGGGTAGTTGACAGTCTCTTGAGATACATCAGACTCCAACAAAACAAAGTAAATTTAAGCAGGCAGATTTCACTTTGAAAGTGATGGTAACAATCTTCTAGGAAAAGAAAAACGTATTGTTCGTTAAGTTTATGCCTCAAAGAGATTTAATAGGTGCTGATTAGATTCAAAATTTCCTATTGGAATGAATGCAGTTCCAAAACAACTCCGAAACGATTCATCTATCTACTTCAGCAATTGTTGATGCGTCGATCCATTTACTGAAACAGTCTATTCATTAAGACGATGAATTTATTAAATTATTGAGACTACGGGAAATCTGCCTTTGTTTTTTTTTGGGTCTCTGAATTATTTAATGATATGTTTTAGCAGTCTGCTGTCCAACACATGAGAATCCTACTGAGTATGATTTTAATTCTGGGATTAGAATTTTCTAACATTTCTCACTTAATCTTTCTCTTCAAAATTGGAAGAACTTTTTTGCAGGTATTTATAATTTCCCAGTCATTTCTCTCGAAGAATTTTCTTTTCCAATTCTAGAAATTTTCGCAGATTTCTATTCAAAATTACATGAATTTACTTCGATGTGTCTAGAATTATGCAGCAACTTCTTTACCATTTCCGACAGATAAAGCCATCTTCTTCTGAGCAGAGTTGCCGTGAAAAATTCATCTTCAAGTAAGGCAAATCTGTTAAGGGAACAAAAAATCTATTTGAAGCAAGGCCGGAGCTGCGGTAGAGTTAAACATGGCCAAAACTTCGGCAGCGACGAGCAACATTGAGAGGGCGCATTTCCGTGGTAATCAACCCAATCGTCTTTAATCCTTCAAATGGTGGAGCACTCCAGCCGAAAACTGACCTATGGCACTCTGGCCGATAGTACAAACTCTTTATGGATCAGTTGTACACCGAAGTCTGCCCTAATTGCATATTTAAGAGTTCACGCATTTTCACGAAGTTTTCCTCAGTTCAGCTTGTTTTTTTTTTTTCGTTTGGGGGCCATCTTCTTTTACAGATCAGAATGCACTAAATATAATTAATACTTTCTAGGCTACACTCTTGATGGAACTGGTATTTCACAGGGTTATTAAAATTATGACACTTGTTGCGTTCCATGTTTTATTGGCAGTTTCCTGACACGTGTTTCGAGTTTTTACACTCATTATCAAAGGAGTACAAACTTAATACTAAAGTAGAAGGTGTAACATTACAATATATATACAAAAATTACATCATTAGGTGTCCCCCGCTGCGACTTCCTGGTGGTTGTTTACGACTGTTTTACCCTCTTTAATTGCGCGTTTAATTTCTAATCCCTCTAATAGGTTTAGTTTAAGTCCTTTTTCTTGGATGTGTATCGGTTTTATTTTTCCCGGTTGGTGGTTGTTTGTGATACAGTGTTCGGCGATCCCTGTTTGTAGATTATTATGTAAGATGGAATGTTTGTGTTCTTGTAATCGTTTTTTAAAAGTTCTTCCAGTCTGGCCTATATATATGGAAGCCACAATTTTGACAGTCTAATTGGTATACACCGCTTTTAAGTAGTG